>JAJPUD010000955.1:36481-208455 GCA_023553655.1 Myrmecobius fasciatus
ACATTAACCCTTACAAAGCTTTCTGTTACAAATCCCCCCCCCCCCACTCCCCACTCCTCCCCTAGATGGCAGGATATCCACTACATGATAATTATGTTAAAATACTTGACAAATCGAATATATGTATACATATTTCCACACTTATCATTGTTGTACAAGAAAAATCTTATCTACGAGAAACAAATCAGAGAAAGGAAACAATGCAAGCAAACATCAATAGAGAGCATGAAAATGTTATGTTGTGGTCCACATTTCACATCCCTCTCTCTGGGTGTATATGGCTTTCTTCAGTGAACAATTGGAGGTGGTTTGAAACATTTCAATGTTGAAGAGAGCCATGTCCATCAGAATTGATCGTCATATAGTATTGTTGTTGCTGTGTATAATGATCTGGTTCTGCTCATTTCACTCAGCATCAGTTCATGCAAGTCCCTCCAGGCCTCTCTGAAATCGTCCTGCTGGTCGTTTCTTACAGAGCAATAATATTCCATAACATTCATATACCAAAATTTATTCAGCCACTCTCCAATTCATGGGCATCCCTTCAGTTTCCAGTTTCTAGCCACTACAAAAAGGACTGCCACAAACATTCTTGCACATGTGGAGCCCTTTAGAAAGTATCTTAAACTTAAGGAAAATAAATAAATCATTTCCTATAGATTAGCAATCCTGGGGGTGGGTGGGTTGTTTCATCTAGGGACAGTAGCATTAGCTAGTCTCATAGCATCTTCTAGTCCTCTCCAGGAGAGAATCAAAATCTCTCTTGGAGAAAGGTAAACAAGGTTACTGAGATGGCTATCATAGTCTTCCCAAGAACCCCATTTAGACAAATCTGTGTGGATACACACATAACCTATGTGGGTAATACATACATACTACATAATTACTTATTTTTTTACTGTAAACTGCATGTGACAACACTTTCCCAAATATAAATTTTTGGATTAAATGTGATTATAATCCTTTTTTGGCCTGTATTTTGTTATCTTTGAAGCACTGCCTTATAAATTGGCATGCCAGAGTAGAACACTTCTCTCTACCCATTCTTCCAACTTCTGTGAAATGCTTTGGTCTGTTCTATGCCTCCAAGATAACAGTGGCTCCTTCCCAGCACTTTCTTATTCTTTTTAGTATCCAAGATAATATCTACTATATTTTGAGATAACTAACATCTCCCACGTTATTTATTACTATTTATCATCCTTAGTTTATGCCCATCAAGGCTCTCCTCCAAATGGGGGACTACACATGAGTACAGAAGCTAGACTCTGGCCACTCAGTGCTCCGAGATCACACACAAGCTGAAGCGCTTGGAAGTGCTGAGCAGTGAAAAGGAACAAGTGGCTTCAAGGATCAGGGCTGAAGACCTCAGGGAGTTTCCACTCTATGCTGTGGCCACCTGAAGTTACATCACTCCCGAAGAGCCCTGCGCTCTCCCCATAGACACAAGCCTTGTGCTGGCCCAGGACCAGAATACTCACAGGCTTCAACAAGGGTGCCCCTGCCTGGAGGTGCCTAAAGGAGCCAGGAGCCTGCCATCCCCCCAAATCCAGCCCGCACATAGCTCATTGAAGTGCGCTGCAATGTTCCTTTTAGCATCTCAGGGCCAAGGATCACATCTCGTTTGTTTAGAAGGCATCAGTTGTGTGCTGCTAAGGAACGGGCAGAGCTCTCCATCTTTAGTATTATCTTGGGGAGCCCAGGATATACCTGTGTGGCTTAGTCAAGTGATTTAATCTTTCAACATACATACATCTACATCTATATTTCTATGGTGGCTCTGCAGCTTGATCAAGTGATCTAATCTTTCAATATACATAAAATACACATATATGTATATATGTATACAACACATACATACTTACACATACATACAAGCACACATAAATATATATAGTGCCTGTGTAGTTTGGTCAAGTGATCTAATCTTTCAATATAGAAACAAATTTATATCTATATAGATATGGATAGATGTACATATATCTATATCTATATAAAAATAGTGCTTGTGTGGCTTGGCCAAATGATTTAACCTTTCAATATACACATTTTTACATACATATACATCTATGTAGTGCCTATGTTGCTCGATCAAGTGACTTAACCTTTCAATGCCCCACAACTTTCCAAGACTGTTCGATGAGAAGCAGGTGCTAACTTCTATTGAGAGAAAGGGTTTCCTCACTAAGGAACTACAGCAGTGAAACCTTAAGTCTGGTCAAAAAAAGGAGGAAGAAAGTCTCTCTTGGTTGCTCAATTCCCTGTGCATCCTCATTGCTGTCTAGACAAGCTCCCACCCCTTTTCTATCTCACCAGAATTGCTTCTTTGTCTTTAGTATTTATTTGTTGGGCACTTCCTACCCTTCCTGGGCTGGCTTCCTCTGTAGAATTTAGGCTCCTGTTTCCTACCTTGTTTTTCTCAGAAACCTTTGAAGTTAACCATTCAGAAGTCTGGTGTGCATGTCAGCCTATAACTGACTTTCTTTATTTTACCCCTCACAAAGCCTAAGATGGAGTGGTCAGTTTCTTGAGGTTCTGCTCCAGTTCCTATCTCCCAAATTAAACATTCCACACAAGTCATTCTTTGTGCCTGTCATATAGTTCCTCCTCAGCACTTCTTTATTCTTTCAAGAATCATTTCATGTATCACTCCTATGTGGAGCTTTTCCTTATTCCTTGAGTTGTCAAGCATATTTTTTCTCTAATGTATCTCATGTTTATTTATCTATTTACATGTTGTAATTCCAGCAGAATATAAGCCTTTTTGCTTCTAGCACCTAGATGGAGCTTAATAAAAGTTTAATTTAATTTGGTGCCTTATTGTTGCAAAAGAAAGAGAGCATCTGTGTGTTTGCAGGAATTAGTTTGCAAAGTCTCACCTTTGCTCTTCTGTTTCTGGGAAACTTTTCAGGCTCCATAAAAATACAAACATGCAGCAGGAAATGTATAATTAGTAAGACAAAGGCATTTTTTCCCTCAGTACTTGTTTCATAACAACAATTGTGAATCATGCGCCAAGAATGGAAGATGCAAAATGACCCAGATGACCTAGAGGTCTAATTGGAACCACTTCTTCCCCTCAATGTCACAAGTCCATGACATCCTCTTTTGGCACACACCTTTACATTTCTCGCACTGGGTTCGGCTCCATAACTTTAGTAATTGTAACCCACAGGAGGGGTGCAAGTGTGTCATCTGTGTGTGATTTGTGCGGTAAGTGGGGGGGATTTGGGGGAAGGTGATGATCAGGATGGCACAGCACCTAAAGCCCAGGGGCCTGAAGATGGAAGTGTCGGGACTGATGGAAAGAGCAGAAAAAATGAGTATGAAGAATGACTATTCTGTCATCTTCTTGTCTCAGGAAAGGCTGGTTCCCCCAGAGACATAGAAGTAGAATCCCAGCAGGAGGGAAAGAAGGGTCGAAAAACTGATAGAACAAATTTCCTATTAGTCTTGAGTGGTCTACTATCACTTTGGCTGACCACAATGGAATAAATGCTGAACTTGGAGGCCAAAGACTTGAACTTGTGGGGGGGAGGGGAGAGGGAAGAGTCAAGTTTGTGCATACAGCCTATGAGTAACTACAGGCCAGTGGAAAACTTCAAATCAAGGACATGAACTCCTCTGACTCCTTAAAAAGCGAGACTTTTTTGTCTGATTACTCACTCAAGAAAGGAACTCTTGTCTTCATTGGAAAAGCTCATTAGTGATGAGCTGAGATCCATGGGAGGAGCAGGAGCAGTGTTTCATGATTCCAGCACCCGCTGCCAGGAGACAAAGTAAGTGCTCATGCTTTTCTAATCCAGATTCCCACACAGCAGGAAAAAAAACTTCTTCAGTGACCACTGTACATAGTGACTCATCTTGGACGGTAGCTCTTCCTGCAGCTATCTCCCTACCAAAGCTCACCAAAAGTCCCATGTGCCTTAGGCCAGAAACACTCATAGCAAAGGAAAAAATGACTTTATTTTGGTTGTTTTCACAACAATGATATATGTACAGCCCTGGTGTTCAAGATTGAAATTTATGCACTTGGAACTTAACAGAATATTTGAGTAATGTTCCAATATCAGTAGCAATGATAAAGACCAGAACACTGAAAAGAGAATTGTCATTGTCTCTCTTTGTATCCATATATCAGGTACATTTTCTGTAGTTTAAGAAAATAACTCACTGACTCAAAGAAAATATCAATATACAAACTGATGTTCAACATCTGAAACCCATGGGTCCCTGTCAGAATTGCAGATTTCCTGGAATGGCTTGCTTGTAACCCACCCTGGAAGAGCCTCTGTGGAATCTTCCTCAGTCTCTGCAGGCACCAGTGTCCTTCTGCTCTCATGTTCTTAGGTTCTTCCACTGCTTACATCATGTCCAGCTAAAAAAATAAATAAAAAGGAAGCATTTGGAAACAAGCCAGGCCACCATTCTATAAACAAAGGGAAAGGGATGCCAGACAGGAACAGCTTCATGAAAATGGTCACACAAATTTACAAACAATGCACATGCACAAAGGGTCTACGAAACTTTACATAAATTCATGTCTGTGGGAGACTTTTGTGGTAGAATCACTTCAGTAGAGAACCCAGAGAGAAGAGCACTTCTCATGATAAAAACTGAAATCATAATATGCAGACTTCAGCAGGTGGCTGTTGCTAAAGGTTTGAAGGAAGGAAGTTTTCAGATGGGAAAGCCGGTGACACAGCTATGAACTCATTAGTACTTTCACAGTCATCAACAATGGAGGATAAGAAAGTCTGGAAATCTTCAAATTCCTATGAGTCTTGTTTGTCTGTACTGGGCTCACTGAGAACAGTTAAAAATTAAGCTTTTAAAAATGTCTTTTATTTGTAAACCCACACAAATTACTATGTGTATATCTCATTTTTGGTTAAGTGCAATTTCAGTAAATGATCCCATTTTGTTATCAAAGAAATAGTCTCCCTGGCTCTCTTTTAGCCCTTCAAAAGGGAGGATTAATCTTTGTAAACAACACAATTGAAACCAGAGAACCCAGCACTTGCCATTATGAAATTACCTATCTGATTAAATTTATAATGGATCTGAGTAACTCATGTAGGGGGACTCCACTGTGCAGGAAACTCAAATGCAAGAAGAAGTAAGTCTCACAAGCTGCTTCATAGGTTGTCTTCACAGCTGAGGCAATTTCAGTCACACAAGCAATCAGTCTGTGCTTCCAATACTTACTAAATCATCCACATCTCCTCCTTCCTCAGCTGCATCCATGACTTCGGCTGCTTTCTCCTTTGGGGTCAGGAACTGTGGATATAAAGTCAATCAAATTATTGGAGTTGTTTTCTCTCTCTGGCTCTACAGGAGAGTTCTACTTTTCTTTATATATTCAAAACTTCCTACTCTAATAGCATTTCCTTTTAAAGGGTCTGGAAGAGGTATAACATTATCTTGACCTATCTCCTTCTTTGTAATTGAGGATTCTAAAAAAAGGTTATCTGGGATTCAGTAGCATGCACTAAGATAGAGGAGTCTTGGGAGAAAAGATTCATAAATGATCAAAAGAACTTGTTAAATCAGCCAATATTTATTGAGAAGCTATAGGTTCAGAGACACCCCCTCCCCTTAGGCTTTGAATAAACTTGTTTTTGAAGGCCTTATAAATTTCTCTCCTCTGACACTGCCAATTTCCTGGTGCAGGCCCTCATCACCTCAAAACCAGACTATTGCACTAGCTTGCTGTGGTGCCTCAAATCTCTCCCCATTCCAATCTATCTTGCACTGAGCTGTCAAAGTGATCTTCCTAAGTGCCACTTTGACCATGTTGAATGCCTATTATCTTAGGGATCAAATACAGAATCTTTTATTTGCCTTTTAAAGCCCTTTATGACATAGCTCTTTCCTATCCCCATTTTCTTAGATCTTATCTTCCTCCACTTTTTCCCATCCAGGGACATGGATGTCTTTACTGTTTTTTGTACATGACATACATTTGTTGACTTCTTGCATTTTCACGGCTTTCTTCATACCTAGGATGCTCTCTTTCCTTATTTCAAACTCCTACCTTCCACCAAGTGTTAGCTAAGTCCCATCATCTGCGAGAAATTTTTTGCAGCTCTCTTCAATCTTAGTGCCATTCCCCTCTACTGACAATCTCCAATTTATCTTGTATATAGCTTTGTTTGTACAGAGTTGATTTCACAATGTCTTTCTCATTAGAGCATGAAATTTTGAGAATAGGGATTTTTTTTTTTTGCCTCTTTTTGAATCCCCAATTCTGATACAGTGCTGTGGACTTGTCTTGTTTATTTAAAAATATATAAAGAATGGGCAATTGGAGCAAATAAGACTTTTACGGAATAAAATATAGATAAAGGTCCCCATGTGCTGGAGGTATGTGGTGCTGTAGTGTTTGGAGATTTCAAAAATGAATGGAATGGGGCCAACACCTTTGACTTTGGAGATGGTCAATATTATTGGATACTGTCCCTCCAATTTCACATATATGATTGTGTGATCCTTCAAAAGGCATGAAGTCATGGGAGTGAAGTCATGAGCAGCTGGGTAACATCCTTGTCTGGAGCTTTCCAATCTAGGCACACTGGCAGAGTGGCCATGGTAATAGAATGCTGGAGAACACACAAGGTAACTTCCTGGGCATGGGTTTTTGACTTAAGACATTCTCCTGACCAATGATTCAGAGAAGGGATCCAAAGACGTTACCAGATTGCCTCTGAAATGCCAACCAAGCCAGAGAGGCACACCTAAAGGCAATTGGAGGTTCTGGGGCAGCCCAGCTCACAGGACCTACAAAGGGGAGGAACTGGCTGGGACTGCAGTAGTGATGAGACCATCTTTGTTCTGTATTCATCTTCTCTTTTCTCTAGGCTACAGAGTAACTGCACCAAGAGCTATGTTTCATCATCCACACTGCCACAATTCTAGGAGATGATCTAGTAGCACAGTGAAGTCAACTCTAAATAATTTAACAGATGGAAAAATACTGGTATCTTCAACAGTGGCTTTTTTTTTTTCCATCTAAAAGGAAAGGGGCAGAGGGAGAAAGCCCTACTATTCTTGTGACTCATTCTCTCAAAGGCAGTATATACAGAAAATTAATTTAGTGAGACTGCCTCCCCCATCCAGGCCTTTTCTTACACACAGTTGCCTCCACACAAAATGGAGAAGGAAAAAAAAAAGATTTCACGTCAGTCCTAGCTTTCTTGTTCTGCCGCAGATGCCTGTCCCTCTCTTTCAAAAGGTTTCTGCGCTTTATACAAGTTGAGAGCAGAAAAAAAATGTTTCCACTGCCTTTTAGCATCAAAAAATATGGTACCAACTGCTCACATGGATCTTATTGTTTGTTTTTATAAGACAGTGGCTCCAAACTTGTTTTGCTTTGACACTTAAACTAGATACAAGTGAGGTTTTGCAACCTTAAGGTATTTAAAAAAAACCAAAAAGAAAACTAAAAGAGTAGTAAATATCAGGAGGTTTCTGTCACTGGCAAAACCAAAACAAAAAACAAGCCTTTAGGCAGTTCTGTGCTCTAACATCTTTCCAAGCGTCTTGGCTGTATAATTGTCTCACCCTGTTTGTTCTACTCTCTTGCTTTCTGGGAGTCCAGAAAAAGAGCAGAGATGGCAGTCTGGTACTGAAGGAGCTGGTGTACTGTTGGGATGTTGTTGTTAGGGGAAGGTAGAGTAGAAGGAATTATCAGCTCTGTCAATACTTCCATTGTGGCCATGGAGACACTGGTCCCAGAGTGAGCCTTTCTTTCTGCCAGGCACCAACTTCTCTCCTTTTTAAAGTCCTTTAACAAGTCTGGCTGCTAGGTAAGGGAATAATTTCAGGAAGAAACTGTGAAGCTATTGACACTAACATGTGTCTTGACTTGAAATCGGGAACCAGTGGTACTAGAGGAAATCAAGGAAATAATAAGTAGGTATTATATTCTTAATCCCATTTAAAACTGTGATTAGGATTTCCCAAAGGTCCCAACCAAGTGAATGAAAAGAGAGCGAAATATTCATTTGCATATAGTTTATATACCTGATTGTGTGATCTGCTCTGTAATTTTCAAATTAGCATTTTTATTTACACTCTTTAATTTCATCACTTTTAAAGCCACATCATTTTCTGTCCTTTTTCTCCCACTCAGTACCATTAACTGACATCAGAAATGTTCAGTTAAAAGGGAGAAAAAACACAACACAGCCAAGGAGAAGAAAAAACAATTGTTGCCAAAAACTGCTGCTGGGCCATACATATGATCTATGTGCCCACTTCAGTTTACACATTTGGCTTCAGAATCATTATTTTCCTGACCAAATTATAAATTTCACAAGAGTAGGTTTTGTATCTAATATTTCTGCTAGAACTTTTTTTTTTTTTATCACTTAGATGCTAAGTACACAATAAGGACATTAAAAGTACTTATTGCTGATTAATCTGAAAATTTCATGGGTTTTGTGACACTGTTAACCTTTTAAAGCTCCATTTCCCAGTCCCAACTACCAAAGCAAGCCTCAAAATGAAATTAAAGACTGGATCATAAGATAAGTTTGCTTGTTCAAGGATGACCATTGTATACAAAATCATATATGACTGATGCATCTTAGAGCCTGAGCTAATTTTCCAGGGAGAAGCACACAGAAGCAAACACAAAGTTTCATTTCCATCAAGCACCGAACATCTGCAATTGATTTTCCTGACAAGATCCACTTTGCATTTCTGCGTAAGCAAATCATGTCTAAAAGCTAAGCTGCCATCCATTATCCTTTCCAAAGCCTCTAGCAAAGCAGATATCTTCAACTTATCATTCCCCATCCTCAAAGCTCTTAAGTGCAAGTAATTTCCAGTCTGCACAGTGATGGGGAGGATACAGCTCTAGTAGAGAATATAGTGATGGGCCTGTTTTCTCAATAAAACAAACAGATAATCTGCACACAGTACAATGGAGTGAAAGTCAACTCTCATTTCTGCTCATTCTCTTTGCAATACACTTGGAATGCAAAAGATTTGTAGAGGGCCTACTCCTATTTTTGGAGATCACCTCTCAGTGGTGCCTCCCTTTCCTCCAAATACTGTCTTGTTATCAAAAAAGAATTCAGTTTCCTCCTCTGAAGATCTTAGGAAAAAAAAAAAAGTAGACAGCTATCTTTCAAACATGGTCAGAATGCAATCTTATCCAGATTGAAGGCAGAGGAGTGAAGCAGAAAATCTAAGTCATCCTGTCCTAAGATTCTCTAAAATTGGAAAACAGATGAACTGACCTTGGTTTGCTCCTCAGACAGATGCTACTGGAAGCATGGCTCCAGCAGGAAGTTATTATGGACTAACATGTAGATGTACAAAGTGTTCTTTAGGATACCGTGTTTACATGTATCCTGCTTGTGCTCAGCACTGGACAGTGTTTTATTCACACCCTCTGTAGGTCATTGTCTCACAAGAGGGGGAGAGTGGTAAGGAGGGAAGCTAACCATCTGTGATCTCCGAGTCTCAGGGAATTGCCTGTGGTAAATGAGCGCACACAAAGCCTGGGCTGCTGGCTCCGCTTACCGGTACATCTGGGGAGAGAGGGCAGGTTACCCTAGAGGCCGTGGCAATCACTGGCTAGGAGCGGCCGCCTTCTCAGGCCTAAATGCTGCTGCTCATTAGAGGGGGTTGGATGGATACAAGAGATGAATAACCCAGAAATAGCCAAGGTGTCTAGCGCCGAAGACATCAACACAAGTAGGAGCAAGTGTGCTATTGCTAACTATTTCTCTGGTCTGGGTTTTTTACCATTGCAATTCTAAGAAGTGAGCTAGGAGAGAGTCACCATCAGCTCCTCTCTGGTCAGGGGTACTTTCAAGCTTACATTTTGGGAGTTAAAACTGGAAGCAAATATTGGGAGTCACAGTCTAGGGGTTCAGTTCTGTATCTCTCCCTTCCCCTCTGCTGCCCTAGATGGGTTTTCACTATCTCTTCCCTTGCCTGATCTTCATGTCCCCATTCACTTTTCCCAAAGCTCCCTGGTTTTTAATCCTTTTCTGAAATGAATTCTCTTTGCTTATTTATTTCCCATTCAAAAGATAACAAGGTTTAGAGCTGGAAGGGATCTGAGAAATCACCTGGTCCAATGTTCGCATTTTAGGGGTGATAAAACCAGGGCTCAGAGAACTCAGACAGCATGGTCTTCATTAGACCAACATGAGCTTGAAAGGCTCTCCCACAAGTTGGGCACAGATACTCCATAAGAATTTTTGAAAGGAGTACAGGATGTTCGGGAAGGGTTGCAGGTCTTCAGTGGCCCCTCTAGTGGGAGGGCTCTGAGTTCTCTCAGTGCTACTTTCCATCTCTGGCATACACCTGATTCACTCGCCTCTCTCTTAGGGCTCCAAGAAGCCATAGCACATGCAGTGGGCAAGCCCTAGTAGGACATTTTGGTGGAATGAAACTGGGAGGGTCTGTCGGGGAGGGGTCTTACTTCAGGGCAGCGAAGATCCCCATTGGCCGAATGGGGCAGCAGGAGCAGGCACTGTGGCACATTCAGAGCTGGGTCAAACAGTCAGGAGCTCAAGGTCACATGCACCAGAACAGTCCTCCTCCTGACTTTCATTCAGACTTTGGCCCCTTTGGGAGACAGTGAGCCTCACAACTTTGTGCAAGCCTGCCTCACTTCAATCCAACTCATGTGGGAGTCAAAAGCTATCCCCCCATGCCACTTAACCACATTTTTAAAAATACCAATTTAAGAATTATGGTATTACCTGAAAGCCATTATTTAAAAAACCCAGCCTAGACATCATCATTTAAGAAACTATCAAAGAAAATTTCCCTGATATCCTAGAAACAGAAGGCAAAACAGAAATTGAAAGGATCTACCAATTATTTCCTGAAAGAGATCTCAAAATGACAATTCCCAGGTCAAGGAGAAAAATACTTCAAGCAGCCAGAAAAAAACAATTAAAATATTGGGGACCCAGAGTCAGGATAATGGAAGATTTAACATCATCAATATTAAAGAAGCAGAAGGCTTCGGATATGATATTCCAGAAGGCAAAGAAACTAAGATTTATAATTAAAAAAAAAACCAAAAACTAAACACTTTCCACACAAATAAAATCAGACCTAATCAACTGGAAAAACATTAAGTGCTCATGGGTAGGCAGAGCGAACATAATAAAAATGACAATACTACCCAAACTAATCTACTTATTTAGTGCCATACCAATCAAACTCCCAAGAAATTATTTTACAGATCTAGAAAAAATACTATCAAAGTTCATTTGGAAGAACAAAAGGTCAAGGATTTCAAGGAGATTAATGAAAAAAAAAGACAGATGAAGGTGGCCTTGCTGTACCAGATCTAAAACTATATTATAAAGCAGCGGTCATCAAAACCGTTTGGTTCTGGCTAAGAAATAGAGCAGTCGATCAGTGGCACAGGATAGGTTATCAGGACAACCTAGGCAATAACCTTAATAATCTAGTGTTCAATAAACCCAAAGATCCCAGCTTTTGGGATAAGTACTCACTATTCGGCAAAAACTGCTGGGAAAATTGGAAACTAGTGTGGAAGAAATTAGGGCTTGACCCATACCTAACACCACATACCAAGATAAGATCTAAATGGGTTCAAGATCTAGATATAAAGAGTGATTTTGTAAGCAAGTTAGAGGAACGTAATATAGTTTACCTCTCAGACCTGTGGAGATGGAATAAATTTATGTCCAAAGAAGATCTGGAACTCCTAATTGAACACCAGATAGATAATTGTGATTATATTAAGTTAAAAAGTTTCTGTACAAATAAAACTAATGCAGACAAGATTAGGAGGGAAGCATCAAACTGGGAAATCATCTTTACATTTAATGGTTCTGATAAAGGCCTCATTTCTAAAATATATAGAGAACTGTCTCATATATATAAGAATTCAAGCCACTCTTCAATAGATAAGTGGTCAAGGGATATGAACAGACAATTTTCAGATGATGAAATTAAAACCATCTCTAGTCATATGAAAAGCTGCTCCAAATCACTATTGATCAGAGAAATGCAAATTAAGACAACTCTGAGGTACCACTACACACCTGTCAGATTGGCTAAGAAGACAGGAAATGATAACGATGAATGTTGGAGGGGATGTGGGAAAGCTGGGGCACTGATACATTGTTGGTGGCACTGTGAACGGATCCAACCATTCTGGAGAGCAATTTGGAGCTATGCTCAAAAAGTTGTCAAACTGTGCATACCCTTTGACCCAGCAGCGTTTCTATTGGGCATATATCCCAAAGAAATCTTAGAGGAGGGAAAGGGACCCACCTGTGCAAGAATGTTTGTGGCAGCCCTTTTTGTAGTGGCTAGAAACTGGAAACTGAGTGGATGCCCATTAATTGGAAAATGGCTGAATAAATTATGGTATATGAATGTTATGGAATATTATTGCTCTGTAAGAAACGACCAGTAGGACGACTTCAGAGAGGCCTGGAGAGACTTGCATGAACTGATGCTGAGTGAAACGAGCAGAACCAGGAGATCATCATGCACAGCAACAACAGTATTACATGATGATCAATTCTGATGGACATGGCTCTCTGCAACAAAGAATAGTCTCAAACCAGTTCCAATTGTTCACTGAAGGAAACCATATACACCCAGAGAGAGGGATATGAAATATGGACCACAACATAACATTTTCATGCTCTCTATTGATGTTTGCTTGCAATGTGTTGCCTTTCTCTGGTTTTCTTTTTTTTCTTGTAGATAGGATTTTTCTTACACAACTTGTCAACTATTATTACATTATTAACATGTAGTGGACCTTCCTGACATCTAGGGGAGGGGAGGGGACTGGGGGTAAAAGTTGTAATGGAAAGCTTTGTAAAGATCAATGCTGGGGAACTACTCATACATATGTTATACAAATAAAAAGCTTTAATTAAAAAAAAATTAAACAAACAAACAAACCCAAAACTACCCCAGCAAAACTGAGTATAATACTTCTGGGGAAAAAAAATTAGCATTTAGTGAAACAGAGGACTTTTAAGCATTCCTGGTGAAAAGAGCAGAACAGAAATAGAAAAGAACAGAATGTGCAAACACAAAATTCAAGAGAAGCATAAAAAGGTAAGCAAGAAAGAAATCATAATAGACTTTAAAATGATTAAACTATTTATATTCCTATATGGAGGAATGATACTTGTAACTTCTAAGAACTTTTTCGTTATTAGGACAGTTAGAAAATGTGTACATAGGGGCAGTTAGGTGGTACAGTGGATAGAGCTCCAGCCCTAAAGTCAGGAGGACCTGAATTCAAATCCGGCCTCAGGCACTTAGCACTTCGAGGCTGTGTGACCCTGGGCAAGTCACTTAACCCTATGTGCCTCAGCAAAAAATTAATTAAAATAAATTAAATTAAGGGATAAGAAAGTGGGAGAAGAGGAAAGGGAGAGAATGAATGGAGTAAATCAATGCACAAAGAAGAGGGAAGAGTGGCAAGTAGCATTTGAACCTTAAACTCACTAGAATTGGTTCAAAGAAACAACACACACTCAATTGGATATAGAAATCTATCTTATTCAACAGGGAAATCAGAAGGGAAGGAGATAAGAAAAGGGCAAAGATGATAAAATGGTGATGAGATTAAAGGAGGCAAGCAGTCAGAAGCAAAATAGACTTTTAAGGAAGGACACAGCATAAAGAAAGAAGGATAGAGAAAAAAGAGTGGAAGAAAATACACAGTAATCATAATTGTGAATGTGAATGGGCTGACCTCACCTAAAAAGTGGAAAACCAAAAACAGAAGACAGGTAATAATCAAGATCTCAGACAAAGCAACAGCAAAAATAGATGTAATTAAAAGAGATAAGCAGGGAAACCAAAATCTACACATAGTAAACTAATATCAATATTAAACACATATGGAACAAATGATATTGCATCCAAATTTTTAAAGGAAAAGCTAAATGAGTTACAGAAGATAAAACAGACAATAAAACTATACTACTGGGGGACAGTAAATTTCTCTTTTATCCCTGGAATGAAAAAATAAAATGGACATATAATGAGCTGAAAGACTTTCAGGTATTTATGACAAAAGCAGCAGAACTTAATGGAAAATTAGACATACAAGATGCAGAAGAAATATAAAGTAAACCATTAAAAACTGATAAGGGATTAATAAATTCAAATTATTTACTTTTTATTTGTTAAATGTTATCAGTACTCTTGTGACAGAATCATTATTTTGGTACTTTGAAAGAAAGGCTTGGGCTGAGCTGTGCAAGACTGGGTGACTCTAAAATATTTAACTGTGTAGGGAGTGGTTAAAAGGAGTAATCATCTTTTAGACAGTATAAAAAGAAAAATGGATACAGAAGAAACCAGTAAGGGGGAGGGAGAGCAATGCTGGAATCTTTCTCTTATTGGGAATGAGTTAAAGAGAAAACAATACATATACACATATATATTTAGAAGGGTATAAGTCTTCTAAATTCATAAAGAAACATGAAGGCAAGGGGATAGGTTAACAAAGAGGATAAGGGAAGGACTGTTGGAGAGATTAGTAGGTTAAGGAATAGCAGGAAAAAATAGCAGGTAGAAATAAAGCAGAGGAGTGAGGAGGACTAGGGTAACTAGGTGAGAAAGACAGTAAGGAAAAATAGGGAGGAGGAAAATACACAAGTTAATATAGTTTAGAATGTGAATGTGATGAATTTATCCATAAAATGGAAATAACACATTAGAAATTTGAATTCAACAATATGTTACATTCAGGAAACACCATAAAACTGGAAGATACACACAAAGATAAAATAAAGGGCAGAAGTAGAATTTATTATATTAAAAAAAATAGAAGTAATCATGGATCTCAGACAAAGTTAAAGCTAAAATAGATTAGTGAAAAGAGAAAAATAGGGAAACTATATTATGTGTTAAGCAATTATTAATCAAAATTGTTTCTATCTGAAATAACTAGAAGGTATAAAATACCTAAAAGTATACCTGCCAAAACTATATGAACAAAAACATAAAACAATTTTTGTACAAATAAAAGTCAAATCTAAACAACGGGAAGTAATATTTATTATTCATGGGTAGAAAAAGCCAGTACAAAAAAAAAAAAAAAGACATTTATCTAGTCTATTTGATGCCATCTCAATTACATTACTAAAAAGTTTTCTAAGTCAGAAAAAATAATAACAAATAACAAATAAAAAAATAACAAAGTTCATTTGTAAAAGCAAAAGGTCAGGGATTTTAAAGAAACCAGGGGAAAAGATATACAAGAAGATTAAGCAATATCATTCCTTAAACTGTATTATAATGTGAGAGCACTGTTGAAGTATAAAAAAGGATAATTTTGATGATTTTAAATTAAAAATTTCTTGTATAAATAAATCAACACAGCCAAGAATAGAAGAGATGAAGAAAACTGGGAAAAGATGTGTCTTAGATAGAATGTGACTGTGTTTGAAAATTGCGGTAAGAAAGGGGCAGCTAGGTGGAGCAGTGGAATGAGCACTAGGCTCTGAAGTCAGGAGGACCTGAGTTCAAATCTGGTCTCAGACACGTTACACTTTCTAGTTGTGTGACCTTGGGCAAGTCACTTAACCCAATTGCCTCAGCAAAAAAAAAAAAAAAAGGAAAAAAGAAAGGATGAGTTGGTTGATTTAAAAAGACTTAGACTTAGGAAGAAAGATGCTATCTACCTTCAAAGAAAGAGAAGTCGAAAAATGCATAATATGGTTTTATAAATATGTGTGATTGCATATGTTCATGTTTATGTATGTGTAGGTATATAGATATCAATATGTATGTGTATAGTCTTTTTTAGGGTGGAGAGGGAAGAGAACAGAGGGGGGGGGGGGGAAGTACACAGCAGAAACCAAAAGAAAACTTATAACAAAACAAAGAAAAGCTGGGCAGTTTTGAAAACAATATGCCATGAAATGGGTTTTCCTAAAACTGAAATTTATTATTTTATATTGAATTCTCTGATGTTCTTCTGTGTATGTGGCAATTTTCTTTCTTTCTCATTCTGTAGTGAAGGTTTTTTGCTTTGTTTGAGCCAATTAAGATTAAATGACTTGCCCAAGGTAACACAGTGAGTATAAAATTGGGAGGCTGGATTTGAACTTAAGTCCTCCTGATTCCAGGGCAAATACTTTATTCACTGTCTCATCTAGTTAATCTTTTGTATTTAAGTTCAATATAACTTTAAAAATTTACAAAAAAAGAAAAAAAAGAAAATGAAAAGTGTGAATACACCACCAATGAAGATGAAATTAAAGCAATTATCAGGAGCTAATGCCAATAAATCAATCTAAATAAAAAAGATGACTATTTCCAAAAATACAAATTGCCCAGATTAACCAAAGAGGAAATGGAATACTTAAATAAAACTGTTTTAGATTAAAAAAAAAAATGAACAAGCATGCATTTATGGACCAATGCAAAACTTTAATAAAATGTTGGCAAGGAGATTATAGCAATATATCAAAAGGATCATACACCATGATCACATAGGATTTATACCATGTACTTAAGATCAGTTCAATATTTGTAAGACTATCAGCAAAATTGAGCTTATCAATAAAAAAACCAACAAAAAAATTCTATGATTATCTAAATAGATGCAAAAAGAGGGTTTGACAAAATACAACATTCATTTCTATTAAAAACACTAGAAATGCAGTTTTCCTTAAAACAATAAGTAAAATCTATGTAAAACTCTCACCAGTATTATCTGTAATGGGGAACAACTTGAAGTTTTTCAATAAAATCACAGAAGCAATGATGTCCATTATCATTATTGTGCTTAAATATTGTACTAGAAATTCTAATTTTAGGAATAAGACAAAAATAAGAAATTGAAGGAATTTAGTTTAGGTGACAAGGGAACAAAACTATCATTTTTTGCAGATGATATCATGATATATAGAGAATCATTTTAAAATGGTAGAACGGATCAAATTACCAAAAATTATTTATAGAGCTAGAAAAGATAACAACAAAAGTCAGGTCAAGGATATCAAGTGAATCAATGAAAAAAAAATGTGAAGGAAGGTGGTCTAGTGATATCAGATCTCAAATATATTATAAAGTGGTTATCAAAACAATCTGATACTGGCTAAGAAACAGAGTAGTGGATCAATGTAAAAGATAAGGTGCATATTACATAATAAATACATAAATGTATGTAAATACATACACAGTAAATGACCACAGTAACTAGAATATAATAAACCCAAAGTTTCAAGTTTTGGAACAAAAAACTCATTTGAAAAAGACTTCTGTGAAAACTGAAAAAAAGAATAAGGTTAAAATGCGAATAGCAGAGAACAAAAGAAAACCTGCACAGAAGCAAAAACAGTATGGCAGAAACCAAGTATAAACCAAAATCTCAGATCATATACCAGGATAAGTAAAAAAATGGATACGCGATTTACACATAAAGAGTGATACCATAAGCAAATTAGGAGAATTAATTTATTTCTCAAATTTATGGATAATAGAAGAATTTAGGATCAAAGAAAATTTAGAGCACTACAAAATGTAAAATAGGCAATTTTTGATTATGTAAAATCGAACCTTTTTTGCAAAAATAAAATCAATGCAACCAAAATGAAAAAAGAATGCAGAAAACTGGGAGGAAACTTGAAACTCTCTAATAAAGACCATATTTCTCTGCAAATTAAGACAACTCTGAGGTACCACTACACACCTGTCAGATTGGCTAAAATGACGGGAAAAGATAACGATGAATGTTGGAGGGGATGTGGGAAAACTGGGACACTGATACATTGTTGGTGGAACTGTGAACGGATCCAACCATTCTGGAGAGCAATTTGGAACTATGCTCAAAAAGTTATCAAACTGTGCATACCCTTTGACCCAGCAGTGTTTCTACTGGGCCTATATCCCAAAGAGATCTTAGAGGAGGGAAAGGGCCCCACATGTGCAAGAGTGTTTGTGGCAGCCCTTTCTGTAGTGGCTAGAAACTGGAAACTGAAGGGATGCCCATCAATTGGAGAGTGGCTGAATAAATTATGGTATATGAATGTTATGGAATATTATTGCTCTGTAAGAAACGACCAGCAGGACGATTTCAGAGAGGCCTGGAAAGACTTGCATGAACTGATGCTGAGTGAAATGAGCAGAACCAGGAGATCATTATACACGGCAACAACAATATTACATGATGATCAATTCTGATGGACATGGCTCTCTGCAACAAAGAATTGTCTCAAACCAGTTCCAATTGTTCACTGAAGAAGACCATATACACCCAGAGAGAGGGATATGAAATATGGACCACAACATAACATTTTCATGCTCTCTATTGAGGTTTGCTTGCACTGTGTTTCCTTTCTCTGATTTTCTTTTTTTTTTCTTGTAGATAGGATTTTTCTTGCACAACTTATCAAGTATTCAACATAATTAACATGTAGTGGACTTCCTGCCATCTAGGGGAGGGGAAGGGACTGGGGGTAAAATTTGTAATGGAAAGCTTTGTAAAGATCAATGCTGGGGAACTACCCATACATATGTTATACAAATAAAAAGCTTTAAAAAAAAAAAGACCTTATTTCTCAAATAGAGAGCTGAGTCAAATTTATAAAAATACAAGTCATTCTCCATTTGATAAATGGTCAAAGGATATGGAAAGGTAGTTTTCAAACAAAGAAATGAAAACTATCTAGTCATATGAAAAAATGCTCTAAATTACTATAGATTAGAGAAATACAAATTAAAATTAAATACAAATTGAGGTACCAATTTAAATCTATCAGATTGACTAATATGAGAAAAAAGGAAATGATAAATGTTGGATGGAATATAAGGAAAACTGGGACACAAATGCACTGTTGGTAGAGTTGTGAAGTGATCTGAACATTCTGAAGAACAATTTAATACTATGCCCAATGAGCTAGAAAACACTATATATATCTGTATCTCTATCTATATATATCTCCTTTGATCCAGCAATCCCACTGCTAGGTCTATATCCCAAAAAAATTAAAGAAAAAAAAAAAAGGCAGGGATGGGGGAGATAGTTTATAAAGTATAAAAAAGTATTTATAGCAGCTCTTACTGTGTAATTGAAAATAGGAAATTGAAGGGATGCTCATCAATCAGGAATGGCCAAAAAGCCATGAAATATGGAATAAAATTGAAATGATGAGCAAGATAGTTTCAAAAGAACCTGGGAAGACTTATATGAATTGATGCAAGTGAGAAGGACTAGAAGAACACTGTACTCAGCAACAGCAATACTGCATAATGACAGCTCTGAATGATTTAGCTAATATCAGAAATGCAATGATCCAAGACAATTCCAAAGGACTTAGATGAAAAATGCTTTCCTCTTCTAGAAGAAGAATGGATAAAGTCTGAATGTATAAAGAAGCATCAATTTTTGGCCTTTTTTTGTCTTGCCTTTTCTTTGGACAACATGGCTAATATAGAAATGTTCTGTATGATTTCACATGCATAAATGATGTCACATTTCTTGCCTTCTTAATGACTGGGAAAGAATTTAGAACCCAAAATTTAAAAAGAAATGCTAAAAATAAATAACACATCTTTAAAAATTAGACATAAGAAAAAAAAATTTTTCCTACCTGTTGGAGCCACTCCAAAAGGGAACAAGCATCCTCAGAATGCATTTAGGATTGTTAGAGCTGGGATTTTGAAACAGGTACAGATGGGACTGAAGTATTATTGAGGTCACTTCCAACTCAGATCTGAGAAGTCTAAATCGCATTCTTTGCAATTTTTATCCACAGCTTCTAGTATTGACCTCTAGGGTAATGCAAACTGTGGCAGTCTTTTATAAACTTGGAGGTAGTTATGTCACTTTCAATTATGATTTTCTCCAAGCTAAAAATCCATAGTTCCTTCAAATGATCTTTATATGACATGAGTGCTATGACTGTCATGGTTACTTTCCTACAATTTGCCAATGTCTTTTCAAAAATATGGCATCCAGAACTGAAAACGTAATGCTGCTGATATGATACAACCCTAGTTGGATGGTTACTCACAGGCTACATCAAGACTATTATCTAATTCATTTTGTATATTATACTTCTCTTAGGAATTTCCAAGTAAAAATTCAATGAAAATTGGGAGGAATCTGGGAAGATGGTAGAGGATATCAAGAAAATTCCAAGCTTTCCCAATTTCCCCCACAATTGAGACAAAATAGCATTTTAGGACAAAAATAGAGTTGTAAGAAACAAGAGTTAAGGCAGAATAGTAGGCCTCTTGGGACAAATGAGAAGATGTGAAGAAAGATAGTAAGACTGAGATTTGGCTCAAGTGAAAAAAAGTATAAAAACATCCTGGCTAGTTCCTCTAAACTAGCAACTGAGAAGCCCTGAGGCTAGCTGGGTTGGGAGGCAGGCTCAGCCCCAGTCCCAAGAATTCTCACCTCCCAAACAGTATAGGGAGTCTGAGCTGATAAGGGATTTCAGATGTAGCTGTGGTACCTGAGATGTGGCCCTGAGCAAGAAGGAGCCAGCACGCACCTGAGAAGGAGCACCATGGCTGCGAGCACTTACAGGGAGAGGGTTTCAGGTTCCACACCAGAGGGAAAAACTGAAGAAGGCCCTAAGGCTGGAGGCACCATCTCCTATCCCCTAGCACTAGATTACACCAACCATCTGCTAGAATTTTTTTTTTTTTTAAATGATCAGGCAAAGGAGAAAGAATCCAACCATAAAGACCTGCTATGGGGATTGGGAAGGCCTGGGTTCACCTTCAGAGGAGAATACTGAAGCACAAAAAAGCCTCTCCTAGTGAAAGAATAACATCCAATGATCACCTGCCCCAAAAGAATTCATGGAAGAATTAAAAAAAGACTTTAAAGGAAATTATCCTCAAGTGTTAGAACAAGAGGGTAAAGTACAAATAAAAAAAAAAACTACTGACCATCAACTAAAAGAGATCAAACAAGGAAAACTTACAGGAACATCATAGCCAAACTCTGAAATCCTTAGGTCAAGAAGAAAATGTTACAAGTAGTAAGAAAAAAAATTTCAAATACAGTGGTGCCAATGAGAATCACACAAGACCTAGCAGCAATTAAAAGAAAACTAAATATATTGAAGAGAAAAAGAACTAGGGTTGCGGCTGAAAATATTACATCCAGCAAAGTTAAGCATAATTCTAAATGGAAAAAAAAAAAAAAAAAAAAAAGGATTTTCAGTGAATTGTCAGACTTTGTTGCAAAAAGACCTGAACTTAAGAGAAAGTTTGATATATATATATCTAAGAGAAATATAAGGTAACCATCAAAGACTAATTTCAAGGGACTCAGTAAGTACAAACTGTTTATGCTTTATACAGCCTATACATCCTATACAAGGAAAGGCAAACTGTATGTCTAAGAATGTCAATAGTAATTAGGTAGTCCAAAAGAAAGGTCAGGGTATAGCTGATTATGATCTGACTCTAAAAAGCAATACCGTGTTAAAAAAAAAAGATAAAAAAGAATAATTATGTTATAGAAATGAAATATAAGAGGAAGAACTGAAGTAGAGGAATTAGATGAGGGAGGAAGGCTGATAGTTCTGGAATCCTACTCTCTGGAAATGGGTTAAAGAAGAACCTGTCTGTCTATATCTATATATTTATGGGCATAAAAGCCTTCTAAATTTAAAAAGAAATAAGGGGAGGGCATAGGATAAGAGAAAGGGTATAGAAGGGTGTACAGATTAACAAGAATGGGGTAAAGAGGGAGGGAAAGGGTCAGGGGAGGTAGACTGAAGCAAGGTGGTAGATAAAGTAATAAGGCAAGATAGAAAAAAGAAGTAAAGCAGAGGAATCAGCAGGAACAGAAACATAATAACGATCAGGAGCAGAATTTATTAGGAAAAAAGTGGGGAATAATAACTGATCTCAGACAAAGTTAAGACTAAAATAGATTTAATCAAAAAAGAAAGATAGGGAAAACTGTCAGCTATACTAATCAATATTGTTTTAGGCTATTTAAAATAATTAAATAGCATAAGGTTGGAATATTGCTGTGGAAACGATAAGCTGGTGGATTTGGAAAAATGTGGAGACTTGGACTTATAAAGAATGATATTATCTACATTTCAAGAAACAGAGAACCAATAAACATAGCATGGCCTTAGAAGTTTGTGTGTATATATATGTGCATGATTATAAATATATACATACATACATAAATGAGTTTGTGGGGAAGAAGAAAAAGGGGAAAAAAAAAGAATAAGGTTAAAATGTGAACAGCAGAGAACAAAAGAAAACCTGCACAGAAGTAAAGATAGCTCTAAACGCAATTTATAGTTATTTATTATTTAGGCTTTCCTGAAATGGAAATTTATTCTCTCATATTTTGAATCTTCTCTTATGTTCAGCTGTATACATGGCAAAAAATTTTTTCTTTTAAGTTTGAAATAAATTGTTAAAAATTCAATGAAAATTAATAAATGAAGTTTTTATAAATTCTAAAAAAAAAAGAACTTTTCTGAATATAAGTACTGATGAAATCCTAAACAATAACAATAGATGATAATAAAAATTTGGCTAAAAAGCTGAATTTATTAACAAACTGTGATCATAATAAAAAAAGAAAAAAAAAGTGCATTTTTAAAAAATGTGATTTCTTGAGTCTCAGAAAATCAGATGGGAAATAGCAAACTTAAAAGAAATACTAAGAAATGAGTCAACATGTCAGAGCAGTTATCAGAACATCATCTTATCTCTCTGCCTATGATATAAAATATTTACTCTTCATTCCTGGAATAGAGTGAAGGGAGTCAGTTCCCTCTTTGGAGGGTGCACAAATGCCAAGTTATAATTTAAAAAAAATTTTTTTTAAAATTAAAAAAGAACCTCTTGGGATAAGTATATCCCTTAAATTGCCAATATTTAAAACTAAGAATTTGACCAACTGCCTTTTCTATTTAATTAAAGCAAATAATCAAGAAGAACTTAAATTAATTGTGAGGATTATTCTGCAATCTCTGTAGTCATGTTCTTTTAATTGATTATTTGGGAAATGACCAAACTTAACACTCACTTTGAAGGGAATAAAAATAAATATTTTAGGTGCCTGGCCAAAAGTAATTATATATATATTTTTTAATTTGGTTTTAAAGATAACCTGAGGCATGCATCTCCTGCAAAATTCTAGGGAGTTGGCCTCCATTAACCAAAGTCTCATTGACAATTCCTCCCTAATCTATTTATTAGTTCCCTTTCATGGTATCTCACCTAACACCTCCTAAAATCAACAAATGAAGTTTTCAAAGCTAGTTAACTATTGAAAACAAGGATAAAGTTTCTCAAGAAAAAGACATTACTATAGTAATATAAAACATTCTATTTCTATTTTCTTTCATTAATAAAGAATTCTCAGATACCCTGAAGATAAGACATGCTTGAATGTAGAGCAATCAATTAGAATTATAGATAAATAAATATACACAATGAGGTATAGTGGAAAGGTTAATGACCTGGGAGTCAGGAGACCTGAGCTCTAGTCTTGGCTTTCCTTCTAACTGGTTTTGTAACTTTGGGTGATTCATTTAAACTCTCATTATATTCTTACTACAATATAATAAATCCCTGAAAGCAATATTCTTTTAACAAGTATACCCCTAAAAGCTATGCAACAGTGAGAAACCCATGGGAATGCCCACACTAAAAGAAGATCCAGACATCTCCTTCTTAAGACATGGTCCATAGCTTGTCTTGCTTCTAAAAGCCCTCAAAGTACCCAGTCAAGAAGTCTGGCCACAGAGGGAAGACTAACTGAATGACTGCTCCTTAGGGCAGCCGTCACTGCTCTCTCTCTTCACAAAGGATTTTAGGGAGTTCTACCTCTCATTTGTAAGCTCCATAAAAACAGATATTCACCTCTTTTCTTTAAATATATCCTGAATACACAGTCTTAGCTGCCAAATAAATTAGTTTTGCTGAAATGCTTTTTTCCCCTCTTAATTTCCTGTTATGGGCAAGACAGATTTAAAAAAAAAAAAAAAAGGATAGAAAAACAAAAGATAACAGTAAAAATTTTAAAAAGTACAACAAAGCATACAAAGCAGAGTACAACCCCACTGCTTGGCAAACTGTAGCCCCTCATTGTCTTACCAACTCTTCCTTACCCAGGAAAGTGTTTGCCAAGTGCCAGCATTAATTAATTATACAAGCTTCTAATGGGGGGGAGCACACTAACTCTGCAAATAGCTCCTGAAGGAGGTTAGTCACAACTGATGGGGAGGGGGAGGAGTATTCAGAAGCAGTCACTGCCTACTAGGCGAGACAAAATGGGTTTCATCATGAGACTCTGGTTTATTTGCAAGAAGAGGTTAAACTGTTTCAATGACTTTCAGCAGTCATGGCTAAGATGTCAGGCCATGGTCTGGTCACAGTAGCCTCTTCTCATTTAACAAAATTAAAGAGTTCTAAGAAACAACCCTGAAGTATGGGAACCAAAACCACAAGAACCTTGTGAGCGTCTACTGGATAAATGAAGAAGAAAAATGATAATTAGGCATTCCAAGATTTTGTTTAGTTAAGGAAGCCCCTTCTTTTGAACGCTGTCCCCTACAATCACCCAGCAACCACAGATACAGTGATCTACCAATACCTTTTTGGCTTCCTCAGCTGTCACAGAGCTTCCTGGGGATTCATCTTTTGTGATCAGAGTAATCCCATCTAAAATAAAAGTCACATGGTAAAGTCCCAGGAGTTACAACAAACTAATTCTGTCCTCTATCCAACCCTCTCCCAGACTTGGAATTATAATTTTCAATAACACATGTAATAATAACAATAATTATAATACCAAAGGATTGTGCAAAATCCACAATAGGAAAATCCTTTGAGCAGGGCTTTATATTTTACATTGTGCTTTGTAAACAGCATATGCCTAGAAATCTTGATTATTAGCATATTGGGTAGAATGTAAAAAAGGTAGAAGGCAAATATTCATGTCACATACAAACTCTATTCCAGCCTAGTATATTGCCTTAGTTTGGTGAGATCAATTCAAATGGAAAAGACCTCTCTTCTCCATTTCTGGTCCTTCCATGATTCTCTCCATTCTCAAGTGACTAAAATAGGAGGTACTTGTGGAATTACACAATGGTTTAATCCATTTGCTCCTAAAAATGGTAATGGTAATGTGTTTTATCTCAAGAGAATGGCTGGTCTCAGAAGATCAAGGGATCAAATAGTTTCTATGCATTTATGTCTTGAACTCAACATGCTCTCTAAGCTTATGACGAATATCTAAAGCATCTAGGGTCTGCAAAGACATAGATGATGTGGGTTAAGCAAAATGAGATAATATTCATATTATCAAATGAGATAATGTTTTTAAGATCTTTACAAACCTTAAAATGCTATATAAAAGCTAACTACAATTCTTCCAGGTAGCACAGGGGACATAGCTGGAGATCTAGATACAGGAAGATATTATGTACATATATAATATCTTCCTGTATCTATATATATCTATATATAATATCTATATCTATATATAACATCTTCCTATATAGATATATAAATATATATATTTTTAGGAAGATTATATTTCAAATGTAGTCTCAAGACATTTACTAGTTGTGGGATCCTAGGCAGTAAGTGTCTCTCCTTCTCCATCTCTTTCTCTCATTATGTCCATTCACTTATTTATACTTTTACTTCCCAATGCAGAAATTAAAAAGAATTGAAAAATTAATTGTCAAAGAAATGGCTTCCTGTATGATGTTCTATTTCAAAGACAACAGATATATTCACCTCCTTCCACAAATAAGTTGTACAAAAAGGACAAAGCTGAATATAATTTCCAATTCTTATTATGAATGAGTGACTATTCTAGCCAGTTAACAGCTCCTTTCAGAAGACATATTTTCAGTAAATAAACTGAAATTTCAGTGAATAAACACTGCAACTGGGATCTGAAAAAAAATGAGGATAGGTCTAAAGGAAATCAGATAATGGGCTGAAAGTGAATTTCAACTTTTTCTTATTAACTCAGCAAAGTTTTCTGAGTTTATTTACAAAGCTTCATAATTTTCTTAATCAGCAGTCTTTAAAAATATTGGAATGAAGTCATTTTAGCTTGACCTTAATTAAATAGGCCATCTTTAGAAATATGTTTGTCACTTAGGTTATGTTTCTTATGATAATTTGGCACCTTTGGCTGTATTTAAAGTACATTTTTTAAGTCTAAATGAGAAGCCAACAGATCACTACATTTAGACCCATTCAATTGATCACTCATTTTTAAAACAATAACCCACCTAGCTAGAGGAAACAAAAAATGCCACTTTACCTTGAACAACAATATTCCAGAAATCATTTAGAGCTTTATCTTCCACTTTGTCTCTAAGGGCTTGCAAGAAATTGTTAAAATTCTGTTCCTCTGACAACTTTAATGGGGAAAGAGAAAGAAAAAGTAAACACAAAATATTCTTGTTTCTGATTTTTCATGTCTTTCCCTGTTATGTTCTGCTATTGTGATGAGGTTTTTGGCTTCTGAATCTGCTTTATTCTATACTGGGCTTAGCAAATTTTTTTCAGGGTTTTTGATTTACAATCTTTTCAGATATCTAAACCAAAAAAGACAAGGCCAGTTTAATGGATAATTTATTTTTGCCTTGTCTGAAGATTTGATTTCTTGTATTACCTTATTTTTTTTCTGGGGAAGGGAAGAGGAACAAAAGGCAAAAACTTTTTTTCTATCAGTTTTTCTCAGTAACCTACTTGTTTTCACACTTCACATTATGCCTTTTCTTCTATCTAGTCACAAAATACAGTTCCTTTTTACAACTGAGATTGTATCTTCAGCGCTTGAAATGTGCAAGTCTTTAGAGACAGCATATGATAATATATATAATGCTTTAACCATTCATTCTGTCGTTTCCTTTAAAAGTGACAATACAATGTTAATGAATTCTCTATTCTCTGGTCCTATTATACAGGGATTGGTCATTTCCAAAGTCAAGCATGTTTCACTGATATTCAGGCTGTTCTAGATCTCTACCCTTTAAAGCTGTCCCTGGTTATGGAAAGATCTGTGTTCTAGCCAAGAGGAAGAAAACAATTCTGATACCTGAATGGCTTCTTCTCTGAATGCTTTGATGCAGTCAAGGCTTTTCATATAGTACTGTAGCCCTTTGGTCTCCAAAAACTGGTCAATATGGTGTATCAACTGGCAGCTTACTGAAAGATAAAGAAAAAAGTAGTCATTACCCTATGTTCATTTTACATTTTAGATCTTTCAATAATATATATCAAATAAGCTCCTTTTGGGGATAGATAATACGTAAATTTAATTCCTAAGAAAACAGTATTTTATATACAGATTCCTCATCACTATATGTAATACTAATATTTAATGTTTAGGATGGGTCTGATTATAGTTAATTGTCCCTTTTTAGTATAGAAACCTCAGCATCATTAACTTTTACTAGGACCATTTTAGAATTTAGTGGTCATCTCAGCCATTCAAGGTTGCATTTTTATATCAATTCATAACACAAACTATATCTGACGTAAGAAGTCTGATTAAATCCAGAACTGATTTTCTTTGGTAACATGGACTAAGATCATTCTTGCATTATTCACTAATTAAATGATTACTTCATATATTTATAGATGATACTGGTTAAGTCATACTGTACACTCAGGCTGGCCTACATAATCTGTATGATGTTGTTCTATACTTCATAAACCCTGGACTTTCAATTAAAAAAAAAAAAAAGTGAATATAAGCCAACTGTTGACAAGCCGTGACAACCATCCTGAGAATGCTCCAAAGATGCTCTAATTCCCAAGGAGTCAATGGCTGAAATATGGACTCTAAAATGAGGCAGCTGAATAAGTAATAAACTAGACTTTAAATGAATAAACAGGAGTGCAGATACAGAAGAACCATTGGGATTCTTGACTGGATAAGCAGAAACTTTTACTCTGAAGTAATCTTTCTTCATTTATCCCTATAGATGTTTTCTTTGCCCTTTGGTAATTAATGCTCAATGACCAAAATATTCCAAGATGAATAGTTTTCCAAACCACTTACTCAACTTTTAACTTTTTTGATTACAAAGGGACATTTACATTGTCAGATGACACTGATGACACTCAATATAAGTTAATCAATATATTGCCAACAACAATGGCTTGTACACTGATTTCTGTCTTTTGAAAAACATAAAATTCAATTTCAAACACTTTTTAAGGCCCCTTAAATATGTGTGAAATGGCAAATTTTATTTCTAGTACCTCAACAGTATAGAGAAAAACATTCTAGTAAACCATTTCCTTTTTTTTCACCAGCCACATGATTATGATTTTCATTATAAACTAGTTGAGGGATCAAAAACTTAGCTAATTCATCCTGCAGTTTTAAATTAATATTTATCTTTAGTTCTAAAGAAAGAATGCATGTTCAGATGAATCTTTTTAGTAAGGTAACCAAAGAGCACATCCTTGATTAGTAAGCAGAACAGAAAACCATCACTGAAATGCTCCAATTGACTAAGGTTATCTCTCTCCTCCAGCATGAAAAGAATTAAATGAAATGAAAATATTTGCTATCTCCTACACCAGCTACACAGGAGAGTATTCTCTCATGTTCTTTGATATTTAGCTCATTCAAAACTAGAAAATCTGACACAACTAAGAAATAGAAGAGTTCAGAGAATGTTTCGCTGAGACTTAGGGTCCCTGGCTTCTCTTAGAGTGGGGGTGAAGAGATTCCCTACTTTGAGAAACTGTGATGCAAATACAAGTCATATTACAAAATACAAAACTGCCTCTGCGAGATATTTAACTCAATGATTCCCAAGTTACCTGGGGACCTAATACAGCTAAAGAGAAGACTCATTTTCTTTTCTTTTTTTTATTAAAGCTTTTCAATTACAAAACATATGTATGGGTAATTCCTCAACAATAACCTTCAACAATAACCAACAATAAGCTTTCTGTTACAAATTTTTCCCCCCTAGTCCCCACCCCTCCCCTAGATAGCAGGAAGTCCACTACATGTTAATTGACAAATCAAATATATGTATGCATATTTCCACAATTATCTTGCTGTGCAAGAAAAATCATATCTACAAGAAAAAAAAATCAGAGAAAGGAAACACAATGCAAGCAAACATCAATAGAGAGCATGAAAATGTTATGTTGTGGTCCACATTTCATATCCCTCTCTCCGAGTGTATATGGCCTTCTTCACTGAACAATTGGAACTGGTTTGAAGCATTTCATTGTTGCAGAGAGCCATGTCCATCAGAATTGATCATCATATAATATTGTTGTTGCTGTGTATATTGATCTCCTGGTTTTGCTTGTTTCACTCAGCATCAGTTCATAAGTCTCTCCAGGCCTCTCTGAAATCATCCTGCTGGCCATTTCTTATAGAACAATAATATTCCATAACATTCATATACCACAATTTATTTAGCCATTCTCCAACTGATGGGCATTCATTCGGCTTCCAGTTTCTAGCCACTACAAAAAGGGCTGCCACAAACATTCTTGCACATGTAGGTCCCTTTCCCTCCTTTAAGATCTCTTTGGGATATAGGCCCAATAGAAACACTGCTGGATCAAAGGGTATGCACAATTTGATAACTTTTTGAGCATAGTTCCAAATTGCTCTCCAGAATGGTTGGATCCATTCACACTTCCACCAACAATGTATCAGTGTCCCAGTTTTCCCACATCCCCTCCAACATTTGTCATTATCTTTTCCTGTCATTTTAGCCAATCTGACAAGTGTGTAATGGTATCTCAGAGTTGTCTTAATTTGCATTTCTCTGATCAACAGTGATCTGGAGCACCTTTTCATATGACTAGAAATGGTTTTAATTTCATCATCTGAAAATTGTCTGTTCATATCCTTTGACCATTTATCGATGGGAGAATGGCTTGAATTCTTATAAATATGAGACAATTCTCTATATGTTTTAGAAATGAGGGAAGGCTCACTTTCTTAAAGTGAGAAAACCAGATTAACACACACACACACACACACACACACATTCTAATAATAGAAATGTTGTGAAAAAGCTAAGTGGAAGTAAGAAATCTAACCTATATTTTCAGATTAAGGTCTTTGTGGTCTCTTTTGGATTCCAGTTTCTTCACATGGGGATAGCATGTATTGCTATTTTTCATATCTACACTGGACTTAAAATTGCTTTTTCCTCTACAGCTTTCAGAAAAGTAGTAAGATAAACTTGCTTTTAATCTTAGGTGTCAGAACAATAAAAAGCACTGGACTGCATTCCATTAGGAATACTCAGTTAGATGGCTTGAAGATTTGGCTCCAATAGTCTCCAGATACCATGTTTTGATCTGCTGAATATAATGAACCATTATGACACTCAAGAATATCTGTGATGGATGAAGTTTTGATGCATCAAAATTATCAGAAATAAAGGGAAGAGATTTCTCTTCCACAGTTTGGTGGCATTTCACTATCAGTTCTAATAAAGGTACAAGAAAACAGATGGTAGCCAAAAATAATATTCAACTTAACCTGGTTTATGTTTTTTGCTTTTTTTCATATGAAGAGTCATTCATCATTAGTGTATTTCCCTTGGCTTTCATTTATATCACAGGCCTAGGGAACAGTCCCTGTCAGTCTGCACATCCAGTGAATCACAGCTACAATTATACCTCGCTATAATGGACTTCAAAATTAGCCAGTGATTCAATAATTCCCTTTAGGAGTTAATACAGAAAAATGATCAGTGGAATAGCTATCAATCTCAGGGCACTAAGTTAGCTGAAGTGCCATCATTTATCTTGAGTCTTGGAAAATATCTGCAATTTTCCATTTTTCTTCTATGCATTAGACATTAATTCACTATCCTGAATGAGTATAGATGCTGATATACAAAATTAGCCCTAAAACACAAATGCCATGAGTTGTGATGCTTAAAAATGTTTATGCCACTCTCAGAGGCAAGTAACATGCAAGTGCAAAATCTGTACTGTTTCTCTTTAAATTAGTTTCTCTCAAAAGGCAAGTGCATTCTGTTTACTTTCCCCAGAGAAATAACTATCATAGTTATCTAGTTCCTACTATTATGGTAGGAAACAGTTCTATTAAGACAGGGGCATCTCATCACACACCAGCACCCCCAAACAAGTGCGCACTGTGCGCCTATCTGCTTCTGCCTTTGCCTGGCTTTTTAAACAATACTATACCACTGTCCTAAGCAAACAATGCGTTTTTAAAGGAATAAGAAAAAGTCATTTATTAGGTGATTCTCCTGTCTGCAGGGTCACTACGCTTGCCATACATCATGGCCTATCCAAGGCATCTTGGGCCGCATCCCTGAATCCCGGCACACACAAGATAGCCAAGTTCAGTCCTTCAGGCTCAGAGCCGAAAGCTTAAGTTATTTGTTTTCAAAGAACACACGCTACAGGGAGCTGAACAATGGAGCAGTTCCATCATCTTTAATTGATAAGGAAAACAAATTTTTGCTCTAAAAAATAATATTATTTAAATGTCTTTTTTCAATAACAAAAATAACCACTCATAAATCAAGCTAATCACAAGAGAACCAGTTTTATCAGTTATTTCTACTACTACTAATACTGGTGTTATTGTTTGAGAAGAACTGGAACAAGATGTCTGTAATCAAAACAAGCAAGTCATCTACTTGAAAAACAACAAGTAGCCATTGTCTGATACTTATTAACAAATGCATATGCTAAATTAAAATCACTGTTTTAAAGTTTGCACTGTGCCAGAAAGATGCAAAATTGTACTCTACATGGTGCTGTGAAATCGCAGGCACATCAATAAATCTAACCAAAACAAAGCCTGATCATACAAGCGATTTTCCAGTTCTGGTACTATGAACAGAAATGAAGAGATCCTAATATATTCATGTTTCAGAATAATACTGTATTATACACAAAGAAGGTATTTTACAGAATGGCTTAGGTCTGAAATAACTTCATAAAAAGATTTCTCTAAAAGTCAGAAATTATTAATATTTGAAGACAATTTCTTTTAAGTGTATTTAGTAAACGTTTATTAGATGCTTGCTATATGCAAGTTATACAGTCTTCAACTTTAAACAACAATCAACTGAAAGAAAAATACCTAAACCAGAAAAAGCTAAAACAGAGAAAGAAAATTAGAGGCCAATTTCCTTAATGAATATTGATGCAAAAAATCTGAACAAAATATAAGCAAGGCAATTACAGCAATATTATCACAAGGATTATACACTATGAGTAGGTGGAACTTATACCAGAAATGCAGATTCCATATTAAGAAAACCATCAACAAATATGATTGTATCAAAAAGAAAACCAAAAGAAAACATGATTATCTGAATAGATGCTGAAAAAATTGTTGACAAAATACTCATTTCTATTTAAAAACACTAAGAAAAATTCTTATTAAAAACATAGGAGTTGGAGCAGCTAGGCGGCGCAGTGGATAGAGCACTAGCCCTGAAGTCAGGAGGATCGGAGTTCAAGGAGTTCAAATGTGGTTTCTGACAGGTAACACTTCCTAGCTGTGTGACCCTAGGCAAGTCACTTAACCCCAACCGCCTCAGCAAAAAAACAAAACAAAACAAACAAACAACAACAACAACAACAACAAAAAGGAGTAAAGAGAATGCTATCTAAAACCATCAGCAAGCATCTGTAATGGGAATGAGCTAGCTTTTCCATTAAGATCAGAAATGAAACAAGGATGCCCAACATCATCACTATTATTTAATATAGTACTAGAAATGTATTACATCTATGAAAGGACCTTATGTCCAAAGAAGAAAGAGAATATTATGAAATATAAAAATAGATAATTTTGATTACAATAAATTAAAAACCTTTTGCACAAACAAAAACCAATGTAGCCAAAATTAGAAGGGAAGCAGAAAGTTAGGGAAAAGTTTTTACATCCAGTGTTTCTGATAAAGGCCTCATTTCTGAAATATACAGAAAAATGACTCAAATGTATAAGAATATAAGTCATTCTCCAAGTGATAAATGGCAAATTATATGAACAGATAATTATCAGATGAAGAAATTAAAGCCATTTCTAGCCATATGAAAAAATGCTCCAAATGCCAATGGATCAGGGAAATGCAAATTAAGTAGACTGTGAGATATTACTTCACACCTCTCAGATTGGCTAAAATGACAGGAAAAAATCATGATAAATGTTGGAGAGGATGTGGGAAAACTGGGACACTAAAGCATTGTTAGGGGAGTTGTGAAATGATCCAAGTATTCTGAGAGCAATATGGAACTATGTCTAAATGGCCATCAAACTGTACATACCCTTTGATCCAGTGGTGTTTCTACTGGGCTTATATCCCAAAGAGATCTTAAAGGAGGGAAAGGAACCCACAGTGCAAAAATGTTTGTGGCAGCCCTTTTTGTAGTGGCAAGAAACTGGAAACTGAGTGAATACCCATCAAATGGAGAATGGCTGAATAAGTTATGGTATTTGAATATTATGGAATATTATTGTTCTATAAGAAACAATCAGCAGGATGATTTCAGAAGCCTAGACAGTCTTATATAAACTGATGCTAAGTGAAATGAGCAAAATCAGGAGATCATTATACAGGCAACAACAAGACTTTATGATGATGATCAATTCTGATGGACATGGCTCTCTTCAATGAGATGACTGAGACCAGTTCCAATGATCTTGTAATGAAGAGAGCCATCTCACCCAGAAAGAGGGCTGTAGGAACTGAATGTGGATCACAATATAGCATTTTCACTCTTTTTGTTGTTGTTTGCTTATATTTTGTTTTCTTTCTCATTTTTTTTTCCTTTTTGATCTGATTTTTCTTTTGCAGCAAGATAACTGTAAAACTGTGTATACATATATTGGATTTAACATATATTTTAACATGTTTAACACATATTGATTACTTGTCATTTAGGGAAGGAGGAGAAAATTTGGAACACAAAGTTTTGCAAGGGTCAATGTGGAAAAATTATTCATGCATATGTTTTGAAAATAAAAAGCTTTAATAAAAAAAAAAAGATTATGTGATGATCAACTCTGATGGAATTGGCTCTTTTCAACAATGAGGTGATTCAAGGCAATTCCACTAGACTTGAGATGAAAAGAGCCATTTGCACACAGAATTATGGAGACTGAATATGCATCAAAAAAGACCCATATTTTGGACTGTTGTTTTTTTCTTTCTCTTGATTTTTTTCCCCTTTGATTTGATTTTTTGTGCACAGCACAGTGAATATGGAAATATGCTTAGAAGAATTGTATGTTTAACCTATATTAGATTGTCTAGGAGAGGGGGGAAGGGAGAAAAATTTGGAACACCAGGTTTTGCAAAGGTAAATGTTGAAAACTATCTTTGCATGTATTTGGAAAAATACAAATTATTTTTAAAAAATAGGGGAAAAAAGAGAGGTTGAAGCCAAATCATAAAGGACTTTAAAAGCCAAACAGAGGAATTGGTAGTTATCCTATAGTAGTTTACCCTACAGGCAAGAAAGAGCCACTGGGGTATCTTGGGCATAGGATGCCCATCCTTTAGGAATATCAGTCGGAGCTATAAGATAAATAAATAAAAGTGGGAGGCAAGATTCTCTGTACTCTTATTAATGAGCTCAGATTAGTCAGTCAGAAAATCATATAGAGACCCAATAAACAATTCTGAAATCTTTATCATTTATTTTTACTTAAGGAAGGCATTTTCACTAATATTCTCTTTCTATATACACTTGATCTTATGGACGATATAAGTCACTTCAGCTGCAGTGCTTATTTTGAAGTAACTTTTTGTAATATGATTAATATATTAGGGAACAACTGGAACACAAAACAAATTTCACAGCTGTTTATGTGAGGCTTTGTCCAAAGAAAGAATTCAGAATACAGAAAACCGCATAACTTCATTACTCACAAGAGGCAGTCACCTTTCCAATGCACATTCCTACAAGCAAACTCCAGGTCTTTTTCATAATAAACTGCTATATTTATCATGTATCCCTCCAGTGCAGTAGGAGTTATGAGCAGAGGATGACTGGGGCACATGTAGGAGTACTTAACACCTCCTCCCCCTTTCAGTCAATGCCACTGCCCTGTACATCCATCCCAGAGCTGCTGCCAGCTGAGGTCATCCTCTTGCTGTAGCCACTGGCTCTGCCATCCCAGGCTATAGGGCTGATGAAGCTGCTGCCAGGTCTTGGATCCTACCACTATTTATTTTGGTATTTATTTATTTATTAGCCATTTAACATTCCTGTTTCAATGGCATTTCCTGAGATTATTATTAGGTTCTTGCATTTTTTGGTGTGTCAGTGATGAAGCTTTTGAATGTCATGCCCCAATTTCATTCTCCACACAAACCTAATGGTTTTTAATCACATGATTTTGCATAATGAAGTGATTGTTAGAACTGATTGTATGCATATTTCTAGATACATTTCTCTTTCCTGAAGCTCCAAAAGAGAAAATAATGGTACTTGTTAATTGGTTCCAGAAAGCACAGTGAGTGGTAAAAACACCAAGTACCAAACAGATTTTTCCCCTAAGAAGTACGTCTCCAGTCCGCAGTCTAACCATCTTTCCCCAACTAAAGGGGTAAAAAGGGCTTTCAGCTTTCGACAAAGAAGCCAGCCCAGTCCAGTCCAGTCAAGTATCTCCCTTCTTGATCCAACTCATTTTCTGAGAGGAACCACAAGCTTTTTCCTCTCCCCCATACAGGACTCTACGGGAGTCCTGTAGCCTCCACAACAGGGCTCTGGCCAAGGCTCAGGGCAGCTCCTGTGGCTTTTCCTCCTGCTGAGCACACCAGCCGCTCTGTACACCTTCAGCACTACTATTTTGGGAGTCAGGGGACTGCACTGCAGCCCTATCATCTCACAGGGACTGCCCTGGGACCTGCTTTCCAATGGGCACAACCTCAGGATCATGGACTTTGACTTGACAGTCTCTGCTGGAGAGGAGCAGCTCACAGTCAAGGGCAATGGTGGGGAGGCAGTGGCTGGGCAGCACACCTGGCCAACTTCACACCTTACTGCTCAACCAAAACACTAACCAAATGCAACAAGTGCCAATCGAGTGTCAAAGGCCCAAGCACTTTTTTCTCATCAAAATGTGTCAAACACCAAATCTGATGGGTTTTAAAGCAGACCAGTGCCAAAGTACCACTGCATTCACAAACACTGACTGCACAATTGGGTAGAACATACATGAAAGTACCAGAGCCACTTCTGAGAACCAAGCTACAAAAAGTAGGCCCTCCAGATGCTGGCTCCCCAAAACAATAGCAGGCACAGAGGCCTATCTTCTAGACTTCCCATCAACATTTATTCCTTTTATTCATCCAACAGGCATATATTAAGCATCTTTCAAATACCAGGCACCGTAAGGGAAAAATAGGCAGATAGGTCAACCCAAAATGTAAAGAAAGTGAAAACCTAGCAATTTCCTGGAGGAGAGGCACTAGTAACTGACTGAAATGATTATGTAAGAGTTGGTACTGGACCAAGGCCCGAAGGAAGTTTCAGGGAAGCAGTGAGTAAGGAATACATCCCAAGCATGGGGAAAGACTCTTCCAAAGTCCTGAAGTAGGAGATGGAGTAGTTTGAATTTGAAACAGCAAGTAGGTTAAGTGAGCTGGGATGAAGAATACACAAAGAGTCATATGTATAGAAGTTAGCTTGGAATAAGAGTGAAGAGCTTTAAAATGCTAAACAGAGAAGTGGATAACTTATCTTGGAGACTTCTTGAATGGGGAAGGAACATCATAAGGCAACTAAGTGGAGAATGGACTGACAAGGGCAGAGGCTGAAAGCAGGGAGACCAATTCAGAGGCTGATGCAATAGTCCAGAGAAGAGATGATGAAGGCCTGGACCAGGTTGGTGGCTGGGCAAATGGTGACGGAGCAGATAGGAGAAATGTCTCAAAATAGAATCAACAAAGTTTGGTAACTCAATGTGAGGCCAGAGTAGAGGGCAGAGTCAAAGATGACCCTGGGGATGTGGATAAAAGCTACTAGAAAAATAATGGTACCTCCAACAGAAATAAGGGAAGAAGGGAGCACTGGGAAGTAGGGAGAATAATAGTTGTTGTCCTGCATTCTCGAAGAGGAACAAAATGACAACACTGTGTGAGAGGTGAGTTATAGTGGGTCCAACCATGGCTGCTCAGACCAATACGATCTCAGAGTGCTCTGCCATAAGTCGGACACAAACAGTCCCTACAGGACATCTGGTTTCAAATGATCAAATTGGCAGTCAGTGAAGAGAGACTGGGGTTCAGGAGAGAGTTCAAGTTATAGAGATCTAGAAGTCTTCTGTGTGGAGATGAACTCATGGGAGCTAATAACCTCACTGGGCAAGAATCTGCAGAAAGGAGGACACAGGTCTTCAAAAACAAAACAAAACAAAACGGGTTCTCATGTGTAGAATACTAAGGACAGACAGAGAAAAGACTTAAATGCCAGAAAAAGCCATGAGCTTTATTGTATATAAGGACGCTGTTCACACCCCTTGCCTCCCCTTATTAGCTTCAACCTGACAGGCAAGTAGATATAAAAATACTCAGCCCTCATCTTTATAAACATTCTGCAGAAATTGGGGAGGGGGGCGCGCTAAATCCTCCTCGTATGCCAGTTTAACGCTACCTAAGCTCCCTTTTAAAGAGGGCAACGTCAGAGGTCATGAGACAGATGGGGCAGACTAGATCGATAATACGCAGTTGGTGGCATAGGAAAGGGAACCAAGGCAGGTAGAGTGCTGACCACCTCAATAGTACAGAAGCACTCACAGTTTTGTTTATTATTATTATTACCATTATCATCATTTCTTCTTACCAATAACTAACAAAGTCAATTAAAACCTTACCATTTAAGCTCCACAAGTTAAGTCATAGTCCATTTTTTTCATGCTTAACGATTTTCTCATTAAAAGCTGTAATTTCTTACAAATTGCTCTAATAAAAGCAAGTCCTGCTGGGTGTTTTCCCCTCTTTTAAATGCTGCCTTTTCATTGATGTGTTAAATTAAAACCCCAGGCACTAACAGAAGAGTAGAAGCAAAGTCTTTATTGTCAGAGCCCATTCCTGCGCACTATGAGTTCTCCCTCACTTTATTTTGTTGTCTGATTTTACTGTTTATCCCCAATTTTGAAGCTATTGGAGAGATGATGTTGTGGGTTACTTCTTTAGTTTGTCCAAAGCTTAATTTGGAGCTTCATCTAAGAGGAGAGACAAGCTTTGTTCAGGTAACCCATTGGTCAGTGAGTTCAATTTTTTAGAAGCAATTTTCCTCCTTTACCACAATTTCTCATCTGAAAGTCTCTGGGCACAACAGTATGTCTATCCTCAGAGGAGCTGGCAAACCTCCAGCTACAACTCAAAGTAAATGTATAAGACAATGCTTTCCTCTCTAATATTTTTTTTTAACCAATTCATTCCATTTAACCATTAAATGTCAGAGAACAAAACACATAAAACATGAAGCTCATCTGTTTATTAATTAATATTTAATGTACTGGATCTACATCCCAAAAGGATCATACAGGAGGGAAAAGGACCTACCTGTGCAAAAATGTTTGTAGTAGTTCTTTTTGTAATGGCAAGAAACTGGAAACTGAGTGGATGTCCACCAACTGGGGAATGGCTGAACAAGTTGTGGTATATGAATATAATGGTATATGAATATAATGGAATATTACTGTTCTGTAAGAAATGATGAACAGGTCAGAAATGCCTGGGAAGACTTTACTGAACTGCTGATGCTGAGTGAAATGAGCAGAAACAGGAAAACAAGATTATGTGATGACGAACTATTAGCTCTTTTTAGCAATGCAGTGATCTACAACAACTCCAACAGACTTGGGATGTAAAAATTACATCCAGAGAAATAAAGAGACTGAATGTGGATTAAAATATAATATTTTCACCTTTTTCTTTTTTGGTTTGCTTTTTCTCTCATGTTTTTTTTTCCTCTTTTGTTCTAATTTTTCTAGCATAAGATGGCAAATATGGAAATATGTTTGGAAGAATAGCACATGTTTAACCTGTATCAGATTGCTTGCTGTCTTGGGGAGGGGGAGGAAGGGTGAGGAGAGAGAGGGAGAAAAATTTGGAACGCAAAAATCTTACAGAAATGAAGGCTGAAAACAATATCATTACATGTATTTGGAAAAAAAAAATTGAGAAAAAAAATTAATGAGTGTACAGCAGCCTAGTGAGAAGATTAACTCTCTGGTTTGACCAAAGTTTATCTCCATAGAAGAAGGATTAAATTGCAGACCAGTATAGTTGTGTTAAACTTTAGTAGCTACGGGAAAACTTAACCTTTGCTAAGTAAGATACTAATTTCTCTTACTAGTTTGCTGAAGCAAGCTTGGACATGAGACAACAGACTTAACCTTTCAAGGTAACTTCTAGCCATAGAATTACAAACTACAATAACCAAAAACAGAAATAGAGATGAAAAAGATACCCTACCACCTACAAGAAATTTCAGATGGAAAATGGGAGGAAAGCAGAATGAAAGATGACACCAATAAATAGAGCAATAAGTATACTTATTTTACCTCTGTCATTAATCATCATGTTAGAATAGACATCATCAAACCAGGTAGAAAGAAAAAACTAGAACCACCAAGTAGCTTTTAATAAGTGTGTTTGGAATAAAACATGCTCCTAACTTGGCCATAGAATCCAATTAAAAGTTGGTAACTGAATGGAATTAAAATTCATGTATCATTTGAAGAGATACTAGTGAGTGATGAGTCAGATTTCTCACTCAGAAGGGAACCAGGGTACTGGCTGAATGTGCTTTTGCAAACATTAGAAGGGGAGAGAGAACACATTCAATGTCTCTAATGCAACAAGAATATTCTTCAATATTAAAAGAAAATAATAGTTCCGGAGATTCTGAAAAAACTGTTTCATTCACAACTCATTCAACATTAAGTGCCTACTATTTGTAAGAAACTGTACTATGTGCACACTAGAAATACAAAAACCAAAACAAGTTCTTTCCCTCAAGAAGCTTATATTCTATAGGAGGTGAGTCATGTAAACAACTAAATACTATTCCTCCTTCTTCTACTACCACCACTACTACAACTACTGCTGCTGCCTGCTAACATTAACATATACTTTAATAATTAAGAAACATTGTTATTAATAATAATAGCAAATAACATATGCTTTAATGATGGAAAAGTGCTTTATGCTACATATGCTTTTTAAAAAATATCTTCCCAATTACATGTAAAAACAAATTTTAACATTTTTTTTTTAAATTTTGAGTTCCAACTTCTATTCCCCCTTCCCTCCCTTAGACAATCTGTTATAGGTTATATATGTACAATCATGTAAAACATTTCCATATAAACTTTTTTTTTTTTTTTGCTGAGGCAATTGGGATTAAGTGACTTGCCCAGGGTCATACAGCTAGGAAGTGTTAAGTGTCTGAGACCAAATTTGAACTCAAGTCCTCCTGACTTTAGGGTTGGTGCTCTATCCATTGCGCCACCTAGCTGACCATCATATTAGACATTTTGTACAAGAAGACTTGAACAAGAAAAAAAAAGAAAATGAAAAGTAGTTACGTTTCAATCTATATTCAGACAACATCAGTTCTTCTAGAAGCAAATAGCATTTTTCATTATGAGTCCTTTGAGATTATCTTGGATCACTGCATTGCTGAGAATTCACAATTTATCACACAATGTGTATAATGTTCTCTTGGTTCTGTTCACTTCACTTGGCATCAGTTCATGTAAGTCTTTCCAGGTTTTCTGAAATCAGCCTGCTCATCACTTCTTACAGAACAATAATATTCCATTACATTCATATATCACAAATTATTCAGTCATTTCTCAATTGATGGGTATCTCCTTGATTTCTAATTATTAACTACCACAAAAAGAGCTACTATAAATTTTTTTTGTACAGATTTTTTTCCCCCAGAAACATTCCCCTTCCCCTCCCCCTTTTTTTTTAATTTCTTTGGGAAATAGACCTAGCAGTAGTATGGCTGTATCAAAGGATACATACATTTTATAGCCCTTTAGCATAATTACAAATAGCTAAATCAGTTCACAGTTCCACTAACAATGCCTTATGTGTCCCAGTTTTCCTACATTCCCTTCAACATTTATTGTTTTTCCTTCCTGTCATAGTAATCAAACTGATTGGTATGAAATGGTGCATCAGAGTTGTTTTAATTTACATTTCCCTAATCAATAGTGAATATATACTTCTGCATTTGACCAAAAAGCATATTTTGAGAAAAGAGAAAGCACTAACCCCTAGGAGAATCTGTAAGGGATTCTTAACAGATAGTGCCACTTGGGTTGAGTTTTGACAAAATTTCTGATTTCTTTTTTTAAATTTTTTATTTATTTATTAATACTTTTTATTTGCAAAACATATGTATGGGTAATTCCTAAACATTAACCCTTACAAAGCTTTCTGTTACAAATTTTTCCCCCCTACTCCCCACCCCTACCCTAGATGGCAGGATATCCACTGCATGTTAATTATGTTAGAATACTTAAGAAATCGTATATATGTATAGTTATTGCATCATTTTTTGTGCAGGAGAAATCATATCTACAAGAAAGAATAATCCGATAAAGGAAATACAATGCAAGCAAACCTCAATAGAGAACATGAAAATGTTATGTTGTGGTCCACATTTCACATCCCTCTCTCTGGGTGTATATGGCTCTCTTCACCGAACAATTGGAACTGGTTTGAAGCATTTCATTGTTGAAGAGAGTCATGTCCATTAGAACTGATGCTCATATAGTATTGTTGTTGCCGTGAATAATGATCTCCTGGTTCTGCTCACTTCACTGAGCATCAGTTCATGCAAGTCTCTCCAGGCCTCTCTGAAATCATCCTGCTGGTCGTTTCTTACAGAGCAATAATATTCCATAAAATTCATATACCATAATTTATTCAGCCACTCTCCAATTGACGGGCATCCATTCAGTTTCCAGTTTCTAGCCACTATAAAAAGGGCTGCCACAAACATTCTTGTACATGTGGGGCCCTTTCCTTCTTTTATGATTTCTTTGGGATATAAGCCCAATAGAAACACTGCTGGGTCAAAGGGTCAAAATTTCTGATTTCAAAAAAGTGGAATGAAGGGGACTGGGGGTAAAATTTGTAATGGAAAGCTTTGTAAAGATCAATGTTGGGGAACTACCCATACATATGTTATACAAATAAAAAGCTTTAATAAAAAAAAAAAGTGGAATGAGAAGTGAAAGCATTTCAAGTATGAGGGTGAGGGACAATCTGTAAAATCAGGAGGCAAGATATTAAAGATTAAATGTAGGGAACATCAAAGTTTGACCAGAATGTAGAGTTCATTAAGGAAAATAAGATACAAAACAGGATTGGAAAGAAGACAGATTTATCCTAGAATTAATGGGCTGTCATTGAAGATTTTTAAATGGGGAAATGACATGCTTTAGGAAGATTATTTTGGTAGCTACATGGAAGATGCATTGAAGAGAGGAAAAACCAGAAGCAGGGAAACCAAACAGGAAGCTGTGATAGTTATTCAGGTGAGAGGTGATGAGAGACTGAACCAAGATAAAAGCATGTGGGTTTGGAAGAAAGAATCAATTAAGATGTGATATAAATGGATGTGGAAGGCAACAAAAGGAGAAGAGTCAAGGAGGGCTCTGAAGATGAACTAACACACTCTAATCCTCAATTTTTCCTTATTTCTGGTTCTTTCTCTGATGCCTACAAACATACCCAAGTCCCTACCATCCTTAAAAAGCACTAAGTAGATCCTACCTACCTATGTCTTCCTTTTTTTCACAATGAAACTCCTAGAAAAAGACTGTTACACTCATGGCCTTTACTTCCTCTCCTTTTCCTTCACTTACTTCTTAGCCCTTTGCAAACTAATGTCTGATCTCACCATATCAGTGGAATACTTTCTAAAGTTACCAGCAATCTATCAGTTGTCATATCTGATGGTCTCTTCTCAATCCCTGTCCTTCCTGACCTTTCTGAAGCACTTGACACTAACCTCCTAATTATACTCTCTCTGGGTTTTGAGATGCTTGGTCTTCTTTTCCAAACTTGTGTGACTATTCCTCATTTATGAGTCAACAGCTCATAATACATTTGGTACAACCTTACTGAGAGCAACCTACCAAGAGTCTGTTCCAGATTCTGTCAGTCAGTAACAAAAATGTATTAAGTACCTATTATGTGCCAGGAACCACATCAAGCTTTGGGGATATAAAGAAAAGCAAAAGACAGGGCCTGCTCTTGAGCTGCTCACAATCTAAAAAGGGAGACAACATGCAAACAATGTCCAGATAAATTAGAAATCAATAGAGGGAAGGCACCAGCATTACAAGGGATCAGAAAGAACTTCCTGTAAAAGGTGGGATTTTAGTTGGGACTTGAAAGAAGCCAGGAGGTGGAGGAGAGGAGAGAGAGTATTCTAAGTGTGAAAAGACAGCCAGTAAAAATGCCTGGAGTTAGGAGATGTGTCTTATTTGAGGAAGACCAAAGAAGACTGTGGGGGGGGGGGAGGTGAGGAGAGGAAGGGAGAGAAAAGGAGAGGGAGGGGAGGAAGGGAAGAAGAGATAAAGCAAGGGAGGGAAACAAAGAGAGAGAAGGAGGGGGAGAGGGAGGGAGGAAAGGGGAGAGAGGGAGAAAGTGTATGTTTGATCCCAAAGATGAGTGGGAGCCACCTTAGTTTACCAAATAGGGTGGAAAAGGGGTGGGGGGCGAGGGAAAAGGGGAAAGAAAGGTGTTATGGTTACTTCTGTGCCTTGACAACCAAGGTAGAAGGTGGAATAGAGTCTGCGAGGATGAGGCAAGCCGACCAGATGTATATTACAATAACCAGGTATAAGATAATGATGTACCAAGGTAGTAGCAGTGTCAGAGAAGGATATGTAATCTTGGTAATAGACTGGATATTGGAGTTAAGAGTTAATAGCAATGGATGACACAAGTTATGAGCCTGGTTGACTGGAAAGATTAATCAAGAAGTTACAAAGAAGGAAGAATGAAGAGGGAAATTGAATTTGGCTTCTGACATACTGAGTTTAAGTTGTCAACAGGACATCAGTTCAAGATGCCCAATAGGCAGCAGAAATCAACAGAGATGTTAGGGCTGGATAAAGAGATCTGAGAATCATCAGTGGAGAGATGATAACTGATAATTGATAAAATAATAACTGCTGATAAGAGCACCAAGTGAAATAAGATAGAGGAAAAACAGAAAAGGGTCCCAGATAGAATGGCCTCAAAAATTTTTTGGGGGGAGGAGGAGGTGTTAAATATGAAGCAAGATTTTCAGCAGAGATTAGTGAGAGGGAAAGATTATAGGAGATTTCAGGAGGAATAAAAAGATCTGAAAGAGCTGTTGTGGTGAGAGGGATGGTGTATTAATTAAAAAGGTATAAAAGGAATACCTGGCAGCAATGAGGACCCAGGTAAGGTTTTGTAAGATTAATTTATAATGGATGTAGTCAGCAAGATGTCTTGATTTTTTCCAGTTTTGTTCAATCTCACATGTACAGTAGCAAAGGCAGTGGGAATGAGCCAAAGCTGAGGCTTGGCAGGGCAATTTCAACGCCCTGATAAGGCAGCAGGGGACTTAAGAGAAGACAGGAGAGCCGAACTGTTCACCAAGGAGTCAAAATGGGGAAAGAAGAAGAGTATAGATGGTTTCAAAATGATGGCTTAGGTAAGAATTGAGAAATTAAGAGATTGGAGGTCATGATGTGTACAAAGAACAGGGTCTGGAAGTTGTAAGGTAGAGGGGAAGGTAAAACGAAAATAGACTATAATTAGATGAAAAGAATTTTAAAGCTTAAAAGAAAAAAAAGGCAGCAATGGAACATCTGTGGGCGATGTCAAAATCAAAGGTAGAACCTTCTTTGTGTGTAGCTGAAGTGGGATAGAGGAGATCATGGGAAATGAGTAAGTTCCCATGTTGAGGTCAGGATACTTGAGGGAGTATTAATACACATGATGGCAAGTCTCTTACTATGAGAGCTGAAATGAGGAAGGGAAACTCGTTAAGGAAAGTGATGCACTGATGCATTGTTGGTGGAGCTGTGAACGGATCCAACCATTCTGGAGAGCAATTTGGAGCTATGCTCAAAAAGTTATCAATCTGTGCATACCCTTTGACCCAGCAGTGTTTCTATTGGGCTTATATCCCAAAGAAATCATAAAAGAAGGAAAGGGCCCCACATGTGCAAGAATGTTTGTGGCAGCCCTTTTTGTGCTGGCTAGAAACTGGAAACTGAAGGGATGCCCATCAATTGGAGAGTGGCTGAATAAATTATGGTATATGAATGTTATGGAATATTATTGCTCTGAGAAACGACCAGCAGAACGATTTCAGAGAGGCCTGGAGAGACTTGCATGAACTGATGCTGAGTGAAACGAGAAGAACCAGGAGATCATTATACACGGCAACAATACTATATGAGGATCAGTTCTAAGGGACATGACTCTCTTCAACAATGAAATGCTTCAAACCAATTCCAATTGTTCACTGAAGAAAGCCATATACACCCAGAGAGAGGGATGTGAAATGTGGACCACAACATAACATTTTCATGTTCTCTATTGAGGTTTGCTTGCATTGTATTTCCTTTATCGGATTATTCTTTCTTGTAGATATGATTTCTCCTGCACAAAAAATGATGTGTGGCAATAACTATACATATATTTGATTTAAGTATTCTAACATAATTATCATGTAGTGGATATCCTGCCATCTAGGGGAGGGGTGGGGAGTGGGGGGAAAATTTGTAACAGAAAGCTTTGTAAGGGTTAATGTTTAGGAATTACCCATACATGTTTTGCAAATAAAAAGTATTAATAAACTTAAAAAAATAATAAATAAATAAAATAAAATAAACAATAAATTTAAAAAAAGTATTATAAAATTTAAAAAAAAAAAAAAAGGAAAGTGTCCTGGAGGACAGAGGACAAGAATTACCAGAATTTTGAATAGGGGATAGATATGAAAGAATGAATCTGAGGAGGAGAGGTTACTGAAGATAGTGGTAGAGGAAAGAACTGGAAGGAACAATGGGAGCAAGGAGAATTCCAATTCTTTACTTCAACCAAATTGGGAAGGGGAGTGAAAAATACAGCCAGTGCTTGGGCAGCCAGAGAAGTTTCGTCTTCAGGCCAGAGGCAGGTCTCTGAGAGGCAGAAAATGAAAGGTGTAGAAAAGGAAAAAGAGATAAGATGAGAACATCAGCCCACCTGAGTTCAAATCTGGTCTCAGACACTTAACATTCCCTAGATGTGTGACCCTGGGCAAGTCAATTAACCCCAATTGCCTCAGCAAAAAAAAAAAAATAAATAAAGAGAGAGAAAGAGAGATAGATAAAAGCAAGTTTGGTGCCTATGAGAGAAAGGGACCTACCTTACAAAAATGTTTGTGGCAGCCCTTTTCAGAGTGGCAAGGAACTGGAAACTGAGTGGATGCCCATCAACTGGAGAATGGCTGAATAAGTTATGGTATATGAATGTTATGGAATATTATTATTCTATAAGAAATGATCAGCAGGATGATTTCAGAAAGGCCTGGAGAGACTTGTATGAACTGATGCTGAGCGAAATGGGCAGAACCAGGAGATCATTATTCACGGCAATAAGGAGACTATACAATGATCAATTCTGATGAACATGGTTCTTTCCAACAATGGGATGATTGAGGCCAATTTCAATGATCTTGTGATAGAGAGAGCCATCTACACCCAGAGAGAGAACTGTGGGAACTGAATGTGGATCACAACATAGTATTTTCAATCTTTTTGTTGTTGTTCTCTTGCATTGTTTTCTTATTCATTTTCTTTCCTTTTTGATCTGATCTTTCTTGTGCAGCAAGATAACTGTACAAAAATGTTTACATATATTGGATTTAACATATATTTTAACATGTATAAAAGAAATTGGATTATTTGCCACCTAGTGGAAATGGTGGGGGGAAGGAGTGGAACATCTGGAACACAATGTTGAAAAATTATCCATGCATATGTTTTGACAATAAAAAGCTTTAATTAAAAAAAAAAAGTTTGATGCCTATAGAGCACAGAGAAGAAGGTGCTCCATAATTTTTACCGAATTTTACAAAATTTTCTTGGCTTGTCCTTCATAATCTGTCTTGACTACAGCCATCTCTAGGTCAACACCTGCATTACAGAGTTGTGAGGATGAAATGAGACAGCATATGCAAAGCACTCAGCACAGCAGCTAGCACAAAGTAGATACCACAAAAATATTTACCTCTCATCCATCCCCTTGAGACATCTCAATTTCAAAATGCCCAAAACAAAACTCTTACCTGCCCAAGTTGGCCCACTTGAAACTTCTACTTCAGTTGAAAGCTTCATCATCCTTCTAGACACTCATTGCAACAGTTTACTGCAACCTCACTGTCCTGACTGTACTCTCTAACTCCAAACACTCAATCAGTTGCTAAACTGTGTAGTTTCTAATTCTACATCTGTCTGCACATCTATCTACAATTCTCCAACCACAGACAATCCCCACCCAGGTTCAGGCCTTCTTCAACTCTCACTTCTTTTATGATAACATCCCAGGGAGACCTCCCAGCAAGGTCTCCCCAGTTTGTTGTTTCCTCTTCTAATCCATCTCTTACATATTTACCAAAATGGTCTGACGGTGCCACTGCCTGACTCAGCTACTTGCAGGAGTTCCTCCATTGTTTACTGGATAAAATATAAGCTTCTAGGCTTCACCTCTTTTTCCATACTTTCCTATTTAGCCACACTTAGTGTTCTTCTAATGTGATATTTTGTCTTTGATTTCAGCACCATGGTTCAGGTAGCTTTCCAAGCCTGGGATGCCCTTATCTCTGTACTTTCCCTTCAAGAATCCATGTATCACATTCTACAGTGACCTTTCCTAATCTCTTAAGCTGCCAGTTTTCTCCAAAGTAATCTCAATTAGTTTTGTATATAGTTTATATTATTTCCCCAATATATTCATTCCCAAATATAAGAACCATGAGGGCAAGGACTATTTCAGGTCTGTCTTGGTGTCCCCAAAGCCTAGTACTCAATGAATACCCAAAAGATGCTTGTATACTAATCAGTGGTAATGTCCTGCAAGCCACCGACTGGAGAAGTCTGGAGGAATAGGTTTAGAATGAAAGATGGTGAATTATATTTTGGAAATGCTGAGTTTGAAATCACCCTGAGATTCTGGTTGGTAATGTGTGACTTGATTTCTAAAGAGAGATGAAGACTGGATAAAAAGATTTGGGAGTCATTTTTGAAAGATTATCATCAAACCTATATAATACTCAAAGGGCTCAAATCCTGTTTCTTTCCTATTTTCCTTATTCCTCTCTGGATTTCTTAAATACTCCATGGAAATAGACTCAAGGCAAAAGTAAAAAGCACAAAAGGTTAATTTCTCCTTCTCTGCTTGAATTAAGCACAATGGATCTTAAGAACTGGAGGAGTAAAAAGTTTAACATAATTTATTAATTTGGGTTTGACTTAATTCCTAGAGCCCTGAACATAAGGATAATACCTCGTGATCATAAAGGTTAAGAAGCAATGAAGATAAGAGACGGAGAAAAATGGAATTTACTGGAACTCAGTGATGATGGGTCAATAATATCAATTACAACTAGATACTGGGTCAAGAAGGCTAAATATATTACAGACATATTGACTATAAGTAATTCTCTAGAGAAAGAGAAGGGATGAGGCAGACAGTTCATGGATTCTGTTTCTGCTGCCATTATTACATAAATGAGTGGAAAGAGTTGAAATAGTAAGGAGATTTTAAGTTCCTTGAGGATATTAATATATTGTTTGCATCTCCCAAAGTGTATTATTACATTGTTAGACACATTATTGTTACTCACTAAATATCTACTGAACTGAAGATAAATGGAGTCAGGGAGGGCACAGGGGAGAAAAACAAAGGAAAGGTTTTATTTTACTCTGTTTTTAGCTTATTCACTGTTCAGTCTTCCTCCCCTATTCATTTACAGATCTAGACACTGTCAGTCAAATAGTTTTTGAACCAACAAGTGTGACTATTCATGAAAGAAGGAGCTAACAGACTCAGGAGATTAAGGGATATTTCAGGAGATAAAGAAATATATAAAACAAAAATCAATGATGAAGATTCTTTGGAATGCAGTGAATAGCCCATTACATTATAATAGCTAATCTGCTTATGAAATCTGTGTTGAAATGCACTCTGAAATGTTAGCTTATATTCAAGCAACCTGTTCTAGTTGAGAGCTAGCGCCCCACCCCCCCAACCAAAAAAAAATTAGTTCAGACACTATGTTTAAAATCAAAAGACTGGCAACTCAGTGCTGCCCTAATCAGGTCTCATATACTAGGCCTGGATCCAGAAGATGGAACTCTCAAGAGATAGCCTAGTGTACCACACTCTAACTTCAGATAACAAACAAAACATCACGAGAACAGATCTGTCATCCTCACTCACTCCGTGAAGCTGTTAAAGCTTAAGGCTGCACTAAGACTTTTGGGACAGCCTATATCTTCATGCCATAGTTATCTCAACATCCATTGATCTGCTGTTGACCTATCTCCGCTCACGTAGCTATCACTTTAGTTCAAGCTCTTATCACCTCCTTCTCAGAGTACTGCAACAGACGCCTAATTGACGTCTCTGCATCAAATCACTTCTCCAATGCAGTCTCCATACAGTTGCCAGAGTGATTTTCTTAAAGTGCACTTCAGAACATGTCACTACCCACTCAGAGAATTTATTTTTCCTGTTATTTCTTTTTATCTGTATTTTCTTTGCAACATGAACATGGTTACTTTAGAAATGTGTTCTGCATGATTTCATGAATATAATTAATGTTAAATTGTTTGCCTATAAAAGGAGGGAGAAAGCTGGGAGGGAAGGATTTTGGAACAAAACATTTTTTTTAAAATGACTTTTTTGGGGGGGTACAATGACATGTACAATTTTTTTACATGTAACTGGGAAATATTTTATAAAACAGATTTTAAAAAATTTTAAAAGAAAGAAATGGGCTATTATCAAGGCAAGACTTAGAATATCTGCCCTTTCTTCCCTTTCCAATTTTTTCACACCTTTCTCCACATTCTGTATTTCAATGCCACTGGTTTCCTTCTTATTCCTTACACGTGACACTCATCTCCTGACTCCCTGCATTTTCATAGGCTGTTCCTCACTCAAAGAACTCTCTTCCTTCTCATTTCTGTCAGCTTCAAGTCTCAGCTAAAATTCTATCTTCTGTAATTCTTTCTTCTAAACTAGCAGCTAGTTTAGCACAGTTCCTGGCACATAGTGGGTATTTAATAAATTCTTGTTGACTTGTCAAAGGTACAGTTAATATCCAATATAATAATAAAGGAATTTTGTAACAAAGAATTAAAAAATATGTAATAAAATCTCATGAAGCCAATGCTAAATCATGTAAAACAAGTGAATAAAACAAAGCAAAGATGTATTACACATTAAAAGTTTTTTCAATGATGTAAAACTATTTAAGGTTTATTGTATATCAGTAAGTTTAATTACTTTCCCTTGTCTCAATCGGCACACTACAGAAATCAGTCAACATTTAATACCTATTATGTAAAGGATTACTGCGCTTTTGTCTATCTCTAGTGTTTTGCACTAATCAAATTTTTTCTGGTTGAAGTCCACTCTCCATGTGTACTATCTTAGGAAGTAACTCCATAAGTGGGTGTAACATATAAATTCAAAATAGATCCTAACCCAAACGTCTTCAGTGAGCCCTTCCTTATGATCATAGGACTCCAGAAAGTAGAAGATCCCACAGGTTAAGCTCCTGCTTTTCTAAACTTATAAGGTGGAGAAATCCCTTTCTCTGTTTGGTTGCCCATCCTACCATTCCCCAGCCCAATTTTTCTGTCCTCCCTTTACATGGAAGCCTGTGGAACTCATAGTGGATCATTTCTAACTTCCCTTCATCACTCATTTTTTTTTTTTTAAATGCTTTTTGGACTCATGGAAGTCTAGCTCTTTCCAGAAGACAATTAATCTCTAGATACCTTTTTATTATTGCTAGTTGCTTATTCCCTTGTCTCTTGATACAGTGGGCCAGAAGAAGTTAGCACACATTGCTTTTCACTACTTTCTAGACTCTCTGTTACTACCACTTACGAACCACGAACCCCTCTTACTCTAGGATTTAGTCCCACCACCTATATCAGGAATTGAAAATAATTTTGAAACAGACTCCTTTGGCAGTGTGGTGAAGTCTATAGACTCTCTCAGAATAATGCTTTTAAGTTCATAATATGAATTACAAAGGAAACCTTTGATTCTGAAACATTAAATAAAGTTCATGGGTCCCAGATTAAAATTTTTTTTAACCACATGACTGATCTACTGGCCTACTCACATGTTGCTGAACAATGCTAGAGAAAAAGCATAAAAATATGCTGACTAGGTCCACTACCAATTTGTGCTACATGGTTGCAAGGCAATCCTTTCATACCTTCCTAATTAACACACTTTCTCCAGCTTCAGACATTAGCTGTGTGACTCTAGGCAAGCCAATTTAACCCACTCTAGTGGCTGTTCCAAATCTTTTTATATCAAGGGAACCCATGGTTCCCTTGGCTCCCACTTACTCAGCTGAGAACTTTGCCTTATATTAAAACAAAACAAGAGAAAAACAAAAAACTGGGCATGTTTGCCAAGAGTTCCCTCTTGTCCCCTTCTCATCTCACAACACCCAGGTTACCTTCTGCCACCATCCACTCCTCTGTGTCTCACAAGGAAGAGCCTTGCTAAGGCAAACCCCTCTACATGCATAGGTGATCCAATTCCATTCTATTTTCTCCTGCAAAAAATTCCCTTTTCCATTCTCCTTACTATTCCACTTATCTTCAAGCACTCCTTATTTATAATGGCTTCTTCCCTGCCTACAAACATACCCGTGTCTCTCCCATCCTCAAAAAAATCTCATTTTCTCCCACCATCCCCTATCTCTCCTGTCTTTTGTAGCTGCACTTATTAAAAACAAACAAACAAAAAACAAAAACAAAAAAAACTTTCTACAACAGGTAGCTCCATTTTTTTTTTCCCCCTCTCACTCTAACTTTTTTTACTCTGGCTCCTGACCTCATCATTCAATGGAAACTACTCTCTCCAACACTATTAATGGTCTTTCTTTCAAAAAAAATTTTGAGAGGCAATTGGGGTTAAGTGGCTTGCCCAGGGTCACACAGCCAGTGAGTGTCTCAAGCCACATTTGAACTCAGGCTCTCATGACTTCAGAGCCAGGTTCTCTGTGCTTCACCATCTGGCTGCTCCTTAATGATTTTCTCACTGCCAAATCCAAGAGCTTTTTCTCAGCCTTCTTGGCCCCCTGTGGCCTGTTACAGACTACTCTCCTCTCAGCTCTTTCCCCCCACAGCCCTCCTTCCATACTTTCCTGTTTCTGTTGAGGGTACCTGATCTCCCTAACCTTCCCAAGTGCAATCCTCAACTCAGGACCTTCTCTTCCCTCCACTATCCATTGTTTTGCCAAGACCCATTAATTTTATCTTCACCTCATCCCTTCGGAACAACTGCTTCTTTTCTGACACTGCCACCAGCTGAAAGTAACTCAAGTACCTCTGCTAACGCCTACTGGTTGGTAAGCCTGCCACTCTGGCCCAACCTCCACTCTGCTGTCCAAAGGACCTCCCCTCCCCCCTTCCTGAGGCAATTGGGTTAAGTGACTTGCCCAGGGTCATACAGCTAGGAAGTATTAGGTGTCTGAGGCCAAATTTGAACTCAGGTTCTTTTGACTTCAGGGCTGGTGCTCTATCCTCTGTACCAACTAGCTGCCCCTACCATGACTGTCTTAAAACACAGGTCTGGCTATGTCACCTACCGCCCCTCCCCTCCCCCCATCCCAGCCCCACGGGTCCTTGTCATCATCTTCACGATTAAGTGTAAAATCCTGTTTGGTGTTCAAAAACCCTTCATGTCCCATCTGCCTGCCTTCCCCCCCCCCCCCCACAATCTCCTATCTTACACCCCCCACCAGTGATACTGATCTCCTGATTGGAGGTACTTTTACCGGCTGTCTCCCAGGCCTTTTCATCTCTGCTTCCCAGTTTCCATGGCTTCTTTTAAACCCAGCTAAAATCTCACTTTCTATAGAAAGTTCTTTCTAATCTACTTCTTCCTTCTGCTGTATATCCTGAATATGGTTTGTCTGCACATGGTTATTTGCATGTAGTCTAGTACACTGTAAGCTCCTTGAAAACACGGACCATCTTTTATAATTTTTTTTTTTTGGTAACACCAGTACATACTTAGTGCAGTGCCTGCCACCTTTACTGACTTACTGACTCCAGGTTCCTTTCCTTCTTTGATCAAGAAGTTCAATCTTGGGTTCAGTTTCTCCCCCCCATCTAATCTCTGTCCTTAAACTTAGAGAATTCAATATATAAGGTAATGTCTCTTCCCTGGCTAGAAATTTCTAGTTCATTATTCTCTTTAGTCCCTGAGACCTACAACTTCTGAGATACTCATAGGAATGGCTACACTACCTAAGACCTAGCATCAACTTGGACGAAGCCACCTTCATCATGCTGAACTTTACAATTCCCACCATAGTCTCCTATACTCACATCTTTCCCTATGCTGCTAGGCCCTATGAACTCCAGTCTCTTTATCATTCCTGTTCTAACCGTACTATAGTTATGCAATGCAACTATATGATGACTTCTGCGCTTGATGCCATAGTCACACTACAGTAATATTTTTGCAATGAAGTTTAACAAAAGGATAAGTCAAGGCATGTTTTTCTGAACAAAATTATTTGGTAGCAGGGACACTACCCGCTGATGAAGCAGGTCGATGGCTTGCTTCAGTGTCCAGCCAGAGATCTGTATCTAAAGACAGAACTCATTTTTATAGGTAAAGAATAAAGAACAAAACAAAAATGTTATCACTGATTATGGAACTAGCAGCATCATGGGGTTGAGGGATCATATTTGGTTACATTAAGAAAGATGAAAACGCACAAGTGGGAAGATTACTTCTCTCTGTCTCAAAGGAACGCTTTATGAATGTATGAGGCCCAGCTGCATCCTGAGGTCACTGACTATGACCTAGGTGATACAGACTCATAGCTGCCTGAGAACTAGATAAAACCACCTTTAATTGGCAAGGAAGAGGCTAAAGAAGGGACAAGATCAATTTGTGCCCAAGGATAACAGACAAAAGCCATGAGGTTTTCTTAGGAGCTGAAATCATGAGGGAAGACAAGGATTCCTTGGTTAGGAATGATTTGTAAGTGGTATTGAGATAACAATTCCTTTCACTTAACAGTTCTCCCCCCCCCCCCCCCTTAAAAGTCATGGAAAAGCTCAAAATTTTACATCTAGCTCTGAGAGAGTAGTTGACTTGCACTCACAAGCTTCTTCACTTATGCAGTTTGTTATATATAATGGTTATAGAATAGAATCAACTACAGCATGAAACAAAATATAAAATACAGGTTCAACTGTATAGAATAAAATCACTTACAGAGTAAAATCAAATAGAAAATATATGAGCAATGCTTAGTTTTGACAACAGGAATGATAAAGGAACTGGAAGCTGTAGGATCTAGAATTAGGATCTGAAGTGCAGCATAAGGAAGATGTTCTCATCCCTGGATCATCTTTCTCAACTGCCTTTCTCACAAGCAGCTGAATAATGCAATGCCAAATGGATCCATGCCATCTAATCTCAGTGGAGCCATCACTGCTGCAGGACAATCTTTGTGGTCTTCTCTGAGTGACTATATCATTCCCAAAACAGCTATTTCAAACCTCAAAACCTTTCACCTCCCAAACGGAATATTCAAGCCAATAAAGTTGACTCCTTCATCTTCTTTGCTCAAAACTCCTCTAAATATTCATTCATCCATTCCTCCCTTACTCTAGTCTCTGAGGAAAAAAAGGTAGCCCCACTTTTTTTGGGGGGAAAAAGGCCAAACTGAAGAGGAGCCAATATAGCAAGGGAAAAGGCAGGGACTCAACTGAGCTCCTCCAACTCTTCCAAACAACTTTAAATAATGCTTCAAAACAAATTCTGGAGCAGCAGAACCCACAAAAGGACAGGCTGAACCAATTTTCCAGCCTAAGACAACATAGGAGGTCAGCAGGAAAGGCCTGTTGTACTGGGGTGAGAATGGAGTGTACTACAGTGAAGTCTATGCCTGCAGCAAACCAGCAACAGGCCTTGGGGGGGGGGGTAACTGAATCAATGGTAGCAGTGGTGCTTTTTGGTTCTCTCAGCCCAGATAGAAAAGGGGCAAAAATGAGATTGCAGGGATCCTTTTCCCAGCACAGAGGGCAGGATTCTGTTGTACTAGCCCTATTTAGATCTAGGTTACTATCATGGGACCAGCATGAGAAGCAGCAACAGGGGAGTAGGAACCGTACTCACAATTCCAGGATGGAAGAGTGCAGGTCGTCACTCAAAGACCAGAGCATAGGCCAGGAGAATAGCAAACACATCTCTCCCTAGATCCCAACTTCTTAAACTTTATGGGGTCTTATAATTGAATGTGGGGCCCACAAAATTGTGATGATTTATTATCAGTAAATGTTTGATTTAAATGCCTATTTTATACACTTACATACCTGAGGTCATGTAAAAATTTCTTAGGTAAAGAGATGTTGAGAGTAGAAGTTTAAGAAGCTAAGAAGCACATCTTAGAAGAAGTGGAAACTTACAGATCCCCAGAATTATTTCTAAAAACATAAGACCTGAAACTTGGGACAGTGTCTCAAGCACTTGGGAAACAGTGTTTCACTTTAGTATGGTTAAAAATTAAGAATCTTGATAGAAAGTTACTATGGTGACTGGGAAGATCAAAACACAAACTCAGAAGACAACAAAATAAAAATGCTACATCCAAAGTCTTAAAGAAAAGTATGAACTAGTCTCAGGGCATGAAAGAGTTAAAAAATTTTTTTTAAAAACCAAGTAAGAAAGATAAAGGAAAAACTGGGAAGAACAAGAAAATCATGAAAAAAAAAACTTCAATAGCTTGGCAAAAAGGAACAATAATGAAAAAAGCAATATCCTAAAAAAAAAAAAACAACAAAAAAACCCCACCTACTTAGGCTCTACGGTTGTCTTTCTCATCTCTTTCAAAAGCTTGATCCATCTATTAACCCTCTCCCATGACTCATCCTTTTGTGTCTAATAGTTAGCCTTTTCTTATTGGTTCTTTCCCTGCCTATAAAAAAGCAAAGGGCTTTTCTCATTTCTCAATATCTTCAACCTCTCTGAAGCTTCTAATTTTGCTAACCAAACCTCTTCCAGACATTCTCCTCCTTGGCTTTTACACCAGCTGGTTCTCCTCCAACTAGTCGCACTCCTCAGTCTCTCTCTCTTTTTTTTTTTTTTGCTTTTTGCTGAGGCAATTGGGGTTAAGTGACTTGCTCAGGGTCACACAGCTAGGAAGTGTCTGAGACCAGATTTGAACTCAGGTCCTCCTGACTTCAGGGCTGGTGCTCTATCTACTGCGCCACCTAGCTGCCCCCTCAGTCTCTTTCGTTGGTGGTCCACAGCATCTCACTTCTTCTCCACCTACATTCTTTAACAATGATCTCATTAGCTGCAAAGAGTTCCAGTCTTATTTCTCTCCATGTTATTCCTACATCTACCTACCCAATCCTAATGTCTCTCTGAATGCTAGTACTGCATTAATAATTGCACACTGAACAACTCATTGGCATTTCAAGCTCAAAATGTCCAAAATGGGACTCTATCTTCCCACCAACTCACTACTTTCCGACTTTTGTTGAGGACATTATCATCCTTCTAGTCACCCAAATTAATCATTTCAATCACTCTAATTCTATTCCTCCACCCTGTATACCCAACCAGCTGCCAAATTATGTTTGTTTTTAAAAACCTTTTCTCTGGCCAATACAGAATTTATCTCTACTCAGAAGGATCTGTGATTATTTCCTCATTTAGGAAGTATTTACTTACCCTCTTGCCCTGGACTATAGTGACTGCAACCAATTTAAGTGTGCTCATTTCAATGCCATTCTTGCTCATGTTCTCTCCAGAGTTTAGCACGTGAAGTCCAACCAATGTACCGGTGATCTTTCTTACTTTCACTCAACACTGTAAGAGTACCAGTGGAGAATTATATCCATCCCACAATCTTGTCATGTGACTAGCCCATTTTCTCTTCCCTTTATATAGTTCTTCCACAACATCCTTTACTCTTGCTCTTCTTTGGAGTTCAATATTAATTTTATGTTACAACCTGTTCCTACCTACCAGTACCTCTCAGAAGCAGTGATATGCACATTTTGCTCTCATAGAAGAACACTGATACAATATTAGTACTGAAACAATCTATACCCTTCATCCAATATTTACCGATTGCCAACATAAAAGGTATTTTGATACTATCGTAAGGATCAAAAGATAAAATGATGGGATTGTTCTAGTTGATCTTTAACTTCCTATGAATAAAACATAATTCATGGCCTCAAGAAGGTAGAAAGATAATTATAGTTCTGTTAAAGGCAGCACAAAATATATCACAAGAGAGTTATGTATACATATATGCACACACATGAAGGTAAACTTACATTCAAAATGTGGCATTTGAGCTAGATCTTAAAAGATGAATTCACTTTTAGCAGGATGATATGGGGAGAAGCATGTTTTAAATAAAGGGAATGGTATGAGCAAAGGCATAAAGGGAAGAAAGTTATATATGGAAATGAAGATAGAACGTGTTCACAATAAATCTGGGCATGTCTCCTATCTGCAAAATTGGGATAATAAGTACACTATATCCACCTCATAGGGCTGCTGGTATGAAGAAAACTCTCTGAATTTAAATTCTATAGGGGAGTATTAATATGAATACATGATACTCATAGCCCTTTGCAATAGATTCATTTCCATCTTAAAAGTCTATAGAAACCTGGAAACTGGCTTAACCTCCGGGACCTAATCTCTTAAAGCATTTTTAGAAAATACTCAGAATTGTGATACAAATACCACACTATACTGATGGAAACTAAATGTGTCTTTTCTAACCAAACACGAATTCTTCCTCTTATTCCTAAAGGCCACTGTGCTACAGAACAATGGTCCTCAAACTTTTATCTCAGAAACCCTTTCTATTCTTTAAAATTGAGGATCCCTAAAGTATATGAACAAAGAGTTTTCAAAAGAACTGCAAACTATTCATGACTACCCAAAAGAATCAAAACAACTCTAAGATTTCACCTCATACTCTGCAAATGACAAGAAATGGTAATAGTCAATGTTGGAAGGGTTGTAGCAAGATAGGCACACTAACACATTGTTGGTGGAGCTGTGAAGTGGTACAATTATTTTGGAAAGCAATGTGGAATTTTGCAAATAAAATGACTAAAATGACCATACTCTTTGAACTCAAGAGACTCCATTACTGGGTTTATGTTCCAAGGAAGTCATTAGTAAGAAGAAATTTTCCATACTACAAAATATTTATAGCACATTTTTTATGACAATTAAGAATTGGAAACAAAATAGATGCCCTTCAATTGAGGAATGACTAACCAAATTATGGCACATGAATGTGATGAATACAGAGAAGCACCAAAAGATCAAGATGAACTGACACAGTGACACAAGCAGAACCAAGAAAACAATGTTTACAATAATCACAACAATCTAAACAGAAAGAATAATGGCACACCAAAAAGTCAAAAGTAACAAAATTATAATGGGATCATTATAAATGAAAAGACACCCTCCACCTACTCCTTTATGGAGGTGGGAGGTCCAAAGGTGTTACACATTGCACATGTTTTCAGACGTTTTCAATTTTTGATTAGTTATGCTTACTCTTTTTGCCTCTCTAAAAAAAAAATACTGTCACAATGGATGGCTCTCAGGGAGAAAGAGAATGAAGAATATGAGGGATAGTATGGTGATATAAGGAATAGAAAACATTAATAAAAATTTATTTTAAAGAATAGGTAAAAAGATTGAAGACTCTAAAGAATTTTTACATGTAGTTATTATGTATTGATATTAACCATATTAGACATTAGAACATCTCGGTATTATTATGAAAATAATTTTGACATCTTAAATCTCTCTCTTTCTTGAAAAGTCTCATGGACCTCTCCAGAAATACCTAGATCACACTTTGAGAAGTGATGTTATAGATGAAGACTAGAATTTAGAACTGATTTGTACAATTTAAGAGGGATTACCCATAGAGATCACAAATTCATCATGCCCAAAAAGGAACTCATTTCCCCCAAAATCTCCCTCTCCTCCAACTTCCCAATTTCTGTTGATGATTCCACCATCCTTCCAGTCATCCAGGTTCACAATTTTGGAGGTTTCCGTCTCATTTAACCCACATATCTGATTAGTTTACAAGTCCTGTTGTTTATCCCTTTACAACAAATTAATTTCATCTCCATTCACACTCTTTATCCTAGTTCTGACCTTCACTAAGTCTGACCCCGAGTACTGCAGCAGCTTTCTAATTTTCTGCTTGGGACATCCTGTCACTATTTTCTTTTATTTGTCCTGCATATAGTTGCTAAACTAAATTTTAAAACACAGATGAGACCGTATTGTCCCTGACTTCATTGTTTTGGGGATAAAATATAATCCTGAGTTTTCCATTTAAAATCCTTCACAATGTAGATCCCACCTATCTTTCCAATTTTATTTCATATTACCCTGTCCCCTCCCACACAAATTCTTTTTTCAAAACAAATTAGCCTAGAGCTATTTCCTATATATAAAATTTCACCTCCCAACTTTACACCTTTGTACAAATGTTTTCCACCACCTGGAATACACTCTCTTTTCAATTTTATGGAGGAATAACTCTTTTTACTTAACACAGAGCCCTGGTGCCATATCTTGTGGGAGGGCTTTCCTAATCCCCCAGTTGCTTTTCTCTCCCTCTTGAAATTCCTTTGTATATATTTTGTATTTACCTACTTCTATATAGGTTTTGTTTTAATAAATGTTTGAAGAAATGAAATGAAATTAACTGATGTAGAGAATACAGAGCTGGTACTCACGGGAAAGCTTCAAAGTAGATAAAAAGACGAAAAAGGAGATGGTAGACAGACTTAAGAACTTTTAAAATTCTATGGACGAAAGAATTTTAACATATGCCTTCTAAGAAAGTCTACCATGCAGTAGATATTGTGAAAAATTTAGCTCTTATCTCCACAAAAACCTTAAGAGGAATTTATAAAGTACATTATATGGCATCTAGACTACCTATAAGGATAGTTACTTAACAATGAAGAAATAATCCCAGATACCTGTAAAGTCACTGTGAGAAATGGAAGAGAACTCTCCAAAGTCTAGGGTTATGTGATTTAATATCTTTCTTGGATTATAAAAAGTAAATCATAATGTACCAAAGGACTTTGACCTGACTTAGCAATAAAAATTTACAATTTTAATGTAGGTAATAAGTCAAAGTTAATTTACAGATTAATGACAGGTCATTTGTGGAATAGCATTTATACAAAGCATCATGGTACTTTGATACCATATTATGGCTTTTTATTTCTTACTCCCATCATTACTTTTATCCTTTCTGTGACATACAATTCCTTTGTTATCTTTACTGTTTGTTTCAAAATCTAGAGAATAAAAATATTATTTCTGGATCTAGGCAGAAAGCTCAAATGAAGTTGGGGAGGCTAAAGTTGGTTTAGATCACCAACTTATCTAAAAATTTATAAAGTTAAGATGATTTAGAAGTCTCAATTGACTTAGGTGGCACTACCTGGCTATAGGAAGAATAGTATAACCCTGAGATAATCCAATGCAAGATGTTTAATAGGAATTTCCTTTTTTCAAGTCTGAAATAAATCAATACATCTCCATCCCATCCCTGCCAAAAGAAGGATATGTTGTAGAAAATATGGTATAAAAGAACAAAAAGATGGAATGGTTACTATTCCATGTATTTCTAAAAAGCAATAGCATCCATTTGATTCTTCAAATCAGAAAATACTCAAGAATTTTTTAATAACACAAATCGTCACTAGAATTCAAATTAATTCTAATTGTTCACTATTAATTATATTTGCAAACTTAAGTTTTCTTGAAATTATTCCAAATTTTTCCATATGTGATAAACTTGTTATCTGGTCTTTCTTTGAGGCAGAGATAGCTGAAATATAATGTAATCTCTTCAACACAGGAAACCTACAGATTTATACCCGAATTTATTTAAAAAACAAAAGAAAACACAATACGTCCCATTACCTAGATGACTTTTTTTTTTTAATGTATTTGTTCGAGTAACAGGCCTATGCTGCTTTATCGGGAAAAGTAGAAAAGAACTCTACTAGAAAAAATAGGCACTGAAGACTCTTTTATTGATTTGCCTATTACAAAGTATAGGATAGGTGAAAATACTGAATTATTATAGTCTAAAGACCTCTATAACCCAAGAAGCCTAGCTTCCAATCTTTCATGTGACACAGAAACAAGTATGGTTTGTCCTTGAAACCATTTCTGGAGAAACAAAAATTTTCCACCAAGAGAAAGAAGAGATTTTCTGCTAAAAGAATAATTAACATGGTAAACTTTTTTTTTTTTTTTTTTAACCATTCCTGCTGGAACCCAAAAGGAAAACACTGCTAGCACAGGAAGATTAAAGAAATTAAAGAACTAGATTCTGACTCCAAATTCCTACGTATGGGAATGATAGGCTCAAGTGCTCCAGCAGAATCTCATGACACTGCAAGAAATAAGGAAATAGGAATTTTCTAGGCTCACATAGACTTTGTAGCTTTTTTCAGCCGTGTCCAACTCTTTATGACTTTAGACTGGAGTGTTTTGCCATTTTCTTCGCCAGCTCATTTTATAGATGAGGATACTGAGACAAACAGGTTTAAGGGTCTGAGGCTAGATTTGAACTGAAGATTAGTTTTCCCAACTCCAGAGCTGGCACTCTATCCTCTACACTCTCTAGCTGCCCTTTGTATAGACAAATAAACTGGAGCCTTTAATCTTACATACTTATCAAGCTTATGACGCTTGTGGGTTCCCCAATTGTTTAAATGGAACTTCAAAAAGCTCTCCTCTCAAAGATGTCCCTACAACATTCTCATCTTCCATTGAAGCAAATTTTAGGACTTGAATTTCTTTTTCTGGTGAAGGGAGCAAATATATCTTATTTCTTTCCTTTATCTCTTCATGGAGACTTGCATGGATCAAACAAATGGGGTTAACTATCAAATTACTTTTGCTATTTCTCTCTGTATTTTTTTTTTTTTGTCTTTGGATTGCATTTGAGGGGGAGAACTGAAACATTTTTATTGCCTCCAAGTGGGACTCCAAGATGTTTTTAGGCTTCTTGCCATTCAGCTGATTAGTGACAATTTTCAACAAAAGCCCAACATCTTTTCCTAAATGTCTTCATTAGTTGAGAGTTTCAGCTTATTCTATTTGCCATGAGCAGTCAGTGGAAGTCATTAATTAAAAGCAGTTTGTCTCATCAGCACAATCTGAAATCAGTTTTCTTTCTTTATCCAGCTGGGCCCATGGAACAAGTCTTGAGGTCATTCTAAATCAAGGACACTAAAGAATTCTGGCCCTTAGTGTGGAAATGGGGTGGAGACAATACCATATGATAAGGATCTATAATCAGTCATACTTTGTGGGAGGTGGGGGGAACATAATGAATTTCTATGATGGTACTTCTTCCCCCATTTGAGTTGTAAGCCAAGATCATTAGCATTCATTGTAAGCATGAAATCTCTTGGACTGAACAATGTGAATGGTTTGTCTGTGTATTTTTATGATATTTTTCAGTCTAACATTAAATGATAAAGGTAACTTAAGGGCAAAATCAGTGTTTTCACTGGAGCAAATAAGGATCTACTACTGAAATCACACAGGTTCTTCAATGCAGGGTCATTAATGAACATTTTCATGTGAAACAGAACAACCTCTTTCTTTTCCAAATGATTCTGATGTCAGTCCCTGAAATTTGACTTTCACATTTTTTTAGCAGCTGTGGAAGATGGTGAGAGTATGTTTCTTTTTTTCACAAATAATAAACATGTTTAAAACATGGAAGATTAAACACAGTACAAGAAAATAAAAGTACTGGGACAAAATAAGGGTCATTTTATTATTTATCAAACTACCTTTAGTGTTTTGAGGAAAAAATGAGTGCATGGAATGATTACTGAGAACATAAGTACAGAAAAGATGCTTTTATTTATTTTATTTATCAGTTGTCTCTCTTAATGGTTATCTAAGCTATATTTTGCTATAGCTGTACTCTAATTACAGATTTTCTAATACACTTTCATATTAACTAGAAAAGTTTCTTGGACTCATGTAAGAATGGATTTTTTTTTTTTTTTTTTTAGAGATGACTAAATTTTCTTAATGCTCATTAACTAAGAACCTAACATCTTTGTTCACTCATTTGTGGTTTAAACCATTTCGCCTCAATTGCTTGCATGGATACTTTTTTTTCCCCCCCAAATTATGACTTTTGTATAGTGCAGCTATCCTTTGTGTCATCTGAAGAAATGAAAGCCAAAGAAATGCATAAGGGCATAAAAATCAACTCTACACAATTTTGATCTGATCTCTCTTACAAACTTTCTACGATAGAAGACAGGTTATCTCTTCAAGGTCTCCTTAGCTTTATAGTTATTACTACCTTGATCAAAATTAGATGTATTTAACTTCACAAGTTAATATAAATTGCACAATCCTTTATTATCTGGAGCTGACTCTCAATATTTTTAATGACAGGTCCATGGGAAAGTATAGTAGTACTTTTAAATGCATCTGTTTCTAAGAGAATTATGAGCAGGAATACATACTTTACCTGCTTCTCTACCTCCTTACTGATAATAATAGGAAGGAGCAGTTAAGAGTACAATTACAGCAGGATCTCTTTGTGCCTTAGGTTTGCTCACATGTAGATAAAGACAACCATGTTAGGACAGTATTTTGAGGTTATATTTAGGAGTATATGATTGGGGTTTGTAGGTAGAGGCTGGATGAACATTTGTTAAGGAAGATCTAAAAAGGGTTTCTACTTAGGTATAGACTAAATTACTTGGCCACAGAGATTCCTTCCCAATCTGAAGTGCTATGATTTTAATAACTCTGAACTCAGTCTCTCCACATATGAGATTGCCTATAACAATGACTTGAGTAAAAAGGTAATAAAGGATTATTACATACCCTCTCTTCATATACATTTACATGTAAATATCACATAAGTATCATACTTTTAAAAAAGTATTCAGATGTCCCTGGTATTGTTTCATTAGGCAATTTCAAATAAAATGACTTCTGTTCTGGTTTATATCTTTAACTCAGGAATTATTTGCTTTTGAAAAATAAGCTATGAAAAGAACTTTGAATCTATTGTTAGAAATCTTTAAAAAAAATTAGACAAGGTTAAAAAAAAGGTTGTGGGCAAGTTGAACAATTAATACAGTTTAAAATGTGTCTCTTGGGGTATTTGAGTCCTGGAATTTTCTTCTAAGATTACTCACCATTGTTATTTATGAGAAGAACTGAGGAATGGCATCAAGATGTAAAAACTCTCATGGGCCTAATAAGGTTGTTTAGTAAATGATTTTATTTACTATCCTTATTTCCAAGATTCTAAATGCAATTTATATATTTTAATTTAATAATTTATGAAATAACCAATCTTATGTAAAGACAGCTAAATGCCATATTCTCTTACCAATTCTGGAGCTTCTAAAAACATCTGTCTGACTCTACATAAATTTAGAAGATCCAGAAAACAAGGTTACAAGGAGTAGAATACCTAACATCACCCAGAAAAGAGCCGATTAGAAACACAGGAGGTGTGTGTTTTGTACCTTGTAGCAGAACCTTCCATGTTCTGTGCATCCAGCCAAGCTAGTCCACTCTGGATTTATGGCTTTGGAAAGCAAACTCAGGGCCTCTAATCAAGATAATGTGTCCTAGTTAGTACTAATATATCTGTGCAAATGGAAAAATGCTATGCCAAACAAAAGGACAAAAGTATTAAACAAATTACTCAGGTGGCTACAATGAATGATTTTTTGTTGTTATTATAATTCATTCAAATACTTTCTCTTCAGGTCACTTTCCTGCTCCAATACCAATCCTCAAATGACATCCCCTTCCAAGCTTTAAGATGGACAACTTTTCAACAAGGTCTTTCACCAGAACTAGAGAAAACTAAACTGAAATAACCCATGAGGCACAGCACAGGCTCCTCACATCTTTTTTCAGTCTCATGATCAAACAAACTTCTTGCTATTGTGTGGTTTTTTTTGCAATCTGAATTAGTTTGTCACTGACTTCTGACTACAATTGCAGAGACATACTCCATGAAAAACTTTGTGGTCCATTGGTACTACTCTTGCTTTCTGTGCCTATTACAATCATTCTCTAAATACAGACTCTGCTTTGTGGTAATGACAGTACTCCAAGGACTACGCCCCCTCCTCTTCATCTCTACCCTTTACTAGTTCAGCTATTATGGTTCAGACTAATCAAAAAACACAGAAAAGGAATGATTGTTCTGGGTTTCCATGGGAGCTAGATGTAACCACAAATAAATTTTCAAGAGAAAATACTCCCTTTTTCATCTCTAAAGGATAAGAAGTTATGTTAAAAAAATGACCTGAGAATGACAGAGTAATGAACAACCAGCTTTAATTTAAAGCAGACAAGTAAAATCTACAGTGGATCAAAAAATTTTCCTAAGCACAGATGCTCTTGGGTACCTTGTCCATTTTACCTTCTCAATTGTCTTTTGGCCAGCCCTACTGTAAAAGCTTATGCTGTTTTCCCTAACTCCATTACATCTCATACTTCATGCTACACAGAAATGCTGACCATTTTTCCACCACTCAGCCCTGACTGTCACTTTCCTCCTCCAAAACCTTCAAGGCTTCCCATTTCCTTAACTTGTAATTCAAAGCCCTTCAGTTTTTTTTTTTCAAAACATAATAACATAGTCAAATGGAGAGAGAACCTGCCTCTGAGCCAGCGAGACCCAAACTGAAGTTTTGCTTCTAACAATGACGTACTAGACATGTGACCCTGGGCAAGTCACTTGAATTCTCAGTCTTCCTGGGCAACCCTCTAAGACTCTCTGCAACTAAGTTGCAGAACAAGTGCCTGTCTTTATTGGAAGATGTTTCCATTGCCCGCACCAATAAAATCACAAATTCAAAACACCATGCTCTTCCCAAAAAAGAAAACAACAACGATTACTGTGCTTTAAGATTTCTGAAGTGCTTGATATACTTATTAATTATTGTGAGGGAGATATTATCGATATCATCACCCCCCTTTTACATTCTCTATATTCCTTCAAACTGGGTCACTCAACCTTTCTCTGTACCTAATGCTATGCTTTGGGGCTGATGCTGTCCTAAATCCCTAGAAGTAAAGGACCCTTACCCCTACTGTCCATCATAACCTGTTGAAATTTTACTCATCCTTCAGGGATAAGCAAAAGTGCTATCATCTCCTCTTCCAGGATTCCCCTAGAAAATAAATAATCTCTTTCACTTGGATAATACTTTGAACCTTTCCTGTGTAGCTATCATTCTCTATTTTATATTATTGCTTTTTTGTATAACTGTCATGTCCAGAGAGAACAGGATCAATGTCTTATCTGAATGATATATTTTGCATAACATCTAGCATAATATTCTGTCCATGATGATAAAATGGACAAGGACCTTAAAAGTGATTGTTGAATTGAACCATGTTAAATTGTATGAGGCACAAACTCTGTCTTCTCTACACCAGATAATATTTCCAAATTGTTTTACACAAATGTCACACATTGAACAGAACCTTAATGAATATGGAAAGGCTTAATTATTCAAGACTCATTATGAAGTATGGGGGTTAGTCTTCAGGAATACAACTTTTCTCTCCTACTAATGAGCTTTTGGCCAATAAGTTCACTCATTCACTTAATAAAAAAATTCATTAAGTACCATATTACTCCTAATGAGAAGTTCTGATAAAGGCCAGGTAAGACAGGTATATTGGGATATGAAGTCTTTGGGAGCTGCTGAGTCACATACTTCATATTTCCCATGACAAGAGAGAAATGAGACTTACCTATGCTTATACTGATGTGCTGCTGACAATTTACAAAGATGTGCCTAAGAGAAGACTGCCTGATTTTGAGAGGACATGATACAACCAAGTCTTAGAAAGGTTCAAATCCATTAGAGCAAGATGGGTAATTTGGTAGGATCTGGAAAGCTGCCATGAAAATATAATCAACCTTCCAAAACAAACAAACAAAACAAACAAACAAACAAAAAAAAAACAAACAAAACCAAAAAACCCCACAAATACCCCCAAACCCTGATGCTAAGGAAGTAGGTATAATTGGGTTTATTCAGGTATGGGGCAATCATGAATCAGACCAACTAATCAAATATATGCATTGCACAAATTCTAAGTAGTTTGATCTCTAGACTGTGAAACAGAACTTTTTAATACAAAACAGGTTAAGGAGATCCTGTAACTTCTCAATCAGGAGAGGTGAACAGTATATTATGATTAAAGGCTGAGAAGATCTTACTTCCCTCTAAACACAGATAATACCCAGCACACTGGAGATACCCCTATGGAAAATAAAAGACATGAAAAGAGTCACATGGAATGAAAAGGTATGGACAGCTATAATCTGTTCACAAGATAAATAATAAATCCATTGCAATATTTAACTATGGGCTAAAATTCCAATGTTCTCTTTTACAGTAACTGTGAATAAAACTGCAAGAAGCTAACACAAATGTACTTAGTGCCATTGTCTACCCAACCTGCAAAAAGAACTCTTAAGTGTTTTCCAAGATTCCTGAGGTTAGTATAATGATGGAATTGACCTGAAAGTTTTCCAATTTGGGCCAGCCTCTGGATTCTCTACCAAATATCAGGTCTGACTCAAAGGACCACGTGTTATCCGTGAAACTCACCTGGTCATGATGGCCCTTAGGCAATTCCATGATGATGTGCATGTCACAGGTCTAAGAAATAGTTATCCCACTAGAGTGACTCTGATAAGCTTGGTGCTACACAACACTTTCTAGGTGTTAAATAAGTTAAGTGAACAAAGAGAAGACACAGACACAGACAGACACTGCACAAATAATGCACTGTAATGCACAGATAAGACTAATGATACATAATGACACCGCCAAGAGCATCCTGCAATGTTGAGTTGTAGAGGGCATACAGCCTGAGACAGAAAAGAGTGAGGGAAAAAACTGCATATCTACAGCTCACCCAGGCTACTTCTGGGTGATGAGGAGAGGAATCCTTGGACCATATAGGGTCTGAAGAATTTCAAGGATAATATACTTCAATACTGGGAGGAAGAGGAGGTTTCAGATCCACTCTGAAGCAGGACTAAGACAATAAACTAGGTGTCACTTCCAAGGGGGAGCCTGAACCAGATCAAAATGTAATTGGGAAATATTTAATTAAATAAAAATACAATAAAACAAAGACAATATTAAGTTTTAAAATTAAATAAGCAACACAGAAGGATCCTTATGAACAGTTTAGTGGTTGTCATTTCTTTTTGAGTTTGACCATACTGGGAGAAATTAAACTGGTTCTTCTAAAGTCAAATGTTCAGAATTGGATCCAGAACTGTGTTACAGAAACTTTCTTGGTCCTATTTTGCATCATTCCAAGTTTCTAGAGAGCTAAGTTGAGGACTCCAAAGGACTTTGGGGAAAACTGAATTGAATGTTCCAAAGTTCTAGTCTATAATTTGTATTAATATGGTAACTCATCAACAAGTTTTAACAGAGTTCACAACAGCTTCTGGAAGTTCTTCTCTCCATGCTAGTTATAAAACATGTCTATTGAGAATAGACATTTCTTTCAGAGAATAAATGCTAAATGAAATCCCACAATTCAATTTTTTCAATATGTGAATGCCATTAAATATCTATTCTGTAATGTGAAACTGGTGGGGTTCCTCCATTTACCTTCCTTGAAGTTGGCGTTTTTTCGTCTCACTAGGACACGGAAGTTTTCAGCTGGGTTCACACTGCCAACCTAAAAAACATCCAAAAACAACAGAGCCTCAGACCAATTTCCTTCTCTTCCTGGCACCACCTCAGGCAACACATGTGGCTTAACATTTTACTCTTATGAAATAGAAGATAAAGGTCCTTTTATTCATTTTCTTTTTCATGGTCCTGTTCAAAAGCCAGCAGTGTTATATGGCCAGTATAATATAGTCTGAGCTTCCATTTAACTTCTTTTTTTATCAGCTAGTCTTTCCATGGGAGTCAGAAATAATTGCAACTCAAGCAACCAACAAACAGCTGAACCTGGCTTCAAGATGAAGCAGCATAGATTGCTTACTTATCCCAGCACCCAAATAATTAAGAATGAGAGTGCTCTACAAATTGAGATATGAGGCAAAGATCATGTGATTCACTAAATCAGATGCCAAATATGTGTCCTGCAGGTCACATGCTGACCATAATACTCCTAAGTGTGGCTCAAACCAGATTAAAATATAAATGGGAAATATTTAACAAAATAAATAAAAACACAAAAATGTCAGTATACAATCCACAGGGACCCTGATGACAGCTAAATGGCCCTCATTTCTGAGCTTTTAAAGCACCTCTGCTTTACATGCTCTTGAATAGGACTGATTGGATGAAGTTTTCTCAGTTTGTGAGACTAGGCCTAAAGCCCTATTCCCAGAGCCAGAAGATCAGGTCTTGGACCCTGGGTTGCAAAAAGTTACATGGTCTCTAAAGGTCAGACCCTAAGCCAGTGACAGGAAGTTATAGGAAGTGATATGACCCACAGGAAGCAGACAACACTGGTGACCAGTAGTCAAGGATGGTTACTTCCTTTTAGTCTATCCAATGAAAAGGCTTGGGTCTTTTGCAATTTAAATCCTGACAAGCCAAAAGCTTGTCAGGTTCCACTAGCACATGGCAGAAGTTGGGATGACCCCCAGTTGTGCTTGTTTGGGCTTCTCCCTGCAGGGACTAAATAAATGCTTTCTCTTTGTACCTGAAGATGTCTCCGATTAGTTAATTTGGGAAAGGAGGTCTAGCAGCCATCCCGCACATTTTCTTCTGAGGGGTAGGATAGAGGGGGATGAGGGGTAGATAGGAGATGGCACATGTTGACATTTGCAACTGAAATTCTGGGAAAATGAGTGGCCGTGATGAACCTGGACATTTTCCTAAAGAGGGGATGTCTAAAAACATATAGACACCTGGAAGAGCATTGAATCCACAGCATGGTACTTTTAAGACCATGCTTATATTTCTTCATCTTGGCTTCTGGCCATCATGATGAATAAGAACCACTTAGCTCACAAAATGGGATGCAGGGTGCAGTACCCAGCTTGGTTCTCCAGAAGATTAATTTTTGCTACATGGTGTTAAAGGAATGCTTCTAATTTGCTTGTGTAGGTATTATTCTAAAAGAAGAGGACAGGTTCTTACAAAGAGAAGGTCCAGCACTTTTTCCCTTGAAAACATGAGTAAAAATGAATCTGCATTCATAAATTGCACATAAATTTTCATTTCTATAATCAGTACATAATACATCATAATTTTTTCCTATCAAAAATTTCCCAAAATGAAGAACCAATAGTACAGAGATTATAGCAGAAATGGCTCACAAGATACTATAAATACTCAAAAGCTGTTTCATTTTTACTTCCAGCTTCAAGATCATTATTAAACCTGCAACTATTATAGAAATGTCTATTATTCTCACTGTTTTTATGTGCCTATTCTTTTCTTTCTTCTCAAGAGAATACTAAATACCAGCTCCAACTTTTCTTTTTAAGTAGCTTCCTTTCATCATTATTCCTAAAGTCCACTAACCCAAAAGCAGTATCTTTACATTCCAAGTAATCTCTCATTAATATGGAAAACCTCCACTTTCAGGAATCCTGAATTAATGTTGTTTTAGAGAAAGAAGCAGCATAACAAAGACCATTTTGCTTAAGAATTCTTCATATGCTAAAAAAGAGACCAATGTCTTTTTTTCTTTGGCTAGAGTTCATCATTTTAACTAAAAGGAGAACTAAAAGATGAATCCAAACTCTAATTCACTCTTCTAGCAAGAATAGTCTCTGATAATAAAAGCAAACTTCCCAAGCAGGCCAATGGAACAATGGGTTGTACAGAGAATTTTCTGACTATATTTATTAAAAAGAAGAAAAGAGAAGTGCAGAAGTAATTATTATTATTATTTTGTATCTTAAGAGGTGACAAATAAAAAGAGAGCAGGTGATTTGTCAGTGATATGGCTATTAGAATTGAGGGCCCTGCAATGAAATCTTTAACCTCTGACAAAGTAAGGAAATAGTTAAAGACTTCCTTACGCTGGTGATGCTGCCCTCAGCCAAGCTGGAGATACTAAAGTTGACTTCCCCTTCCTCAGTTTTGGCTTTTTTAAACACAGGTCCATCTTCGTGGCTGGGGGAAAAAATAAGAAACAAAAAATAAATTACTTTTGCACTGTATTACTTCTGTCTTTAAAAAAAAAAAAAAGAATCATAACTACTGGCAGGAAATGTACAAAGTCATTCTGCCAACCACTCAAGAGGCAGCTGCACAAGGGCCTTCTTCCCACCCAGCCTGCCTCCCTGACTGCCAGGCTGCAGCAACCCTGGCTTTGTGTCCCAGGAGTATAATCACTGTAATTAGCATTCATGGCAAGGCTCCCTTATGAAGATGAAAATGCATGCACAGGTAATGGAAACAATTTTTAAGTAAGGACTCCAATACCTTTCAGATATTATTTGCTAGTTCCTGTTTCAGAAATGATTGCTATTCAGATCTCTCTACACAGAAGACCTTTATGTATAACTATCTTCCCTCTATTAGCAGATATGAAAACTTTATAAACTTCTACTTAAAGTTATTAAAACTTGCTGGACAAGCCTCAATTAAATATGCAAGAATGCCTTAAATTGTATCTTAAAAATCATTTTCAAAAAGCAACTTTTAATTTTTCTCTTCTAAATCTAAATACAATTGTAGGCTGTATTCTAATATGAACTTTAAAGTACCTTTTTTCTAAGATGAAAAGTCCTACAAATAACATGTATGCTTTTAATAGCAGATCTTAAAGAAAAGAGAAGCTCAAATTAATAAGTAAAAATAAAGTCCAAAGACATTGCCCATAATTTGTTTTCTGCTGCTAAAAATTAAAATGTGAGATTTTTTAATCCCAATAAACAAAATCAATTTGGTGTAAATCTTACTGTCAAAGATGGTTGAATAAGAGCTGCAATCAGTAACTAAACTACATTACTTGTAAATAAGATGTCATTAAAACCTAAGCTGGAGTGAAAAACTAAACTAACAAAGATACAGAAAAGTGGTAATACTAAAAATAACATTATGGCCACTGGAAAGTAAGTCAGTGACATTTAAATAATGAATCACCTCTTATGGCCAAGTAGGGGGATTAAAATCAGAACAGTTTTATTCTTTTCCAGAATCTGGAATAATAAATAGAAATGAGAAGAAATGAGGGTGAGGAGACACATAGGGTGAGGGAAGACTGGAGGACCTAAGAGGGCTACAATAGAACATACCAATCCTCCTTTTTCACTAAGTGAAAAGAACTACATGAAATCCAAGAACAAATACACTGCAGTGAAGAAAGCACAAATTTGGAGTTGGCAAAGCCTGAATTCATATTTTGGCATGATTTTAGGGATTTTTTTTTTAAAAACAACTTACTGTAAAATGATAATGTTGTATATAATCTATATCAGACTGCTTGCCATGTTGGGAAGGGGAGAAGAGAAGGAAGGAAGGAGAAAAAAAAAAGGGAAATCAAAATCTTATAAAAATAAATGTCGAAAACTATCTTTACATGTAATTGGACAAAATAAAACATTAAGTAGGGAAAAAAATGATAGTATTATTATACCTTGTACTATTTACCTCACAGGATTGTTGAGGAAAACTGTATGTCAATATTAAATCACCATTAAGTGTGAATTAATGCTATTATGAATATAATCAATAAAGGTAAAATACCTATTTGTTGATTATAAAATTGTTTGACTATAGCACATACAAGAGATGCATAAGGGGAAAATAGAACTCCACCACAAGAATTTTTAAAGCTGTTTCATGTCCTGGGCTCCTCTGGCATTAGGCAGAAGCCTAGGGACCCCTTCTTAGAATTAGTTTTACTGCCTACAGTCATAATTGAAGAAACACTAAAGTTTAGTTGGAGGATAGTGAAAATAAAGAGGTCATTTTTTACCCATCCAAGCTGATGGCTCCCCCAAAGGTCCACATACTCCAGGTAAAGAAAGCTTGTTCTAAAAATGGGGAGGGATCACTTATCCTTAGAGATTAAGAAAAAAGCTTTATAAAGGAGACAGAATTTAACAATTCTATCCAGCATTTCTGTGAGGTAAGGAAAGGTAAAGATTAATTAACATGTCCATTTTATATCTGAAAAAGTTGAATAGTGATAAAGGTGGAATATGAATAACTCAAACCATTACCAGAACCTAGATGTCCTAAGAGTCAAGTTCAAGAAAAGGACAGTCATATTCATATTATAAGTAAAGAAGAATTTTACTTTTAATAAATTACTACATATCTAGTCCTGAACAGTATTCTAGTTGTCTTTTAACTTTTTTGATATAAACCAAAGAATTCTAGGATCCATGATGACCTGTATAAACATTCCAAATTCCAAAACATATTATTAGTATTGATGTTAAAAATAGTGCTTTGTATCTTGTACAGTTTATTTATTTATTTATTTTATTTGCAAAACACATGTATGGGTAATTTTTCAACATGAACCCTTACATAGCTTTCTGTTACAGATTTTTCCCCCCAACTCCTCACCCCTCCCCTAGATAGCAGGATATCCACTATGTCTTAATTATGTTAAAATATTTGGCAAATCAAATATATGTATACATATTTCCAAACTTAACCATTGTTGTGCAAGAAAAATCGTATCTACATGAAAGACATATCAGATAAAGGAAACACAATGTAAGCAAACATCAATCAAGAGTATGAGAATGTTATGTTGTGATCCGCATTTCACATCCCTCTCTCTGGGTGTATATGGCTTTCTTCAGTAAACAATTGGAAGTGGTTTGAAACATTTCATTGTTGAAGAGAGCCATGTCCATCAGAATTGATCGTCATATAGTATTGTTGTTGCCGTGTATAATGATCTCCTGGTTCTGCTGATTTCACTCAGCATCAGTTCATGAAAGTCTCTCCAGGCCTTTCTGAAATCGTCCTGCTGGTCATTTCTTACAGAACAATAATATTTCATAATATTCACATACCATAATTTGTTCAGCCATTCTCCAATTGAAGGGCATCTATTCAGTTTCCAGTTTCTAGCCACTACAAAAAAGGCTGCCACAAACATTCTTGCACATGTGGGTCCCTTTCCCTCCTTTATGATTTCTTTGGGATATAAGCCCAATAGAAATGCTGCTGGGTCAAAGGGTATGCACAGTTTGATAATTTTTTGAGCATAGTTCCAAATTGCTCTCCAGAATGGCTGTATCCGTTCACAGCTCCACCAACAATGCATCAGTGTCCCAGCCTTCCCACATCCCCTCCAACATTCATCGTTAACTTTTCCTGTCATTTTAGCTAATCTGACAGGTGTGTAGTGGTACCTCAGGGTTGTCTTGATTTGCATTTCTCTTATCAATAGTGATTTGGAGCACCTTTTCATATGACTACAAATAGTTTTAATTTCATCCTCTGAAAATTGTCTGTTCATATCCTTTGACCATTTATCGATTGGAGAAAGGCTTGAATTTTTATAAATATGAGACAATTCTCTATATATTTTAGAGATGAGACCTTTATCAGAACCCTTAAATGTAAAGATGATTCCCAATTTATTCCTTCCCTCCTAATCTTGATTGCATTGGTTTTGTTTGTACATATTTTGTACAGTTTTGCTAATAGAAAGAATTTTGAATAGGTGAGCATCTAATCCTCACAACAATCCTGTAAATCAAGTAGTCTAAGCCTTTATTGTTGCAATGAGGAGAAACTGAGTCTCAGAAGCAGAACATGATTTAACCAAGATCACAGAGGAAAAGAACCAGAGGGGGGGAAAAAAAAAGCCCTATGAGCTCCAGCTTGGTGTTTGTAGCCATATTCTTAGTATTATGCTCTTTACTCAGGAGATATTTAGGCTTGATTTTATAATGAGAAAACGATGTAACTGAGGCAGGAAGAAAAAGAAAGGTATCCTCGAAAACACTAATCCTGTCTAAGAGAATGAAAAATAATAACATAAAAAGACAATGGCAAACACAGAGGAAAAACTATCCAAGAAATCTTGGCATTTCTATAAAATACTGAGTTAAAAAAACACTTGACACATACTTATTAAATGGCCCATCCATTCTAGATGTCAATTGATTGAACGATGTATAGCAAACCTGATGTTTATAGATGGATAGACTATTGTGAGCCAGTTTTTTCTTTCATAGTGAGATGATTAGGTGGTTAATTATGATGAAATTATATGAGCTGCTAATTATAAATTCCTTAAGGGTACACATCAGAGTGTAAAAGAAAGAGCTGGGGGCTTTGGATTAGCCACTTACTAGCCTGTGTGAACTTGGCCAAGTTACTTTACTCCTGTGGGTCTCAATTTTCCCATCTAAATAATGACTGGAACGGAATAGTCTGTTAAAGGTCATTTCCAGCTCTAACATTCTCCAGTTCCACGCCTGTGACTTCCACAAGGCCTGGCACTGGTCCTTGTTCGTAGCACAAACTCGATAAATAAATGCTTGTTGAATTCCAAGCCAGAGGGTAGGAGAATAAAGGGCACACAAGGCATGTGAAACTCCTCTGACATTTATTCAGGAAATGTAGCTGAACAACAGCTCCATGGATGAACAGAGAACAAGAAACACAAGCACAGGAGTTTTCTCAGGAGGGAATGGTACAGAAAGATCAGAGACTGTAATCAAAGCATGGTATTAACAAGTGTTTTGGGTAGGTAGGTTTGCTTTTTTTTTTTTTAAGTAACTTAATTTACATTTTAATCAAAGGAGGAAAAGAGAAGGGCCCATTTCTTTCCAATGATACCAGAAGGTAATAAAAACCACAGACTGAAGCTTTAAAATTTACAAGACTAACTCCCTTTCTCTGTCTCTCCCTCCCCTCTCCCCAATCTCTGTCTCTCTGTTTCTCTCTGTCTCTGAGATTAATGACATGACTACAGTAAAACCAAGTGAGGTTATCTTGGAAAGGGAAGGAATCAGCATTCCATTCAACTAGCACCAAATGTTAAATCCAGAGGACAGCACAAAGAAAATATAATCCCATTAAGAGATCATACATAGAGAAAAGATCATGATGAAAATAAATGGTGTGAAATACTGGCATCTTGTGGGAAGAAACTGCATTTCTGGTGTGTTTTGTGGCATATGCAGCATAGACACTAACATACTTCAACTATTTTTATTCTGGCTAACCTAAGTTAGCTATTAAAACTATAAAAACTCCCAAGAAAATACAGAGATTTCTATATCAATATGAGAAATAGTTTACAAAAATACTATTAAATCCTTAATTGCCAAGGAAAAAAGAATCAACTACACCCTTGACTGAGGTAGGGGGTGACCAATAAGTTTCACTTATCAGTGGAAAGCACAGAAAAGATCTAGAAGGAAAGGATAAAAGTAATATCGGGGTCCTAAATAGAGCTTAGTATGATGCCTAAAGAAATGTAGCATGCTAGATAGCCTAACTCCAGAAGAGATTACCAATAATTCGTCCATCTAGGCCCTAGAAAAACAAATGAATTTAATAAATTCATTTATTAACAATCTCACCTTGCTGATTTACTTTAACCAAATGAGAACTTGATAAAAGGGGGGAAGAGGGTGGGGATTCTTAATGGCTACTGAAAAACTCAAGGAAATATATTACTGCGGCAGCTAGGCGGCACAGTGGATAGTACATCAGCCCTGAAGTCAGGAGGACCTGCGTTCAAATCTGGTCTCAGACACAACACTTCTTAGCTGTGTGACCCTGGGCAAGTCACTTAATCCCAAGTGATTCATCAAAAATAAATAAATAAATTACACACACACACACACACACACACACACACACACACACACATATATTGCTGTATCTGACTTTTTTTGGCTCTCTAAAAACTATGAGCTCCTCATTAATGACATAATTAAATATATTCTTATGACATTTGTAAAAATTGCTAGGGGCAGATCACATTTTTTAATCCTCTTTTTCTACTTCTGCTGTCCTTTCCCTGACATTTTATCCTCCAACCAAAAGGGGCCACATAACACAAAACATCCCCCAAAGTTAACAGAAAAACTACAACTTAGATACCTTCTGCTTCTCTATTACATACCAGAAATGTCACATGTGACTCAGAAACAGAGAAAACTGCCTCCAACAGCAAGGCTGACCAGCTGTTGTACATGCCATAGGCTAAGGCAAAGACTCAGAATATGACTGGAATCTGAAACTCGGGTTACAAGTTCCAGCAGATGCCAGGCAGGCAAACTCGGAGCCCAGACAACACAACACGAGACTAGGGCTTTGGTTTACTACAGATGACTAAGCATGGGGATGGTGGGAACGAAGAGTTAAGTGAACCTTAAAAATCAATGATGGTAAGATGTATGTCAACATTTTAACAGGGAGAACCTAAGGCCTGAAAGGACTTTTATGTGGAATAGTCCAATGGTTCAGGTCTATTTTCAACATTTCAATTTTTCAGTGTCCATCTGTTACCATCCCTTCCTATCAACTGTAATCTGAAATAAATTATTAAAACAATGACAGCACCAAACCAGATGACTTACTTATCTTGAAAGACATCTTGAGCGGTTACTTGATCCCTTTTCTTCACGGCTTCAGTCAGAGGGAAAAGAGTCTTTACTTTGGAGAGAGGGGCTTGGCACTTAGCTGTCACCTCCTCAGGAGGATCCAACATGTCCCAGATATGCTGTTGGATTGCGGGCAGAGGCTCACTGGGGTGCAAAGCTCTATGCAGCAGGCACTATTGGAGAAAGTTAGAGAGAATTCGGTTTACAGAGCAACAACCACCAGATAATTCATATCTTCTTTTGAGCACAGATTCTCAATCTAAAACTCCAGAAAACCACATATGCAAACGATATACAAAACACTGAGCAACTTTCACAAAACAATTAAAAGTGAATGTTGCAAAATTACAAAGAACAAGCATGGTGCCCCCAAAAAGAAATGAGAAGTCACCACCTCACTCCTTTGCATTTTCAAACATATTATATTTCAATGACTGGTTTGGCTAGCTAATTTCCTCTCTTCTTCCCCCCTTCCCTTTAAAAATATTATTTGTTTCCTGAGAAGGGAAACAAAATGCAAGCAAACAACAGAAAGCATGGAAGTGCTACATTGTGGTCCACACTCAAGAGGCCACAGGCTTCTCTCTGTGTGTATATGGTTCTTTTCATCACTGAACAACTGGAACTGGTTTGAAACATCTCATTGTTAAAAGAAAGCCATGACCATCTGAATTAAACATCATATAGTTGTTGTTGCCATGTATAATGATCTCCTGGTTCTGCTCATTTCAGTCAGCATCAGTTCATGCAAGTCTCTCCAGACCTCTCTGAAATCATCCTGCTGGTCGTTTCTCACAGAACAATATTCCATAACATTCATATACCATAATTTATTCAGCCATTTTCCAATTAATGGGCATCCACTCAGTTTCCAGTTTCTAGCCACTACAAAAAGGGCTGCCACAAACATTCTTGTACATGTGGGGCCCTTTCCTTCTTTTATGATTTCTTTGGGATATAAGCCCAATAGAAACACTGCTGGATCAAAGGGTATGCAGTTTGATAACTTTTTGACCATAGTTCCAAATGGCTCTCCACAATAGTTGGATCCATTCACAGTTCCACCAACAATGTATCAGTGTCCCAGTTTTCCCACATCCCTTCCAACATTCATTGTTATCTCTTCCTGTCATTTTAGCCAATCTGACAGGTGTGTAGTGGTACCTCAGTTGTCTTAATTTGCATTTCTCTGATCAATAGTGATTTGGAGCACCTTTTCATATTGGAAATGGTTTTAGTTTCTTCATCTGAAAATTGTCTGTTCATATGCTTTGACAATTTATCAATTGGACAATAGCTTGAATTCTTATAAATTTGAGTCGATTCTCTATATATTCTAGAAATGAGGTCTTTATCAGAACCCTTAAATGTAAAAATGATTTCCCTATTGCTTCCCTTCTGATCTTGTCTGCATTAGTTTTGTTTGTACAAAACCTTTTTAATTAATCAAAATTATTTATCTGGTATTCAATTAGGAGTTCCAGTTCTCTGAATACAAATTCCTTCCTTCTCCACAGATCTGAGAGGTAAACTATCCTATGTTCCTCATTTCTGTGTGATAATTTGGTTTCTTCATTACCTACTCTAATTCCTTTAATCTCTTTTTCTTCTCATTGCCAAAACTAGCATTTCTACAATTACAATATTGAATAGTCATGGTGATAGTGGGCAGCCTTGCTGTTCACCCTGATCTTATTGGGAATGGTTCCAGTTTATCACCATTACATATGATGCTTGCTGATGGTTTTAAATAGATGCTAATAACTATTTTAAGTAAAAGTCCATTTATTCCTATACTCTCTAGTGTTTTTAATAGGAATGGATATTGGATTTTATCAAATGCCTTTTCTGCATCTATTGAGATAATCATGTTTTCTAATTAATTTGGTTATTGATATAGTCAATTATGCTAATAGTTTTCCTAATATTGAACCATCCTTGTATTCCTGGTATAAATCCTACTTGAAAAGTAATTTTTAAAAAATAAAGAGGCAGGTGAGTTAAAACCAGGAAGTTACTCATACAAAGGAATCCACATAGTGGATTACTTAAAAAAATGAGGGCAAGAATAAGATTTAAATAACTTTGGAATCGACCCCACAATCCAAAGTCTCATCTTTTATGCAGGTACTAGTCTCAGGTATCATGCAAAGCAATGGGCTAAAGGGAATTTATCAGATTGGTCAGAAAATTAGAGGATAAAGAAATCCAAGAACCTGCCTTGCCAGTCATTTTAATGATGCTTATGATACATTTCAGTACCTCTAGCTGAAACAAGATTATTTGATGATCAATTCTGATGAAGAGCCTTTTTTCAACAGCGAGGTGATTCAAGTCAGTCTAATGTGATGTGATAACAAAATTCTTGTGATGAAGAGAGCCATCTGCACCCAGAGAGGACTGTGAGGACTGAGTCTGGATCACACCATAGTATTTTCACTCTTTTTGTTGTTTGCTTGCATTTTATTTTTTCTCATTTTTTCCTTTTTTGATCCGATTTTTCTTGTACATGATAAATGTGGAAATATGCATAGAAGAATTACACATGTTTAACACATACTGGATTACTTGCCATCTAGGCGAGGGGTTGTAGGGGGAAGGGAGAAAAAAATTTGGGACACAAGACTTTGTAAAGGTGAAAGTTAAAAACTATTATGCATGTGTTTTGAAAGTAAGTTTTTTTGAACACAAGGTTTTTCAAGGACTAGTGTTAAATAATTGTTCATGCATGTGTTTTGAAAAATAAAAAAGCTTTAATAAAGGGGGAAAAAATAAAAGAAAAAGTTTTTTTTAAAGGGGATAGCTGAGACCATTTGCCATTACCAAAGTAACCTAAAATAATTATCTCCCCTCTCCTCTGCTCTGCACTTCATCCCCAGTCAAGCAGGATTTCCAAAAACAATATGAACGAGATCTCAAATAATATACCCCCCTGGACATTAAACTCCTTTACAATAATAATAAAAATAGTTTTGCAGGATGTTTTAGATGGACTACCTCATTTGATAATATTTGTTGTTATATTTTTAAAATCACGAAAAGTTATTATGCATTAAAAATAATTAACTGTAAGGTTTCTATTTATTTCCACCAAGGTAAATAGGATTCTTTATTGTAAAAACTGCGGAGTTTTTAAAATTTCCCTCTGCTTCTTTTTTCTGTAACTTTTCCTCATCATAATGACCTTTTTTCCCTATCCACTATCAATGAAATGAAACACCTATGTCTTTGTTGTCACTCTTCATTAGCCCCCCCCCCCAAAAAAAAAATCGCATTCATTTATTTGTACTTGACTGAGTACTGGAATAAGGCAGTATGGCAAGTACTGTTTTGTTTAAGAATTCTTTATATGTCAGAGAATGCAACCCATTTCATTTCCCCCTGAACATAAATTCATAATTTTAATTAAAAGCACTATTCCAAAATGAATCCAGACTTCAATTCCTTCTCCCAGTAACAATGTCAGATAATAAAAGCTACCCTTCTAAGAAGATCAATATGCCGTATAGATAATTCATCAAAATGAAGAAAAGTGAAAAGAAAAAATAAAAGTAGCATTTTTCTTACTATTTGAGTTAATAAAGAACACTTGAGTTCAAGTCAAATCAAATGAAATCAACAAACACTGACGCTAAGCACTTACTCTATGTAGGTACTGTGCTTTGGATCTTCCCTGGGCTCTCACTTTGGCAAATCATGTAACCTCCCAGCACCCTAGTCCACTCACTAAGATTGTCTTTTTTTTGTATCTTCAGCTTGAGTCCTGAATGAATGCTTGTTAAATTACTAACAATAACTTGGAAGGAAGGTGTCAATCAGCTTTACTAGAGGGAATTTTTTAAAATAAAAATGCTATCACAGCTCTTCTTAATCTGGAAGAAATTACCTAATTTTTGCAAAGGTAGGGGTTGTTAAACATTGTGTCATGGATTCTCCTGACAGTATGGGCCCCTAGAGATGTCTTCTGAAATATGTTGTATATGTGTGGGTATATACATATACATATATGTAATCCCCCCTCTTCCAATTATGTGTAAAGATAATTTTTAAACTTTTTAAAGTTTTAATTTCAAATTTTCTCCCTTGCTCCCTCACCTCTCTACTCTCTGAGATGGTAAACAATTTGATGTAGGCTATTCATATTCAATCCTGGAAAACATTGCCATATTAATCATGCTGTGAAAGAAGATACAGAATGAAAGAAAATGGAATGCTTAAAAATCTTCATTGCATATCTTATTTTTTTCCCCTGAAAGATTATGCTCAGTTTTGCTGAAATGTTAGTAGTAATCTAAACTCTTTTGTCTTCTAGAATATTGTATTGTAAGCCCTCCACTCCCTTAATGCTAAATCCTGTGAAATATTCATTGTGGCTCCTTAATACCTGAATTGTTTCTTTCTGGTTGCTTTCAGTATTTTCTTCTTGGCTTGGAAGTTCTGGAATTTGGTTATAATATTCTTGGGAATTTTCATTTTGGGATCTCTTGCAAGAAATCAGTGGCTGCTTTCAACTTCTATCTCATCCTCTGGTAATTGGTCATCAGAGTAGTTTTCTTTAAAGGTTTTCTTGAAAGATGATGTCCAGATTCTCTTTTTGAACATAGTTTTCAATTAGTTTAATAATTTTTCAGTTATCTCCCTTGGATCTATTTTCCATGCCAGTTGTTTTTCCAATGAGATATTTCACATTTTATTCTATTATTTTCATTCTTTTGATTTTGTTTTATTATTTCTTAATGTCTCATTTAGTCATTAACTTTCAATTGTACAATTCTAATCTTTAAGGAATTATTTTCTTCAGTCAGCTTTTGTAACTTCTTTTCTATTTGGCCAATTCTTCTTTTCAAGGAGTTCTTAAGTATATTTTTGTACATTCTCCTCCCCCCCCCATTTTTTGTGCTTCCTTTACTATCGATTCTTTTCCCACAATTATCTTGTGTAACTCTGAATCTTTTCTCAATTTTTCTTCTGCTTCTCTTGTCTGATTTTAACTCTGATTTTCTCAGCTTTTCCAGGAGTTCTTTTTGGACCTAACAAAAATCCATATTTCTTTTTGAGGGTTTGCAACTAAGCATTTTGACATTATTTTCCTCTTCCAAGTTTTTGTTTTAATTTTCCCTATTTGCACAGTAGCTTTCTATGGTCAGGGTTTTTAGTGGCTGTTTTTTGTATACTTTCCAACATATTTCTCGACTTTTAAGGTGAGTTCTGCCCCTAGCCTGGGGGCACTGTTTCTAAGTTTCTTTTGCCAGAGGCCTGGCAACTGACCTGCTTCAACAGGTTTGTGGAGGGCCTTGGTGCTGCCCTGTGTAGGGGCTGGCTGGTGTTAGCTCCCCTTTTACTCAAACAAGACAGACTTTCCTCTAGTACCTGGAAGATGCATTGGGCTAAAAAATTGTTTCATTCCCTTTTTTTTGTAGGTTCTATTACTTCAGAATTTGTTTTGAGGTGCTATTTAAAGTAGTTTGGAGGGGAATTTGGGAGAGCTTAGGCAAATCCCTGCCTTTTTTCCACCATCTTGGGTCTACCTCTGTCAAGCATGTTTTAAATGCATAAAACAAAATGTCTATGAAGGAAAGAAATTATATTAAAATAGTTTTTAAAATTTTTTTTTAAAGTTTGTGGCTTGAAGACTAAAAACTCTTCTGTTAAAGATAGTTAATTAGCCAAGCCTAACTATGTTAAACTTTTTAATCTGTAACTATAGAATAGCTTTCCATTCTTTTTTTTTTTTTAATTTTTTTAATTAAAATTTTTTATTTGTTAAATATATGTATGGGTAATTCTTCAACATTAACCCTTACAAAGTTTTCTGTTACAAATTCCCCCCCCCCACTCCTCCCCTAGATGGCAGGAAATCCACTACATGTTAATTATGTTGAAATACTTGACAAATTGAATATATGTATACATATTTCCACACTAATCATTGTTGTACAAGAAAAATCATAAAAATCAGAGAAAGGAAACATAATGCAAGCAAACATCAATAGAGAGCATGAACATGTTATGTTGTGGTCCACATTTCATATACCTCTCTCTGGGTGTATATGGTTTTCTTCACTGAACAATTGGAACTGGTTTGAGACATTTCATTGTTGAACAGAGCCATGTCCATCAGAATTAATCATCATATAGTATTGTTGTTGCCGTGTATAATGATCTCCTGGTTCTGCTCATTTCACTCAGCATCAGTTCATGCAAGTTTCTCCAGGCCTCTCTGAAATTGTCCTGCTGGTAGTTTCTTATAGAACAATAATATTCCATAACATTCATATACCATAATTTGTTCAGCCATTCTCCAATTGATGGGCATCCATTCAGTTTCCAGTTTCTAGCCACTACAAAAAGGACATGGCTTTCCATTCTTAAGCAAAATTTCATATTATCAGCAAATAACTATTAAGATTTGGGGAGACAAGGAGGATGGGTACCCTAGAATAAAATGTGGCTCTCAAAATATATCTGATATGATCATTTCAGGGGAACTTAAAGGAACTCTTAAAAGAAAAAAACAAAAAAACCCAAAACCACTTCTATTTTTAGTGGTTTTTTTGTTTGTTTTTTTATTTTGTTTTGGGTCCAAATTCTCTCCCTTTCTCCCATCCTTCCTTCGCCTACAAAGAAGGCAAGCAATATATCAATGATACATGTAAAATCATGCAAAACATTTCCATAATAGTTATATTGTCAAAAGTGAGCAAAAGACAGAGATAGACTGACAGAGCCTTGCTTACAACAGGTTCTGTTTGATAAATCAAATTGAATTATTTATTGGATTTCCGATTTCAACTAAGAAGTTCCTAACAAAAAAGTGTTACTGGAAAACATCTTTGTTAAGAGATGTTACTGTACTAATTAACTTAATTTCACTAATTTTTTTTTCTTTTCTTTGGATATAGAAAAGAACCGCATTATTCACATGATAATGGCAAGAAAAAAGCCAAGAGACCTCAAGTGTAAAAGGAATGAACTTTTTCTTAAACATATTTAGGAGAAAAGGCTTGCCCACTTTAATGTTTCTTACTTTGGCTCTTCTCTGAGTTTTCTCTCTTCCCAATTTCTGTCAGAAGTACCAGCCTTCCAATCACTGTTAAAGACCTTAGCTCAAAAAGCCCAAGGATTCCCACTGCATCCAGGGCCATCTCCAGCTGTCCTGATTTCTATCTAGCCACTGACCCCGATGGCTCGAGGGGAAGGTGAAGCAGGTACTATTGGCCAGCCTCCCTTACTTCAATCCAATTCACTTGTGTGTCATGGCATGCCCTCCCTGATGTCCTGGTCCTCTTGGAGAATGAAGGACAAGCAACCATCACAACCACAACCCTCAGATGACCAATTTTGAGGTCATCAGTGTCTCACTTTCTGTTCAGCTGCCCATTTGTTTCGCTCCTTCTCTTCACTTCCATGGCTGTCACTCTGCCCTTGGACTATAACAAAAACCTTCCAATCGGTCTCCCTGCCCCAATCCAACCTCCACATGGCTACCAAGGTGATTTTCCTGGTAAGGTCTGATCATGTTAACTTAGTACAATAAATTCCAGTGGCTTCCTGACATTCTCAGGATCAAACAGAAGCTCTTATAACTGTCACTTTTAAGTCCTTCCCAACACAGCTCAAGCCCCCTTCCCAACCTTGTTCTGTGTCCCTTCACCCTCCGTACAGTCCATGGCAGATGTTTCCGAGGTCTGGCCAGACAGCATGCTACTTCTCACCACAAGACCCTCCCTCTGTAATCTCTGGGCTTTTCCCTGGCTGATGCCACGTCCCCAGTGCTCCTGCAAGAGTGCCTGTGGCTCAGAATCCTTTGTCTCCTTCAAGATCCGGCACCAGCTCCTCCATGAAGCTTTTCCTGATTTTTTCCAGCTGCTAGCTACTCCTTGCCCTGTATTTATTCTGTATACACTTAAATAAAAAGTCGCTTAATCTCTCAATGCTCTAGGCAACTTACTAAGACTAGAAATTGTAGAGAAGGTGCTGAAGGTCATTAACCAGGGGAATTTCCTCATCTGGGAATTCCTTACTGCCAAAGAAATCACAGATGTAGTCCCTACCCACACACAAACATACTCTCAGGTTGTCTCTCACAGAGTATGAGCTCTTTGGGGACAAGGACCATTTTCTGTTTGTCTCCGTATCTCCAGGGCTAGTGCAATGCCTGGCACAGTTAGGCATTTCCTCAGTTCTAGATAGTGATTTTAAAAAGCCCTGCAAAGTGGCAGATCAGGTGGTATAGTCTCCATTACAGAAATAAAATCAAGGTTTTAGGCTATCCATCTCTCACCTGAAACAACCTCTGAAACTGGGGATTTGGAATTTTAGAGGTTTGAAACAAGTCTTCAAGGGTATCCTCATCATCATCTCTGTTAACCAAGCTCATGGAGTCAATCAAGGCATCGACTGCAGAGAGCTGAGCCTCTAAAAAATGAAGCACAAAGAGATAGAATAAAAAGCAATTATTCCCTGTTTTGGTCCACTGTAATCCTTTTTTTTGTTCTTTTCTATTCATAATACTAATGTTGTCATAGCACATCATAAGAAAAGAGTTTTTATTTTAGTAGTCAGTAGTACACATTCAGATAGAATCCAACTCTGAAAAGCGCCCATTCATAAGTCAGTCTTCAAAGAGTTAGAGATGGAAAAGTTTGTTTATAAATGTCCTAGTGATGTGATAAGTTTTTTATAAGTTTCATCAAAACCCTGCATCTACCATACCAATTTACCTAGAGAAGATGTTTATTAATAAATACCCATTGATTAATTTCTATCAAATTTTTGAATTTTTTCCCTTTAAAATGGATTATTTAAAAACAGAATGTACAAAAGATTTTTAAATAAAAATATTTCTCGTTAAACTGTTATATGCATGTTATTCTCAACTTGGTCTGGTCTGGGGTATTCACCTGAAACAGTGGTTCTTTGTTATTACCAGTCACTAAATAGAAGGTATAAAAGAGTAAAGAGTGACTGAAAATTATTTTATGCTTCTGTTTCTCAACTTCTCTTGGCAGATTTACTGTAAAATGGAGTTAAATATCTACTTATTTAACAAGAAGCATTTTTTCAGTCTTCTTTCCTTCTCTTTCCCTCCTTATCTAAGTATCTATCTGAGATCCTGACTGATTTAACCTACTTCAGTTTGAACTCCTGAACTCAAGATGTCCTTCAGGTTCAGTCAATGGATTACAAACTTGTCCCACTATGTCCAGATCCTTTTATAACAAATGTTTGGGCTGCTCTTTTGGCCTATTGTGACTTTTTAGAGCAAGCTAATGCTTAATGTTTTAAATGACAGCACTACTATCACGCCATGGTTACTTGGTGGTAAGCATAATCTCTATTTCTATTAAAAATCATTCCTTTCATTTTCGCTCAGTCCTGCCACCCTGCTAGGCACAATATATCTATACATGATCATTCTTAGTAAATACTAAGTGGCTTTAATAACCAGTTCTCATAGAGGTGAGAGACAAAAAAGAAGTCAATTACAGGACAAATGACCTTGGATGCTTTATATCCTGGGGCACCAAAAAGGATGTTGCACTCTCTACAAAGTTCTCTTTTTAGGGAAAGGAAGGGATTAAGTATATATACAGTACCTATTGTGTGTCAGACACTATGCTAAGCACTTCATAAATACAGTTCCATTTGACCTTCACAACAACTTTTTTTTTTTAAATTAATACTTTTTATTTGCAAAACATATGTATGGGTAATTCCTAAACATTAACCCTTACAAAGCTTTCTGTTACAAATTTTTCCCCCCCGACTTCCCACCCCTCCCCTAGATAGCAGGATATCCACTACATGATAATTATGTTAGAATACTTAAATCGAATATATGTATAGTTATTGCCACACATCATTTTTTTGTTCAGGAGAAATCGTATCTATAAGAGAGAATAATCCGATAAAGGAAATACAATGCAAGCAAACCTCAATAGAGAACATGAAAATGTTATGTTGTGGTCCACATTTCACATCCCTCTCTCTAGGTGTATATGGCCCTCTTCACTGAACGATTATAATTGGTTTGAAGCATTTCATTGTCGAAGAGAGTCATGTCCATTAGAACTGATGCTCATATAGTACTGTTGTTGCCGTGTACAACGATCTCCTGGTTCTGCTCATCTCACTCAGCATCAGTTCATGCAAGTCTCTCCAGGCCTCTCTGAAATCGTTCTGCTGGTCGTTTCTTACAGAGCAATAATATTCCATAACATTCATATACCATAATTTATTCAGCCACTCCCAATTGATGGGCATCTACTCAATTTCTAGTTTCTAGCCACCACAAAAAGAGCTGCCACAAACATTCTTGCACATGTGGGGCCCTTTCCTTCTTTTATGATTTCTTTGGGATATAAGCCCAATAGAAACACTGCTGGGTCAAAGGGTATGCACAGTTTGATAACTTTTTGAGCGTAGTTCCAAATTGCTCTCCAGAATGGTTGGATCCGTTCCCAGCTCCACCAACAATGCATCAGTGTCCCAGTCTTCCCACATCCCCTCCAACATTTATCGTTATCTTTTCCTGTCATTTTAGCCAATCTGACAGGCCATCACAACAACTTTGTAAATTAGGTGCTATTGTTATCCCCATTTCACAAATGAAGAAATTGAGTAAGTAACTTGCCCAGGATCACACAGCTAGTGATGGTCAGAGCTTACTCAGGTCTTCTTGACTCCAGCCTAGCCTATCAGTCACCTTTTCCTTTTAAAAAGGAAGGGGTTCAAAAGCCCATAAAAGTCTGTCATTATAAAGAGCCAAAGAAGGAATGCAATAAATATGGAGGCCTGTTATTCCACAGTGGCAGTTTCACCCACAGACACCTGTACTACCAACACAGCTGACTGCTGACTATCTGCAGGGCTAAAGACATAGTGCTAAGCACTTTACAATTATAACCCCAGGAGATCTTTACAGCAACCCTGGGACGTATGCGCCATTATTATCCCCATTTTATAGATGCAAACAGAAGTTAAGGGCTTGCTCAGGATCACCCAGAGTAAGTGGCTGAGACCAGATGTGGACTAAGTTCTTCCTGACTCCTGGTCGGTTCTTCCACCCAGTCCCCACTCAGCTGCCTGCTATCATATTGAGAAATCCCCCTCTAGAGGCAAAGGAAAACTATAATCTCTAGAAACCTGTGTGATTCTTGGTCTCTCAGTTCAAAGTAATAAGCCCACTTAACAAACCAAATCAAAGGCATCAGCTTGAACCTATCAGTCAATCAGTTATTCCCAAAAGAAATGAAGCGATACTATTCCATAGCTAAAGATCCTAACTCTAAATTTTGCTAGCTACTTCCTGAATATATGCAACTGGCAAAAAGAATTAGGTGAAAGAGTGAACAGCTCAATGCAAAGTTATTTCCAAATACTAGAAAAATAATTCAAAAGACTTGCAATACTGTTAAAGAATTAACACCACCATCTTGGTATATGAAGACAAAACATTCTGTTAAATTTCTAGTCCATCTGGTTCCAAACAGAAAGTTATCAGGGACATAAGATTTCCTTGAGAACATTTGGTGTTCAAAGTTATTTTGTGAATAAAAAGAGAAACTCACTCACCTGTGGGAACACACTTCTTATTGACTCTCAAGGAGGAAAACAGGTATTGCCTTAAGTCTTCCATATAGGGCAACTGTATATACACTAAGCACTATAACAGAAAGAAAAGGGATGAGAAAAGAAGCAACCAAATTGTGAAAAAGCTGACTGATTCTTCCCCTATAAAAGTATTACAACACACATAGAGCAAATCAGGCTGCTACACATGTGGGATATGCCAAGCAAAGTATTTTATTCCTGCTAATAACCACGTATTAATACAGTTTGGGGACCACTGGATTTTGAATAAACTAATTTTTAAAAAAATGATGCCAGAAAATAATAGAAAAAAACTTCAAAAACATGATATAGGACTCTCAACATACTTGAGTCAGGAAAGTCCTCATGGCTAGAATTCTGGGCACCATGACATTCCAACAGTCAAGAGGGACTCTCTTGAGGACAGCAAAGTGTCACTTCCGTGAAATGTAAGGCAGCCCAGGTAACATTTCAAACATGAGGGTGCTTTAACAAACAGAATTTGAAAATAATAATATAATATATATTTTATTCTCACTGGTTGGTCATCTTTCCTATTTGTAAAGTGAAATATTACCTGCCCCGTTAAGACCTTAATACTCAACACAATAAACATGAATGAACTTCTATTATGGAGAAAACACTCTGCTAGGCGCTGAGGACACACAGGTAGACCTGCCACAGGCTCTGCTTTTCAAGAGGGAGAAAGGCAAGTGGGGAAGATAACTGACGACTTGTGTTGGCGGTCAAGGTAACAACTGAGTGTCAAAAAAAGGATTTGTGGGGAAGAAGGGGAGAAAGGGAGATAACTATGACAAAAGGCATCAAGAAAACACTTCTTAAAATCCTGACCCAAAAGACCAAAGAAAGGTGGAGTATGGAAGAAAAGAAGAAAGGGGAGTCTATGCCAGAAAAGGCACGATGCCGGAAACGGGCAGGAAGTGGACGGCAGATAGGGATGGGGAGGAGGCAAAGGGCAGGTACAGGATATCAAGGGTGGGAGGTGGGAGGCTGGAGTAAGACTACTCTAAATGCCAAGAAATTTCCTTGGCTGGCAACAAAAAGCCATTAGGAGACTAGGAGAATGATGACCCAAGTGGTGTCAGGAAGACTACTGAGATGGGACGCTCACTGATTTTCAGTCTTGAATCTGGCTTAGGCACTTACTGCTGTGAGATGCTGCATTTGCACCAGTTTCTTCAACTGTAAAATAGGTAACAAGAGAATTTTCCTCACATAATAATTGTGAGGATCAAAGGAGATAATACCTGAAAAGCTCTTAGCCTGGTACATAGTAGGCAATTAATAAATGCTTATTTCTTGCTTGCTTCCTTCCCCACTTTGCTCCATCTTTAATTTAGCTGAGAAAATGATCTTCCTTCAGCACAAATCTGACCAGGGCACCCTTCTATTCATTCAGTTACTTTTTACCTCTAGCATCAAATATAAAATCCTCTAATTGCTTTTGAAAGCCCTTAATCACCTGGCCCTTCCCTTCCTGAGTTTCCAGCTCTTTCATACTCTATTTCTCTCCATGTGCTCTGGTACCAATAACCCTGGGCTCTTTGCCATTCCTCCTACCTCCTAATTTCCTGCATTTTCACTGGGGTCTCTCATGACTTTCTGTCCCATCTTGTGCAAAAAGCCTTTCCCAGACCTCTTTAATCTGAGGATCTTCCCCCTGAGACTACCCTCAATTCATCCTATCTATAAGTCTATAAGAACCAGGGAAGGAAGGCACTAACTCCTGCTAGACCTCCATCTTGAGACTGAGTGGAGAAGTAACTCATTTACTGCAAATGCAAGAACTGCAAGTCCATTTGGGAACTCAAAGAGAAAAGATTCAGAACATATAGCAATTCAAGTCCTGCCACAAAAAATGCTCTATAAACACACAAAAATCTAAAATTGCTACCTACTAATTAACAGCTCACTTTCAGGAAATTCATTAGTTTTTTTCAAACTCCTAGGTTAGCTTATTAAAGGCAATCAGGGAGCTAAAAGAATGGCAGTTCACGTTAGGTGTAAATCATGAGCAAGGAGGAAAGAAAAAGTGGGAAAAGAGTAAAACAGGTTTTGTCCTCATATAGAGGTGCCTGCGATTGTGCAGTTTCCTGTTTCTCTCTCCTACTTTTGCTGCTGAAATCCTTTAAAGCCACACAGCAAGATGCATCCCAATGTACAGAGCACCAGGCCTGAAGTCAGAAAGACTGGGGTTCAACAACTCAATTAACCTCTGTTTGCTTCAGTTTTCTCCTTTGTAAAATGGTTCCATCCTCCTAAGGTTATTGTGAGGGTCAAATGAGACCATAATTGTAAAGCACTCAGTATAGTGTCTGGCTGTACACAGTAAGTGCTACATAAATACTAGCTCCATCATAATTGTTATTATTCATACTTCACACAGCCCATTTTTTGGCATCTCTAACACACTGATTATATAGTTAGTTTTTTCTTACAATTATTAACATGCTATCATTTCTTCTAACCAGATGGGAAGCTTCATGGCACCAGGGTCGACTTGACTAACTTTGCACTTTCCCTAGAACCCAGCAGGATGCTTCAGGAGACAAGGGCCAGACATGTTGGGTAGACGAGAATGAATTCAATATGTCAATCAAGTTGTGAACATGGCTGACTAGAAGGATAGTGGCACTGTGAGAAAAGGCACCGAGTTCAATTTTGGACACACTGAATTTGAGATGTCTATGTGATGGATACTCAGATGTCCAAAATGCAGTGAGGGCTGTGAGCCTAAAGACCAGGAGAGAGGTCAGGGATGGATAAATAGATTTGAGAATCACCTGTACAGAGATGATCATTGAATCAGTGGAGCTCATTCTTAGATTTTTCTCTTTAAGGAAACAGTACAAAAATAGAAGACAAAAAAGCCCAAGACAATAAGTGTGACCCAGAGGAATATACAACCAAAAAACCCAGAGAAATAACGGTCAGACATGTAGGAAGGAGGAAGGAAGCAGTCAAAAAAACAAAAAAACCCAAAATCCTAGAAAGAATATGCAAGGGGAAAAGGTGATTGACAGTAGCAAAGGCTTAAAAGTAGTCAAGGATGAAGCCTAAGAGACTACAAAACTTGTCAATGAAGAGATCATCGCTGATTATATAAAATTAAAATTTTCGCACAAATCCAATACAGCAAAGCAGTAAAACAGTTAACAGAGGGGGGAAAAATATTTGCAGCAAATTTGTCTGATAAAAGTCTAATTTTCAAGATATATGGGAACTGATTCAAAATTTATAAGAATAAGAGCCAGGCTCCAATTGCTAAATGCTCTAAAGATAAGAATAGGCAGTTCTCAAGAACTGCCAAGCTATCTATAGCTACAAAACAAAAAAATGCTCCAAATTGCTAATAATGAAAGAAATGCAAATTAAAGCAATTCAGAGGTTTTACCTCATGCCTGTTAGAGAAAATAGCCCACCCACTGCTCCCCCCAAAAAGACAAATGTTGGAAGGGCAATAGGAAAACAGATACTTTGATACATTAGTGGTTGAACTATAGATCCAACCATTCTGGAAAACAATTTCAAATCACGCCCCCAAACTTACTAAATAGTGCATGCCCTTTGACTTAGCAATATCATTACCAGGCTAATTTCCCAAAGAGATCAAAGAAAATGGTAAAAGTCCTAAATGTACAAAAATATATATAACTCTTTCTATGATGACAAACAAAAAAATGCCCCTCTATTGGAAACTACCTTAAAAAATTCTAATATATCAATGTAATCTGTGCTTTAAGAAATGAGAAATAAGAATTTCAACAAGACAAAAAAAAACTTGTATGAACGGATACAAAGAGAAATAAGTAGAATCAGAAAAAACAATTCATACTTCATCAATACTGTAAAAAAGATTAACCCTAATTCCCAAAGACTTATGAGAATACTACTTAATCTCATGTCAGACGTGATAAACTAATATGCAAAAAAAATTTTTTTTTCTTGCACAGACCTAATGAGGGAAGTAGTTCTGCTGAACAAAGAGTTTTGCATTTCTATTTTTTTTTCTATTGGATGGGGGAATGAGAGGGAGAAAAAAAAAGGAATTCCTTATAATGACTAAAAAAAAGAATTGAGATACTTGTTAATAATACCTTCTATAAAAACACAATTCATTTATTACACCTTAAACTTTTGAAAACTTTCAGACACATCTTTGCAAAATTCTTACAATGTATCAACCATATATAGTGTGCTCCCCCTTTCACAGAGAAATTACAGGAAATGTAATAAAGTGTCACTAAATTCAATGATTAAATTTTTAAAAATATATTTTATACTTAAAAGTATCCTATACAAATCTCTTCTAAAGTTTAGGGGATCAAGAAGAACAGCATTGATCAAGTATAAACTATTACCTCATAAGCTTGCTTGATAAAAGGAAAAGCTACGCCAACCTGTGGATTAGATCTTCTGTCATAAGCATACCGGACGATGGCTACCATATCTAATTGATCCAAGGCATGAATCAAGGAAGAGAGTGCAACTGCTGCTGCCTGTAAAGAGAGAGCCACAGGTTTGAGGTTTGCCATGTTGTGTCTTGTTTTCATGCCAGAGTCAAAGAAGTAAGAAATGGCAAATAGGAATAGTCTAAGGACTTAGCCTGTGTTGCCTTCTATGGGCCTGTGTCACTGCCATAGGAGTTGGTGCTGGATGGAGCCTCACAGAGAGTTTTTTGTTTGTTTGCTTGTTTTTTTAATTAGGATGTTATTTTCACAAAATGACACCTAAATTTATTTTTGTGGTCCAAAGATCTAGGGTTATCTCACCTCATCGTCTTTTGCAGCAAACACTTTTAGAACTTGGTTTCCCATAAAAAATTTTCTTTGTACCTGCAAAGACACAAAATTGGGGGAAAATACAGTTTTGGTCTAAAGCAAATGAAAGAGACTGTGTACATTAACCATACTGAATATGGCAACAAGAAATTCTATTCACATTACTTTCACAAAATAGAATATTAACCAAAAAAATAATATCTAGGACATACAGAAGATACATAATTATGATGCTAGAGTTCAGAACAGAAAGAACTATAAATCTGAAGATCACCTAAGAGAGAGAATGCTTAAACTCACAAAAGCAAAGGACATCAGAAAAGGAAAGAAAGTCAATGACAAAATCTTAGGAAACACATAGGCCAGGTGTTAGATGGATGATAACCCAGCAAGGTTATGGGACAAGTAGGAGTATCAAGAGGAAGCAGTGTCAACAATGTCAAAAACTACAAAGAGGCTAAGTTCATTTTTATTTGAATAGCAGGGTTAGAAGTCAAATGGTTAGAAGCCATCAGTTTTCTTAATCTTTGAAAGGGTTGAGAAATAGGGAGTAAGGCAGCAAATCTAGTAACTGTCAATGTGGGAGGGTTGGTGTGTAGTTTTTTTTTTTTAATGGTGGATAGAAATCTTTAGTTTTGCAAGTATGGGCTAAGGTATAGGGGAATGTTTTACTAGGTAGTAAAAGTTCTAACAATGATTTGAAAATAAGTAAACTAATGAGGGGATTGAAAGCAGTTTACTGAAAAGAAAATATTTAAAATATATATATACACACAATTATAAAATGTCTATAGGAGTTATTGCTTTAAAAAGAAGTTAAAAATTCATTTTTTGTCACATGGACATTTGCTAAATAAAAATTAAAGTATGCAAAATGTATAAACATTCTACAAAAGACCTTCATTTTGTTCCTGAATACACTAAAGCTATGTAACATAAGAAATCATAGGGAGAGGCAGGTAGGTGGCACAGTGGTTAGAGCACCAGCCCTGAAGTCAGGAGGACCCGAGTTCAAATCTAGCCTCAGACACTTCCTAGATGTGTGACCCTGGGCAAGTCACTTAACCCCAATTGCCTCAACAAAAAGAAGAAAAAAACGAAAGAAAGAAAGAAAGAAAGAAATCATAGGGAGTGCCACAGCTTTTTCAGAATTGGCTTCAAGGGCATTTCCTTTCTATACATTATTTTCCTCCTCTTTCATACTTCTTTGCAATTCCACATCTGTTGAAAGGTAGGTGGCAGAGAGGTTAGAATTAAGCCACCAGTGCAAGAAGTAAATTGCTATTGCACAGTTGTGTTATTTGCAATCAGCTTCAATCTCATACTTGGAGTCAACTTCTGACCTCTAATCATTATTCAACTGAAACTGCTCTCTCCAAAGTTACTAAGACTCTTTTAATTATCAAATGCAATGGACTTTTCTCAATCCTCATTCTCACTGATCTCTCGACAGCTTGTGTCTCTTCAGTCTGAGACTCCTCTTGAGGTTTTCCTGACAACTCTCTCTTCTGTTTTTTTTTTTTTTTTTTTTTTAACCTATCTGATCATTGCCTGACTTTCATCCAGGTCACATCCACCACTTTTGGACTCAAGTCTCCTGGAGCCCCTTCTTTTCTCCTTCGACAGTACTTCACTTACTGATCTCAAAAGCTCCCACAGACTTAATTATCATCTTCACACTGATGATTCTCAAATCTACTTAGCTAGGTCTAACCTTTCCATTGGCCTTAAAGTCCTACATCTCTAATTATTACACACCAAACTGGATGGCCTGCAGATATCTTAAACTCAGCATGTCCAGAAGAACTCATCTTCCCCCACCCCCAAACTTTGCTAGTAAGGATGCCACGATCCTCACCTCCTCATCCCCTCTTGTGCCTCATATCCAATTAGCCACCAGGGCCCGTTCATTTCACCTTTGCAATATCTCTTGAATGAGCTCTCTTCTCTTCTCTAGATACTGCAACCACCTCACACCTGGATTATTACAATAGTCTGCCGGTTGGTTTGACTGCCGTAACTCCCCACTCTAGTCCATCTTCCCTTCAGGTGCCAGTGATTCTCCTTAAGTACAAGTTCAGCCATATCACTCTCATCTCTCTAACCCGTCCTTACCCCCACCCACAGCCAACTCAATAAATCCCAGTAGCTCCCTATCACTTCCTGCATCACATGAAAAATCCTCTGCTATTCAAAGCCCTTCATAATCTAGCCTTCCTACCCCTCTTTCCAATCTTCTTACACCTTATTCCCCACACATTTGCTTCCTTGGTGTTCCTCAAACAAGCCATTCCGTATATCTTCACCCAAGGTATTTTCTTTGGTTGTCCTCCATGCCTGAAAAGCTTTCCCCCTTCATCCTACTGTGTATAGCTGTTTGCATAGTGAGTATTTAATAAATGCTTATTAAATGATAGAGATAAAGGAATTTCAAATACTTCCTAGTCCTCATTGAAACATACCTGCAATGATATATTTGATGGCTATTTGCCTAAGTAAAACCAAAGGTAAACAATACGAAGGCCATCAGGGATACGCATAACTTTCAAGTTTTCCTAAAATGCTTACTAACTAACTTTTGGATTTTTTTTTTTCATTTTCAGAAATTATAGGTATATACAAAAAAGGGATACTTACATTTATAAACAAATTTGTTAATCTTGTATCTCTTTGGTGCCTGACTATTAATTCTACAGGTAAACCTGCCAGGTCCCTCTAAGGGTAGCAGGTAGAGAACTCCTACTGAAGCATAATTAGCACTTTCTCTTGTCCACGTCCTCCCATAAGTTCACCATATAGGGACCCATCAAATATATGAGGGGCCTTCCTCATATCACAAAGCTATCAATCTCTGTACCAGCACAGGCTGCCTAAAACATATTCTTGGACCAACTTCACATCCTATAACTATGTTAGAGAAGAAAAAGGTAAGCGTGGCTGGCTTAATTGCCCAATTCATGCCTCAGTCAGCTCTCCATCTTTCAACTGAACATATGCTATCAGTAAGGGAGAGACTGAAGATTAGTTAGAGTGGGAATGGTAGAAGAGACAATTTGCTGGAGAAGATAAGATGGAATCACTTGGGCATATATAAAGGTTTGCACTATGGTGCAGTCTGGCAGGACTAAGAATCCAGCACCACTTCTATGCCCTAATGAGGCATTAGAGAAACACTGAAGTGCCCATGTATCAATGATAGGTTAGTATAATTTCTCAATGAGTAGTTAGGAAGACAGCTTATACTTATTTTACACATAAATGTGGGGAAAATACAACACCTGAGAAGATCTACAGAATCCCAAAACAGAGAAACATTTTCCTTCTGTTTTATATTTCATTTGCTCCTCATCCACTTTAGAGAAAGGAACGATATCACTCCCATAACGGAACCCTGGAGAACAAGAGAAGAGCATCTGGTAGGCATATGGGGCTACATTTTTCACAAACTGAAATTAGTTCTACACATACATTAACAAAGCATGCACACCCTGAAGCCAGCCTCTAAATTCTGCTTTCTGGAATTTTAATCAAATTACTTTCCCCTATGACCAAGAAAAAAAGAAAACACATACATACTCACCACAAACAGCATACATATTTTATAGACCGCTAAAAAAAAAAAAAAAAAAAAATTCCTGTTTCTTGAGTAGCACCTTCTATAATGTAATTAGTTACCTTAATGACTATCAGATTGAAAGAAATGCTAAGAAGCAAATGCAATATAGGAAGTTATACTTTAAAGTTAATCCTTGGCTGATTATAGGACAAGAGTGATTTGCAAACCTAATAACAGAAATACATTTTTATACAAAAGAAAACATATCACAGAAGACGCTTATGACAGAATACCAGATACCTGAAAGAAAAATCTAAAAATCTTCATTTTTGAACAATTCAGCTGATAAATTTTTTATATCTCTCCTTCTGTCGGTCTGTCTCTCTTTCCTGAACTAAGTAAGACTACTCCCCCCCCACCTTTTTTTATTACTTATGTGAGCTTCATAAAAACACACTCTTGGTTTCTTAATAAACATGCATCACTATTCTCATAGCCTCATCCTCAGGGAAAGTTAATGCTCTTCTTCTATCTGTGACATCACTATTGGTAGAAAAGAGCACACAGTCATCAGAATAAGAGGTTTATGGCTTTGGATGCAGAAATGAACAGCAGACATAGCTCAACTATAAGAAACAAAGATAATAAGATGTCCAGGGGTGAAAGCTATGAAACAATTGCGATTTGTTCATATCTCTCTTGTTGCTGTCATTACTGTTTTTTAATTAGAAAAAAAGCAAGTTCCTGGTTTCAGGAAATGTCTTTTAACTTAAAAAACAAAACTAAAGACTAAAATCTAATATCCTCTCTGCCCCCAAATCTAGCTAGGAAATATGGGTCATCATAGTAATGTCTAAAAAAAGTATTTTCCTAATTTTCCAATGTGTCATCAGTCAATCTCTAATTTTAATAGGAACCCAAACATTCAAATTAAGATCTTACAATTTTTGGTTAACCTACTTACAGATCAAATAAGAGCTCTGCAAATTTTTTTTTTTGGGGGGGGGGGGGGAGACACACACTATTCAAAATGTTGAGGAGTATAGAACATCCTCAAAAATATATATTTATTTGTTTTCTATATGGACTTACATACCCTCTCCATTTGAAATTAGGAGGCTTGGGGTATAAAAACAGGGATATGACAGTAGAGAGCAATGAAAAGGTAATAAAGAGAGCTGCAATGGGACTTTCCATTTCTGGATTCCACATCAGGAAAAATTAGTCAGCAATGGACCATTGCAAAATGGCAAAAGATGGAGTCTATGGCCAGGCAAGAGGAAGAAAAAAGTCAATGCTACAGGTCCCCAGGAATACAGATAAGTATTTTTGTTCATATGGAATTTTGTACAATGTAGAGTGACAACTGATATACTTAAGAATCATATCTCTATCTTAACATTTGTTTGGGATCTAGTCATTCTAGCACTTAAATGTCATTTAGTCATGGTTGCTCTCCATTAAGATAGATATATAACATTAAATGGGGACTAATAAAAATGATTCTAAGGACTGTATCATTCATAAAACACTAAATCAAAGTAAATGATTTTCTTTGTCCCTCAAATTAATTTAGGAAAGATTTTGACAGAAAGCAAAACCACAGAAATATACTTAGAAGAAATATTCACCAAAAGACTTGCGAATCCAAGCATTCCCTTAGCTAGTAAGGTCTCAAAATTTAAAAACAAACAAGCAAAAACAATCAGGTATGAAATCTATTCCTTGAGTATGTTAAGTCAAGATGAGAGATCATCAGAATATACTTCAAACCATGCAGTCCAGGACCCAAGGGAGGAGCTGAATGCCCTGCTAAGTTTTTATTTCAAGTTTCTATCCCCTCACAATGCAGAGGAGCAGACTGTACCAAGCCCACTGAAGTATGCAATGTTACATTTCAAGTCTTTCACTTCTTATAATATAAATTCTAACCTGCTTCACTCCTTATTGAATAAAACCTCCCTACTTGGCATAACTGGGGAAAGGCAGACATACCTTGGATGGTGTCTTCTTTCTGGACTTCAGTTTCATCATCATCATTTAAGCAATAAACAGTTTCCTTTTGCAAATCTTCCTTCCTTAGAGTTCTAGCATCTACAACCGTCCAAGTTTTTTTCACTTTCTCTTGAGTAACCTTATTTCCAAAAGAAAAATAGAAATGAGGGAAGACTAACAATTTTGACCCTCATAAGAGGCATGTCTAGAGCCTTCTCTTTGATTCCCAAACACAACCCAGACAAACTACTTTAGCATCTGTTTATTTTTGTCTGTTTTCACTTAGTATTTTATCTTTTTAACTAATGCATTTTGCTTTCATTGCATGGTTCCAAATATAACCTACCCAAAGGGCTGCCCTTTACAACAAGAATAAAAAAAAAGTGATTTAACAAATTCATGTAACAAATAACAAAGACAAATAAGCATATCTGATAGGATATACAATGATCTACATCCATAGCCTTCACTACCACTGACATGAAAAGAGGGAGGTACATTTTCTCAACTGTTTTCTGAGGTAGAGGCTAATCATTATATTTATGCCATATTTAATTTCTGGGGTTTGTTGTGGCTGTTATTTTTCCTCTCTACACTGCTGTAGTTACAGTGTATAATGGTTTCCTGATTGTACTCCCTTTCCTTTGCACCAATTCATATAAATCTTCCTTTCCTTCTTTGAATTCATCATGTTCTATTACACTCATGTGCTATAACATGTTTAGCTCCTCCCCAATCAATGGGCATCTGCTTTGTTTCAGTTCTTTGCAATTAGAAAAAGTGCTGCTATGAATATTTTGTATATATGGCATCTTTTTCACTTCTATACTTTTGGTACACACATCTGGCACTGGAATTTAAAGGGCCAAAGATAATGGACTAAAATATTAGCAGCTCTTCCAAAAATGGTCAGACCAAGACTGCTATTTCACTTATTGATGCATGAAAGAGAGCAAATGTCAGAGACAATTAAAATTAATTTTACTAACAACTGACAGGTATTTATGAAGGATCTCTTTTGTATCAAAGTCTCTGTAGGAACTAGGGATTATATAGTCAAAAAAAAAAATCAAACAGTTGCTGTCCTTAAGAAACTTAAAGTCTATCAGGGAAGACAACTTTTATATAAAAATAAAATTACAAAACCCATATAAGATAATAGAAAGAAGGAGATCACCAGGAGTCTAGGCAAACAGTTAAGGTTTCAGGTAGAAGAGTAATCACCTTTGAGCAGAGTTCTGCAGAAAATGAGTGATTTTAAAAAGTAGAGAAAGTAAGATACATGTGCAATCAAGGGAGGGGGGAAAGCCAGTGCAAAGGCACTGACAATTTCAATCTATGTGGGTAGAGCATACCTCTTCTGCCTTTTCAATGTTCTCCAAGGGTGCTGAAAGTATAACTATCATTAGGTAAAGCTATACTCTCAGGTCTAGGGTTCTTAAAGGAAACAGCCACTTTCCAATCAATAAGGAAAGCCTGGGATAGAAACCTGTATCACTGATTCTCAGAAATACTCAATTCATTAAAAATGAACTCACATAAAAACTATTTCTAAGACTTACTTTGGAAATCACTCTTTGGATATTTAAAAAGAAAACAAAGACTTTTAAAGAAAAAAGAATAGAAAGAGGAGGGCTTAGAACAAATACGAAAAACATTCAAGTTTGTAAGGAAATAAATATGGATCAGACTTTGCACCAAAACAGAAATTATTTCATTTATGAACCAAGTTGTGGCAAAAAGACTTTATAAACTCAAGTATCATTTCTATAAGGACAGTACAAAATGTAGATAGACTAGGAGACTAGCCTGCGTTAAGCCATTTATATGGAAGGGGAGGAACAATTTAACCATCAAGACTGCAAATGAAGATATGTCAATCTAGATGATTGACTTGAGGCAACATTTTTCAACAAAGAGTATGCTTTATTTCTCAGTACAAAAAAATAGATTTCTTTCGATCAGAAAACATGTTTAAAAGTTATCACAGTCCTTTCAAAGCATCCAAATAATCACAAACAGAAATTTACATCGGGACAATATCACAGCTGAGATTTAAAAGGAAGAAAAAAAGCAGGTGTATTCGGAAGGGCTATTTCACAGTATTAACAAGTTGCTGATTTTATGATGTGCCAGCACATTAATCTTTTTTTAAATGTGACATTATTTTCTTGCTTCCTCAAACTGGAATTCCTAAACCTGATGAAACTACACACTTACTATTCTTTTCTCCAAACTTTATACTTCTTCTGACTATTTTTAATCACTGGTAACCATTCTACTACATTCAAGTGATCTCAATTCTATCCCATTTTCTCCACTACATTGTCTCCTTCTATCATTGCCATTCTTATTACTCTTTTTCTCTGAACTGGCTGCTTCTCTGCTGCCAAAAACATGTCTCTCCCATCTTCAAAAAAATTCTCCTGGATCCAACTATCTCCATTATCATCCTTTAATTTTCTTCCCTTATAACCACTGCCTCCATTCAGTTCCTTTCTTCATCCGCTCTTAACACTTTACAATTTGGTTTTCAACTTAATCACTCATAATTTCACTTCTCTGCCTTTTTGAACACTCTTGAAGCCTGGGCTAGCAGATCACTGCCTTCTCCTTGATGCCCTCTTCTTACTAGGTTTTATAAAACTGTTTTCTCCTAGCTGCCTGATCCATTGTTCTCCTTTATCTAGGCATGAGTTTTCTGCAAAGATTCTGTCCTCAGGCCTATTCTCTTCTTCTGTATTATTTTCTTGCTGACCTCATCAGCTCCTATGCTGGGCAGATGATTTTCACATCTATTTATTCAGTCCTAACCTTTCTCCTGACCGCTAGTTTCACATCACCAATCATTCTTAGATATTTTAAACTACCAATTCTTTTGACAGCATAAACTCAACATGTTCAAAATGGATCTTACTATTTTGCCCCTAAAACCTACCTCTTCCTAGTAACATTCATATTATTGTCAAGAGCACTCAGGTTTGCCGCTTCGGTACCATAAGTTCTTCACTCTATGTCCCTCACCGCTATTCAGCTATAAGCTGTTGCTGATTCTATCATCGCCATGTCTCTTGTCTATGCGCCCTTCTCTCCTCGGATTCTGCCATGACCCTAGTGGAGGCTCTCAGCATCTCAGTAACACCCTTCTGTTGCTCTCCTGCCTCAAGGTCCTCTCCACCTCAATTTGACCTCCAACACACTTAAACTACCAAAGTGATTCTAAGGCGCTGGTCTGGTCATGTCACTCCCCTAGCATCAAAGATGAATCCCTAAGGCTTTCTGCCCTTCCTCTCCTGGCTTCTCAGATCTAACTCACCTTTACATACTCTGAGATCCAACGACACTAACCTCCTTGCTTCTCTCCCACACATCTCCCGATCACTTTTAGTCTTTAATGACTTTATCTCCTGCCTAGAATACCTTTTCTTCCTATCTCTGTCTCCTAGATTTTCTGGCTTCCTACAATTTATCTTCTGCAAGAGTCCTTTCCCAATTCCACTGAAGGCTTTGGGGATGCCCTCCAAGTTATCTCTGCACACCTTGTTGGTAACTGGTTGTCTACCAGCTGACTCTTTTAGACCACAATCTTGAGGGCAAGGATTATTTCTGCCTTTCTCTGTACCCCCGGTGCTTGGCAGAGTGTCTGGCACATTTCTGTTGTTCAATTGCTTGTCATGACCTTTCATGACCCCATTTTGAGGTTTTGTTGGCAAAGATAACTAAAGCAGTTTGCCATTTTCTTCTCTACTTCATTTTCCAAATGAGCAACTGAGGTAAACAGTTAAATAACTTGCCCAGAGTCACAGAACTAGTAATTGTCTGAGCAGCCAGATATAAATCCAGGAAGGTGAGTCTTCCTGATTTCAGGTTCAGGACTCCTGTGCCATTTGGCTGCCTGCGTGACACTGAGCAAATGTTTAATCAATGCTTATTGACTTGACACTACCATTCACCCAGTCTCCAAAGTTTTCTAAATTTCAAACATTTGCAAAATTGTTTATAAGGAGGCAGGTGCCTTAATATATGAAGCACTAAACTACTGTGCAATTAATAAGTAAAGAAATGTTTCAAGCAAATCTACTGTTTTCTCTAAGAGCAATCTCTCTTCTCTCACTTTCTAGATCCATCACGCTTTTCTTTAAAGCAGCACAAGTTCTGACTTCCTTTTTCTTTTTCACATTAAATTGTCAATTATTTTAAGAAAATCACCTTGAGGGGATAGATGGCAACAGCTTTCTTGCTCTCTTAAGACAATTATCTGAAGGAAGTGTTTTACCAATGTACTCTCTTCCTTTCTAAGAATAAATATGAAGAAATAGCAGATAAGATCATTTTCATCAGTAAGAATTTAGATAGGAATATGAAATAAAATATATAATTTAAATCAACTGGAATATATACATATCCATATCTATGTACACATGCATATGTTCATAGGTTTATATACACCGTTTTTTTGCTTTTGGTTAAGAGGTCCCTTTTTCTTTCACTAAGCAATGTAAGAGGGAGATACCTACTTTCTTCCTCTCACCTGCAGCAAGAAAAAAATAAAAATCCTTGGACTTGTCCATTTGGTCTTGTTAGGTATCACAGTGGATAAAGCCTAGACTTAAAAGTCATGAAGGCTTGAGTTGGAATCCTGTCTTAAATACAGGGCAAATCACACAACCTTCTCAGCCTCAGTTTCTTCATCTGTAAAATGGTAATGACAATGACACCTGCCTCACTGGGTTACTGTGGGATCAAATGAGATAACTGATATAAAGCAGTTTGAAAATTTTGCGGCACCCTAGCACTAGCAATTGCTATTTTTTTTTTAAACTTTTTGTTAAACTAGTCCAAGTACAAAGCACAAGGGATCAAAACTCTTTTGAGAACCCAAACTAAAAATTGAGAAGATTTTCTGAAAGTATCATACCAATAAACTTTTATTATTTGCATGATTGTAATTACTGCTGCCGCTCCACTTCCCCACCCCCAAGCAAAAGAAAGAAAAAGCTCTCCCCTGGAGTCTGAAATATGTCAATGACTCTCCAATATTATTTCCCACTTCTCTCCTTTACAAACTCTACTCACCAGCCTGCTGACCTCCCTGATGTTCCTCAAATGAACCTGGGTTTGGATTCGGAAGACATAGGATAAACCTTAGTTCTCTTATTTACTTCCCAGGTAACCATGGGCAAAGTCAATATACTACCTGTAACCTCAGTTTTCTCATTTGAAAAACAAGGGGTGTGATGAGCTATGTGGTCTCTGAATGCTCACAATCCTGTGACCTTACCAGGTCTAAATTATCTGTACAGATACAGAAACAATGTGAATTAACTAAAAAAGGACTGAGCATGACACACTGACACTAGAACCAACCTGAGTTCTCTCCTTCACTGAACTTTTTTATCCAGTGGCTACAGAGAGAATACCCACCCTCAGGAGATATTTTTAATGACTAGCTGGATGTGCAAAATGAGCAGCAAAAGCAGAGTCAGCAAAGGAAGAAATGATTCACAAGTGAATAGCCAACTAAGTATCCAAGCAGAGTCCTACTGTAGGCAGGGTCGGCGCAGTATTGTTTCTTCGAACATTCTATTTCTGTTACTTACTGACTTGTAGGCCACAATCCTGATAGACAGATTAGAGCCAATGGTCAGCTGGCAGGGCCAGGGCATGGATCTCTTTTCAATTTTCTTAAAGACACTCAGCTGCCTCAGACTCTCACTAAGTGATGGGGGAAAAAAGAGGAAAGACAATGCTGTGATACTTGAAAGCAAGCAAACAAAGTCACTTAACGTAGGCCAGAAAACGCACTGGAATTTCTAGAAAGAGCAGCTCTTCTGCTGGTAACACAGAAGCACAGGAGGAGGGGGCAGGAAAACAGCCGCCCCTTGTTGGGAGAATGTGAAGAGACAAGACAGACTGGTTCAGGAGAACGCACTGAATGTCATGGCTGACCTCCCTCCCTCTTCCCCATCCAGCTTTTTCTTATAATTTTCCTTGATGTGACTGTGTAAATGATAACAATGACATGATGTAGTGGGCTGAAGAAGGGAAGAAAAGACCCCAGGAGACAAATAGGGTATGTTGTGGGGACATAAGTGATGGACATGGATTTCTCTCCTACCCTTCCATAAAAGATGTATAACTGTGATTCAATTAACTCTTTAAGTCTCTTAAATAAAAGATTTGATGCTTTACTGTCTGTTTTAATTAAAAAAAGGCAGATGGGAGATGGAGAAGAGCCTACTACTACCTATCTAGCCTTGGAGTATAAAACAAGAATATTTACAATCCTGTCAGGCAAGAGTTAAATTATTTACTAAATCATGGAAAAACAAAAACAAAAGGGGCTATTCAATTCCCCCCAAAAGGAAGGAGTTGCCTGCATTCTACAATGGGGGTCCTTGCCCATTAAGTTCATGAGACACAGGAGAGCTAGGGACAGAGTCTCTTATCTGTGGTGCTCTCTCATTAAGTGATGAGACAAGGGAATAAATGGCCAAATACACGCAGTGTTAAAACTGAAAACTGATCTATAAAGAGGTAAAATGATTTAAATATTTATCTAGAAAGGAATGAATAACAAACAGGCAAATGGCTGGCACCAGGATAGTAGCTTCTTTGTCCTGTAAATCAAAGCTTCTTAAACTGTGATTCAGGAGCCCTAATTTATGAATCACATAACTGAATATGGGTGATGAAATTATGATTTATTATCAGCAAATGTTTGATTTGCATACCTATCTTACATATGTATATACCCAGGGTCATGTAAAAATTTCTCTTGTGAAAAGGAGTTGCAAGTGCAAAAAGTTTAAGAAAGCCCTGTTTTGAGAGAATGAGATTCTATTCTAGAGGTATATCAGGGCTATTTCCTGGGGCTGTCTCCAAGATCAGGAACCTTAGGGATCCTCATATCTGTGTCATAGCAAATCTGAGACTCTAGGGTAACCCTACAACTAAAACTCTTGCAAATATTTTTTAAATTGACATTAGCCTAAACTCCTGACTAGGGCCAAAGGAGGGAGGAAAGAGAATTATGGATTAACAGTCAGTGGATTAGTACAGAAGGGAATAAGTCCAGAATCTCCATTGCAGCATGCATTATTCATCCTGAGTTTCTGAAGACTAAAGTCCCATCCCTCATCAAAAGCCTCTCTTTACCCTCTCTGCCTCCCTTTAGAGTGACCTGCACAAGACTGACCCAAAAAATAAGTCATAAGAGCCCTGCCAATATTTTCTCACCCAGATTTTCACTTGAGATATCAAAAGTCATCTTCTTCGGGGAGATTAGCACCATATGACTTAATATAAACTTAGAATTGGGACAATGTTCTTCCTCTCTGCCACCATACATTTTATGTCACTAGGGAGCTAAAACACACCTCAGAGAATAGGAAGCTAAGGCTCAGGCTGACTGCACTGAGAAGGACCATGATACATGTCAATGAAAATGGGCCCTGGGCTGTGGCTTTCTACCCAATCCTGTGTATTCTTAAGTATTTCTCTAAGTCACTTCCAGCACCTTCTGATCAATTTCAACCCAAGCATTGATTAGCTAATCTGTCAAGCTAATATCATCAACTTGGAACCAAAATAGTATCTCTGTTAGGCTACAGAATAAAATAGGTAGCTGTTTTGTCTGTGGGTGGTGTAAGAGAAACTTGTTTATATGAAAGGTTTTAGGGTTTGGTTTTTTGTTTTTTTTAGCTTTATAGTCATTAGGGTAACTACAGACATATGAGCTGAGTCACAGAAATCCAAATTTATAAAATCAGCAAGTCATCAAAAAGTGATGATTTGTCTTCTGAAAAGATTTAGAGCAAACAGACTTTATGGAAAGAAGATCTTGAGAATGTCCCACAATGAAAATCTTTCTATTACCTTTTCTGACTTAAATCATGAGCTTTAGGGTAGTGTTTTGAGGCATCACATATATAACGTAGCTATACTCTAATCACTGGAATCAAAATATAACGTTTCTTGAAAGAGCAATATTGGTTTTTTTAAACAGAATCTGGGCATGCATTATATTATCTATCCATGCAAACTATATCAAAGTTTTCTAATCTGTGATTAATTTATCAACCTGAAGCAAAATGATCAGTTAGAATTTTTATCACTTAGGAACTATTTAGCTGATTCTAGTTCATTGAAAGAAACTATTTAGAAAGTTTCTTATGCTATTTCACTAGGCAGTGAAATGCCTCAGCAAAAGCAGGATTACACTTACCATTAGTTATGTTTCTTTGCAATTATGGGAAAAAATACAGAGTTGCAGGTGGGTATACCAGATCTTTTACCTGCCCAAAGAGATCTACAAACTATAAAAGTTTTAAAAAACACTATTACGCAGCCAACAAACATTCAAATCACTAATCAACTGACAGAATGGGACTTAACCATTTAATATGTGAGGATTATATTAGAAAAGCATGTAGGATCTAATATTTAGTTCTACTTTCCATATCCATGATCATTTTAGCTAAGCACATCAAAGAGAAGGGACTAAGACAAGCACTAAAAGTAAATAGGAAGGAGAGGGAAACAATATCTTTGTGTCTCACGGTTTGATTAATTAAAACTATAATACCCACACATCCCCAAACCCCACTAAAATATATGACTCAAAGAAACAGAGGCTTTATTCTAGTCATTAAAAAATTTCCCAAAAACTTAAAAGAAAAAAAAAATCAGGAATAACACTTCTGGTTCAAATACAGGCAAAAGTAAAGATCCAATAAGTCTTCCAACAAGTGTCGTCATAAAGACAAATCAAGATCTTAGGCACTTGCCATCAAGGTCCTGTTTCCTTACCTGAAGGAGTAAATTTCATTTAGACCATCTTCTCCTTCCAGTAACATCATTATATTCTTCACCACACAAACACCTTCTTTCTGTTGCTCGGTGAGTCCTTTTGATGGAAGAGATGGTTTGTGTCTTTCATAATGAAAGCTGCTGTCATCTGTATCCCCAGCCCCATCCTCTCGGTCAATTGGAAAAGGAAGACTAAGGCAAAGAAAAATATTAATGATTGTTAAATCCTGCATAATAAAAGGCTCATTTCTATCAATAGATGATGCACAATTCTATTTTTGAATGGCAATTTTAGTATACCCATATGAGTCAAATGAAACCTTCATACACTGTACCATCACCCTTTCAATTCAGCTCCAATGAACTTGATATCCAGCACAGTATTTTTAAAGCTGCATCACTATTCTTATTACTCATGAATGAGAAGCCATTTTAACTAGAAGATAAGCTCTTGAAGGGTGGGTGGAAACTAAAGCAAGAAAAAAACAGAAGTATAATGACCACAACAATGCAAACAAAAACAGCACCTGAAGTCAACAGAACTTTAGTCAAATACCAGTTAATATTAATTTTTTTTTAAATGGCCCAAAGCTACAGGGACACAGACCTCTTTTCTGTTAATAATCACTTTTCTTTTTCAGGGAATTTACTTTGTACAGAGTTTACAGGGGGATTTTTTGGGGAAGTCTGGTGTTTCAAAATTAAATTAAATATTCCCCCCAAAGGTTACATTATATTTAGACTTGAAATAGAAAAAGGAGAAAACAGTGACTGAGAAGCAGATTTGTCAACAAACTCTCCTCCCGACAACACCAAACAAGGAAGAACCTCTTCTGAAGCAGCTGAAAGGGATCAAAAAGTCATCTCAGAGGTAGTCTATCCAAAATCCACTGTGTGTTCTCCTCAGTTTTAGTCCAACCAAAGAAACCAATAAATGGGATGTCTCAGGTCAGGAAACTCCAAATTCTGTTCTCTTACATGACATATTTTTTAGTAAAAAGAGAAAAGATAATGATTTATAAAAAGGAACATCTCAAATACTTGGGATCAGAAAAATAGACCAGCAAGTATGTTTCCTCTCCAGCAATTTTCTTTTTCTTTTCTTTTTTTTTTTTTGCATTTCACACACAAAAAAATCATTTGACTAGAAAGAAATAAAATATCAATGAAGCATGTAAAAAATATCCAAAGAAAAGAAATTAGTTTGGAGACAAAAAGAAGGACAGTGTTGATACTGACATATTCAAGGTAATGTGCTCTTTAAAAAAAATAAGTTGTACTTAATACATACAGTTTCACATAAAATCCTCTTTTGTCCTTTGCACATGGAAATATTGATTAATGACTGGATTAGTCTTAAAAAAATTTAAATAAAATTTTAAAACAAAGTAAAATAAATTTCTAAATATGACCGCTTGCTAGGGATGATGTAGAGATTTTTGGTCAGTTACAAGTTTGATAAAATGGCCTTTGATGTGCCTTCCAACTTTCAGATTCTGTGATACTGAACAGAATTATTGTGAGCAAAGTGCTTTGTAAGCTGTGAAAGTCTAAATAAGTATAAAATCTTACTGTCACTCTAACAAAACTAAAGCCTACAATAGTCTTCTCTGTCACTTAAGATATACTATGCAAGTGATAAACTCTTGATAAATGTTTGAATTATTTTTTTTTTCAAAATAAAGATGCCTTTGATAGAAAGTTCAGGCTCCTTAAACTATACAAAAGCACATTCAAATCAATAGGAAAGAGAAGCCAAACGGAAACCTTGAAATGCTAAGATTATTTGTACTCAATGATAAGAAATGTCATTTCAACAGCACTTTACTTCTCTGAAGTACATTCTTGAAGAGTTTTTTCCCAACCATTATTTGACAAATTTCTAGGAAACAACTATCCTCACTACTCTAAAGAAATCTGTAGAAGAGAAGCCCTCAGCTACATGGAGCAGCCACTGAAAAAGCTACTATATCACAAAAGGGTCCCACTAAGGAGGTTACTAAGTCACTAGAGATAGAGAGTACTTCTCCATTAATGCAGGAGTCTCCAGTAGATTCCAATAACCCAACCTCCTGGATCTCTCTTCACCAGATAGTTCAAGCACAAATAAGTTATTTAACAGAAGGATTAGGTATTATAAAGTAGCTCTTTATCAAAGCACTATAAATGTGAGTTTTAATCATGATAATTATTGTGAGAGATTGTTGAAGTCTAGGGGAGAAAACTCTTCTGCTTTTCTAAGGCAGCAGTTCTTAAACTTTTTTGTTTCAAGACCCCTTCATACTCTTAAAAATTACTGAGGCCTTATTTATACTCTCAAAAATTATAGCAGACCCCAAAGAGCTTTTCTTTATGTGGGTTCTAGCTATTGGTATTTAGTAAATTATGTTTAAATTGATAAAATTTTTAAATATCAATAGTTTAGAATAATAACAATGTATTACATGTAAACATAAATAACACATTTTTGTAAAAAAAATTATATTCTAACATAAAAAAAATTAATGAGAATAGAGTTATTTTTCACATCTTTGCAAAGTTCTTTAATGTCTGGCTTAGCAGAAAGGAGATGGATTCTTATAGCTACTTGTGCATTCAATTTGTTGCAATACATTGTTTGAAGTATATGAAGAAAATCCAACCTCACACAGCTATGTAGTTGGAAAAGGGAAAAATATTTTATTAGGCAACTACATTCTACTAGTATCATGAAAACAGTTTTTGCCACCTGGGTTTCACAAAACATCTCAGAGACCTCCAGGGGATAAAGACCACACTTTGAGGACTACTGCTTTGAAGCATTATTTGTATGTCTCTTCAAAATGAGGGATAAGGGGCAGTTTGATGGCGCAGTAGATAAGAGTGCTGGTACTGAAATCAAGAATACCTGAATTCAAATCCAGCATCAGACACTTGACACTAGTTGTATTACCCTGGGCAAGTCATTTAATCCCAATTTGCCTCGTTTAAAGTAAATAAATTGTAACAAAATTGAGAGATACAAGAAAAACATCCCCCCCCTTAATTTTCTTGCATTTTTTTCCCTTTGTAGGTCTTCATTTATTTTTCTAAAATGACAGACAATATATTTATAAAAGCAAATCATATAACACATTTTATAACTAAACTAATAAATTCATTTTAGAACTGGAAACAAAGTTCTAAAAACTATTACAGGCATTACAATTTCCCTCCCAAAATTTCCATCTCTCTAGAACCAACCCATATTCTCCTTTCTTGTTTGTTATTGAAAGATAATCCTCTAACACCTGTTTTGCCATGGCTCCAACATTTCTTGAAATTCTCTCTACAAGATTCTTAAGAAATGTTTCTAAAAAGCAGCTAATCTTTCTGCATGACAGGCTTACATGAAGGAAGATGGACCAGAAGGTGGTCTCTTACAAGATCTTTTCTAACTCTTGCCTTGTTCCAAAAAAAATGGTAATTAAGCTATATGCTGTTCCTAACACAGCAGGAGTGGATATATTGGAATGAAAGATTCTCAGAAGGCTTCATAGTCCTTGGATTTACCATCTTATTCCTAAATCAGGGGACTTCTCGAAGGAGAGGTTTTAGCTTGTTAGACCCAAGCTCTTACAAGAACTGAAGGGAGATGTCAGACCGCTTCAAGTTACTGACGATAACGTCCAGTTGGTCTTTGCTGAAGGGGCTGCTCAGATCAGTGAACACTTCAATGTGCTTCCTTTCAAACTTCTTTCCACTAGAAGAGAGAAAATTATTGTATTAGGAAAATATTATCGATATTATCAGGAATACCATACCACTAAGAGACCAAAGTAACTTAAAAGGAAATTAATATGGTTTTAATAGTTCTAACGGTTTTTAAAGGCATATAACAGTTCTTAAGTGAATCCTCAGTAAATTGTCATTTTTGACAACCTAGAGGAAGTTCCTGAATGTCTAAGAAGAGATTATACAACTTAAACATTGTTCTAATTTTTACCTAATGAGAAATATATCAATGTATATGTCAATGTAACTGAGGTCTCTTTAGCTTCCTCCCAATTTCCATTCATCCCCAAGAATATGCGTCAGAGATGAATCCATTGTGCCACCCTATTTCTGGTACTACCAGCTAAAGTTACACAGTATCTAGGTAGGAAAGAGAATCTTTCATTTAATCTTTCTGTGGAAATGAGATCATGTGGACAAGTGAGGAATGAGAATGAAAAAATATCATTAAAACATTGTAGGTATTAAATTTTCTTCCCCAAATTTTTCTCTCCAGAAACACCCCATAATGTTTTTTTCCATTTAGTTAATTCTACTTTTGAAGTTGTTTCCTTTAATGGATTTTTTTTGGGGGGGGCATTTGGCCAACTGTATTTTTTAAGGAGTTTGTTTTCTTCAATGTTTTTCTCTACCTTTTCCAAGTTGTTGCCTCTCTCATTCATGTCTCATCTTTAGTTCTATCTCTCTTATTTGCCTTTTAAAGTCTTTGATGAGCATTTCCAAGAAGCCTCTTTGGGCTTCAGACCAATCCACATCACTTTGAGATTTCCTCTGTGCTCATTCTGTCCTCCTCTGAGTTGGTGTTTTGGGCTGCCCTGTCACCATAGTCACTTTTCTATGGTGCTCATTTTCTGTCGGGATTTCCTATTTTTTTACTCTTATGGTCTGCTTCTGGGGTATAGGGGGCGCTGTCCCAAGCTTCCTGTGCAGCTCTGAGCCTCGGCTTTGAGCACAGCGCCCCCTTGTGTTTGCAGGGGTAGCTTTATCTGCTCTTTTCGGGAAACAACAGCCTGGTGTCCCAGTTTGCTTTCTGAGCTGGGGCTGGAGGCTGCCCCCTGCTGTGCTCCTCACCTGAGCCAGCAAGGAGGCTCTGAGGGGCTGACCTGCTGTGATTAAGTCCCTCTCACTGGCTTTCCCAGTCTATCTGACCTAGGCTGAATGCCCTTCTGGCTCCAATGAGACTGACCTTGGAGTTTTTCCAGGCTATCTTGGGCTGGAGAGTAGATTCATTCTTTCAGACTGTTCCAAGGTTTGTTTTTTTACGGTTTTTCAAAGGAAATAGGAAGAGCTCTAGAAGCTTCCTGGCTTCACTGTGCCATTTCCCCATATTCTCTTTACTTGCTCATCATTAAAAGAATAAAAAAAAAAAAAATCCTCTAAAATGTTTTTCCATGGCTTCAAGATTTTTGGAAATTTGCTCTCTATGAGAAGATCCCTGAGAAACATTTCTAAAGGCAAATGTTTCTATATGATGTGCTTACATGAAATAAGGAAGAAGGATTAGATGGTCTCTTGCAAAATTTCTTCTGGCACTTGGCTTATTCCAAATTAGAATTGCAAAATTTTATTCATTTGTCCACAGTGAACACGTGCCATAAAGCTTGTAATCAGCAAGAGATTTCAACCTCTTCATTTCACTGATTAAAAAACCAAGGCCCAGGGTGATCAAGTTGTACAGCCCGTCTCCTGGTCTCAGATGCTGTCTTTTCCTCCACAACATTAATACCATCCTCTCAGGTATGCCTGAATGATATCATTTACTAAAACAGCTTAGTAACAATCATGTGCTAAGCTAGAAAGCAACAGTCAAGCCAAAAGCTTCATGTTTTAAGGATACTCTCCTTGGTTAACCTTAAACTAAACACTGACTATATCTAGGAATGAAAGGACCAATGGAGTTTTGGTGAACATCAGAGCTAACCAGTCAGGCTACTTGGTTAACAAAGAACTGTCACACTGCTGTAAGAGATTTCAAATATCTGCAGATGGTTTTCCCAACTCTCCTTGGCTATAATACTTACATGGTTTCCTTTTGTATCACATCCATGCACACAACAAGAGCATCAAGGACTACTTTAGTTAAGGGAAAGAGACATTACCAAGCAATTGTTTCAATCTGAAAATATACAATCATTTCCCAATAATTTTGCAGCCTGTGTCATATACCTTACATTTACAGTGCTTTAAAGGTTTTAAAATTTTTTTAGATTTATCAATTGATCCCCACCCCACAACAATGCTGTGAGGTAGTACTTTTAATATCTCCATTTTATAAATGCACAAAATGAGAGGAAAGGCTGAAGAGCTTTCTCAGTATCATGAAGCTGTTAAGCAACTGTCTACTGCAACATCTCACTATTCGTGGCCCACTTTGGAAGTGCTACCATTTACAGATCCTTTGGCTTTGAAGTGAGTCTTGTTATTACAGTTAGGAAGGACAGCCTCATTCACAGCATAACACTTCTAACTCAATAAAAGAAAAAAGTCTTTATCCAAAATTGCAGTGTCTCTAAAGAGGAACAACTACACACAATCCAGTTTGCCACACTTCTATAGAAAAACAACTGGAAAATGTCTCAGAGATGTTTATTAAAAGAATGAGAATCAATCTTATTAAACCAAAAAAAATATAAAACTTAAAAAGCATTCCCCACAAAAGGCTAAATATATGGGTAGGTACACATGGACTTCTAAGCCACATCCCAAAACACTAAAAGAAAGCTCCACTTAAAAGTTAGGAGGAGTAAATTGAGACTAAAAGATTCCCCCAAAAAACATATACATATGACTCATTTACAATCTGCTGTTAAAAAAACTAGCATTTTGATGATGATACAACATTAACAACTAACATTTATATAACGCTAAGCACTTCACAAATATTAGTCCATTTGAACCTCATAATCCTGGAAAGTAAATGCTATTTTTATTCCCATTTTATAGAGGAGACTAAGGCCAACAGGAGTTATATGACTTGTTAAATGACACTGTTAGTAAGTATCTGAAACAGGATTTGAACTCAGGTTTTTCTGACTCAGCTTCAGTGTTCTATCTAGCACACTACCTAGTTGCCTATGTTTTTTAGGAAGTAAAGATTATCTTTTTGAAGATGATATCAACCAATGAACAACTATTTACTAAATGCCCATGAGCCTGGCAAAGTGCTGAGGATGCACAGACAGAAAGGAAACAGTCCCTGTTATGCTTCAAGGAGCTCCCCTTTTTTGGGGGGAATGTGCAAAATGCCTACTTAGGGCAGGATGTGGAGGGTCCAACAACCCCCCTCTACTGGGGCTGAGTAGAGTGAGAGAGAGAATCCTGAGAAGAGTGCTGTTTTGGAAGGGATGACTTGATGATCAACGTATCAGTTATGCTTTGTAATAGGCCCACTTGCTTAATAGGCTTTCTGCTGAGGACTAATATCAAAATTTCTTTTTCAAAAATCACAGGAAAACTTCTCAGGGTTATGTTATTCTCATGCTAATCCGAAACAGTTCACTCCCCAAGTGGAAAACGACAAGCACCATCCAAATTAAAGAACTTCTCCTAGCCGAGTCCAGCAGACCAAATCAGAAGCCCATGAGTAGGCAGCAGGGAGCCCCACAGCTCCCCCTAGTGGCCAGCACAGCCTTCCAGAGTGCTCTGCTCTGGACCTGGGCAGCAGATACTTTCAGGGAGGAAATTTCCACAACCCTTCTGTGATCTTGAGTTTTGAAGTTTCCTTAGGAACACTGAAAAGTCAAGTGGCTTTCCCAGGGTCATGAGCTGGGGGGGTGGGGGGATCAGAGGTGAGACTTGGACTCAGGCCTGCATGATTCTGAGAGGGCAGAAAAGCAGTTCTTTATCCATTGTGCAATTCCTCTTTCTGGTAATTTCAAAAATACAAATGTAATTGTGTTTTTGGTACTGCCAAAAGATATTTTTATAACATGACTAGTTGAAGACTCGGGAAATAAAATATGTACATCCAAGTTACTCTTTACTGGAATAAGGGCCTGGCAAAGATCTAGCAAAAGATCCTTTTCTCTCACTTAGGTCTTCTTCTACTGTCTTGGTGCTTCCCCCATGCCTCCTAAACTCACAACCTATGTACATTAGTATATATTATTAATAGGATATAGAATTATGTACATAGAACCAGAGGAGAACTTGGGTCTCCAATTCAAAAATCTTCATTTTGAGGAAACTAAGACCCGGAAAGGCTAGAGTTCTTCATGGCATCATGGAAAGATCTTTGGAGTTGGGGACCTGAGTTCAAATCCCCTTCTTCAAGATGCCTGAATTTCTGGCATTTAAAGTTCCTCCCCTATAAAATAAGGGGGTGGGCCTGGATGACCCCTAGGGTTCCTTCCCATTCTACTTTCTGCTCCTAAGTGCGAGGAGTCACATGCAGTGATCCAGTGCTGGAATGTACCCTGGTCCTCCTCTGAATCCCAACTGAGCACTTTCCTTTGGGTCCTTGCCATCCCCAGCACTGCTCTCTGTTCACAGAGTCAGGACTCCACAGCCACTATCTCACTGCCCAGCTTTCTACCCCTGCAGATTAAAGCAAAGTCTTGCTGTGGGTTAAAAAAGGATACAATCAGCTTGTCTGGTGCCTGGCTGAAGTGAGTTCTGAATGTCTTCCAGCAATTCAAAGTCAGGTAGCATCAGGTGTCTATGTACAGTGATATTCTGATACTGATCCCCAGTGGCAAGGTCATTTTTAGTGGTGTCTGTACCAAAAAGAACTAAAGCAACTTCATCTTTGGCCTCAGCAAACACCTGGAAAAAAAAAATTAAGGCACTAAACTATGCACAAGATTTTTTAAATGTAGTTTTTATTCATGTTAAACCTAATCTTTAAAGGGTTAATGTCAGAGGGATCAGTAACCTGTCCCTTCCTACAGCAAGGCTTCTGCTGGCAGCAGAGCATTAGGCTACATGGCAATATCTTTATTCCATTGAGTTTGTTATTTTCAGCCCCAACCTAAACATTAGCACAAGTTTAAGAAAAAGTACTGAGTGGTTTTCATTTTATCCTAATCCTCTATTTCTTACTATAAACTAGTACTGAGAGGTGATATGAAAATAAAGTAAACAACAAAAATATAACCAGAACCAGAAAACATATCCCCATCCATTTAATTACTGAAGTTGTTTTACTTGGATTTCAAAGGATTACGACCTTACAGGCCTGTTATGAGGCTCATGCAAGATAATTCATTTAGAAATCAGTTTAAGAAAATTAAAGTGAACTTAGCCTTCTCCATAACTGATACCTTAACAAAGTTTCTTAGTTATATCTGTATTTACTTGGTATTCTAAATAGATGCACCAGTGTATAGAACAATGCTATAGTTACCTGCCGCTGTAAAAACATGGTCATGACCTTCTTAGCTTGTTCAAATGAAGACTCCTCACCAGGAAATGAGTGCATCATGTTAAAGCTCACATCTAGGCACAGTACTACAGCTGCCTATGGGAAAATTCCAAAATGCATTAGAAAATGCCCAGCTGTATACTATATCTAAGCCTATTAGAAAAAAAATCTGCCTATTACTTATTTCACTTGGAAAACCTATAATGACATTTGTAAACACAACGAACATAAAGACACAAACTCTTAATATCTTTATCATAGAGAAGCCAAAATAATCCTGACCCTTTCAGAAATCTATCTAAAAGTCATCTTTTATAAACTTCTAACTCTAGAATTTGAAGATTTCAATGGTATGGGTAATTCTTCCACTAATAAAAATCACAAACCTTGTACATCTTAGTAGATAGTTACAAGAGTTGCTGTGCAACCCCCCATCATCATCTACTGGTCAGCCTCCTGAAAATAAACTTCTACAAATTTAGCAAGGCTGATCCTATGAAAAATCATTGTTGCAGTGGAAAGGGTAGAGAATATATCCAATTCTATACCAAATGTGTGTGTATTCAATTCTCTTTTGTTCATTCCCAGTGAGACAAGTATATCCCTTCCTGCATGTCTATAACTTTTCTTCTTGTACACTCCAATTAAGAGAAATAGCAAATTTCACCCTTTTTTCCTCTTCTACATTACCATAATTTCTGTTCTTTCCACTCTTCAGACTCCAAGAACAGAATCAATCTAACACCCAAGAACCATGTTTTCTCGTTTGAATCTCTCACTATAGATATTAAGATTGTGAAGAGATGAGTTTCCTCTCCCTTTACTGTTAGTACTACATCATCATATACTATCTTCTAAATGCTTAAATAAACTTGTCCTTTTAGAATTCTCAATTCTTGTGTTTATATTTAAAAGTTTTTATTCAGCTCTGATCTTTTAATCACAGATACTTTTAAAAGTCCTGCATTCTACTAAAGATCTATTTTTCCCTCCCTGCAGGACTGTATTTAGCATTCAGGATAAGTTATCTCTATCTTTTGCCATTTGAAATACTGTATTTGAAGATAATGTTTATAATAGAAGCTGCCAAATTTTGTATATGGTCCCTTGGTATTTGAACTGCTTCTTTGTGGATGCAGGAAGTATTTTTTCTTTGATGTGCCAACTCTGGATTTTGACCATGACATTTCTGAAACTTTTACTTTTGAAATATTTTTGATGAGAGATCTGGGAAGTCTTCACTTGTTTCCTGAAATATATTTATTCAGACTTTTAAAAAAAATGTAAGTTTTCAGGAAATCTAACAATTCTTAACTCCTTAGTATGTTTTCTAAGTCACTTACTGGTATTTCAGATATTTTCTTGATCTTTTCCTTTCAACCCTTGATTTTATTCTAATATTTCTTGCTGCCTCACAAAGTTTTTGATTTCTGTCCGGTTTAGTTTTAAGTTCTCTCTTATTTTAATAAGTTTTGCTACTTGTTCTTCCAACCTGTTTGTTTTTATATGAGTCTTTGCTTCAGAGATTGTGTATGTGATTTCTTGCTTCTAGGTATTTATGTAAGCCTTTTAGAAATACCATTCCTGCTTGTAAAGCACTTGTAAACTCACTGGTCAACTTAATATTTTTTAAAATACATGCACAGAAAGTAATGGAGGATAAACACAAAGCATGGCCAGATCCTGTTTAAAAAAAAAAAAAAAAAAAAAAAGAAAAGAAAAAGTTAAAAATGAGATGTCTTATTAGTAATATTAATAACAAGGTTTTTTTTTTTTTTAAGGAAAAAAGAACCAAAAGTATAGAAATTTTAGGTAGAATGGATGGTACAATAATAATGGTTGACCTAACTCATGCTTCTATGTTTTCTGCTAAGTAGCCCATTCTATAGCTTTGAAAGGAATATGGGAACTGAACCTATGATTTATCAAGTGGTATAGAGAACTCCCATTTAAGAAAACAACTTCTAATTCCTGTCAGCAGCTTCTACCCAATTTAGTCTCAGAAAGTTGCCTAGCACATTGGGAGCTAATTTACTCAGGATCACGAAAGAAGTATGTATAAAAGAAAGAACTTGAACCCAGTTGGCCTTAAGGCTTCTATATCACACTGCCTCTCTTATTAAGGCTACAGAAGAGCAAAAGGTACCCTTGGAGCACTTAGGAAGGGGGAAGGAAGACAATTTCATCTAGAAATTACAAGCCCATGGCAAAATTCCAGAAATTACTGTTAAGTTAATAGAATGGATATCTAGAAGTAATGATCCAAAAAGCTTACTTCAAAAATATATCATGCCAGACTAATCTAATTTTCTTTTCTTTCAAAGTTGTTAGCCCAGGAGATCAAGAAAAAAGTATATGGTATGTATGTATTTTTCAAAAAAAAATTTACTGATTAATTTTATTTTCCTACTAGTCTTATTCTAGATACCTCTTGGAATCTTCTTGATGGCATAAAGGGACTTCTTCTGCCAGCAAACTCAGACGTTATAGTCTCCCAGGCTCAAGAACATAGAAAGTTAAAGAAACATACAGGCAACAAAAGTGCTCTAACCTCTTCAAGTAAGGAGGGCACCATCACAGTCCCCCCCCCCCCAAGAAATAAGATGCCTGTTATACCATCCAAGACCAGAACCTCTTAGCACTGAGGGAGGCAGCAAGCACCTCCCAGACTCATCTGTTTCCAAATCTCTACCACTCAAAAAAATTAATGCCCAAAAGTATACTTTTCATCCAGGAAGCTACATCTGACATCTTATTTTGCAATCTCTCTTCAAGAGAGAAACATATCAAATATTCCATGGAGGAAGAGCTAATAATGGCAAAATCAGAATTCAAATATGCTGTGGAAAGCAAAAAATATCATCTTTTTAAAAAACCTATCTTTTTTGCCATTTCTCCTACAAACTTACAAAACTTCTGAAAATAAAAACAAATTTTCAGTGCTTTCTTCTTTTATTTTACAAGTAACAAGTATTTTTAAAAAATGTATTTATCCTCCCTCCTCCCACTACTATTTTCATTAAGCAAATGGAAACAAAAATACAACACCCAAGTATCTAATAATACATATCTATGTATTTGGGCAAAATTACATTAGATATGTCAAAAAATTTATGTCTCTTTGCATTTTAAGTTCATTATCTCTTAAAGGAGACGGGAGTGTTTCACTATTTTCCATTTCCTCAGTTTAGCTGTTAGGACACTAACTATATAGATCTATCTATCTAGCTATAAAATCTCTCTGAATTTCCATGGGTTTAATTACTGTCTGTACAAACATGATTTTCAAATCAACACATCCATTCCTTAATAAAAGCACTTGAGTACCAAACCAATTCTTCATCATTTGCTGGACATCTCCACCTCGTTTTCTCGAAGGAAACATTTTTCTCTCCTGCCTACTACTCCTCCAAACCTCCCAATTTCTGTCAAGGACACAATCATTTTCCCAGTCACCCACGTTCTAAACCTATCATCCTCAACTCTTCTCCCTCCTCTTTACTCATTTCCAATTAGCTGATAAATCTTGTTAACTCTTATTGGGAGGTAATTTACTCTTATCTCCCTATCTCTAGCATTTATCCCCATTCTCCAATTTCACTGCTGGAATGGATCCTTATTACCTGACAGATCTGTTGTGAGGAACAGCCACAAATATAAAACAAGAGCCAGAAGAGATATTTGATGACTTTCCTATCAGCAAATAAATTTTTGAGTATGAACTTTTATATGTAGATAAAAACTACTGAGCTAGTAATTATGTACATTATAAAACATATAAAAATAGACGTCAAAAAGGATAAAGATGAAATATATGATGCTATGGGTTAAGGAGAAACCACTAGAGTTTATTAAATAAAGGAGTAACATGGTCAGAGATAAATTTTAGGAAAATGCTGCATTTAATGGACATAGTCTTGTATTCCTTATTTAATAATAATTTTTTAAAAAGTAGGTTTTGAGGTAAATTTTTTCCCATTCCATTTTTTCTATGGAGCAATTAGGCTTTCTGACACCAATTCCTAATACCGTTAATCAACCATCATTTTATTAAAAGTGCTTGCTCTGAACCAAAGAAAAAGTAAAAAAGGTCTTGCTCTTAAGAAGCGCACATTCTAATGTAGAAAACAAGTAAACACCTAGGTACATTTAAGATATACTTAAAAGCACCTAGAATGATAGACAGCTAATTGTGAATCAAAAAATGTTAGAGAAAAAAATATTGGGCAGAATCAGTGAAACTCAAGAGTTGGTAGGAATGTCAGAAACTATCTAAACCAAATCATAGGCAAATCACCTTTACAATAGCCTCTTCATTTGAAGGCTTTATTTCAAGGAGGCAACTCATCACGTAAGGGACCCCATTCCATTTTTGTTAGCAAGTTTTTCCTTATCTCAAGTCAAAATCGACTTCTGTGCAGCTTACTCTTAGACTTAACTTCTGCTCTCCGATGTCAAGAATAATTTTGGTATTTCTTGTCCTGGAGATCTCTAAAGATCACAAGATGTCAAACTAGAAGCATGTGGCCTAGATCAACCTCCTCATTTTTATAGATGAGGAAACTAATTTGACTAAAATAATAGGTGAGAGAGGCAAGGCAGATCTCCTAACTCCAAGTCCTGGGAGTTTTTTGGTTGTACTTTAATGCAGTTGGGTTCTGTTTCTTTTCTGGTTTCCATCTCCTATTATGTAAACTAAGCATCCTCCAGGACCTTCCTCTATGAGAAAATCTGGCCACATTCCACTTGCAGGCTGAAGAATCATTAGGTTTTGCACAAGATCATCAGATTGTGAGCTCCGTGAATTGAGAGCAGAAAGGGATCCTCTTCTGGGGGTTCTAAGGTAGAGGTCTGTGATCTTTGTATTTTAATAATTTACATTTCAATATAATTATATTTTTCAATTACATGTCAATAAAATCATTTCGATTATAGTCCAATAGAATATAATTATGTTCCAATATAATCATATTCTAATAGAATTTCTTTCTTTCCTTTTTTGCTGAGGCAAATGGGGTTAAGTAACTTGCCCAGGGTCACATAGCTAGACAGTGTTAAGTGTCTGAGATGAAATTTGAACTCAAGTTCTCCTGACTTCAGGGCTGGTGCTCTATTCACTGTGCCACCTAGCTGCCCCAATTCCAATAGAATTTCAATAGGTATAGTTCAAAAAAATTTCAATAGTCATATGTCAATATAGCATTTCAATGGAATATATTTCAATAGAATTTCAATAGTTATATTTCAATATAATCATACTGCAGAATATACTTCAACATATTTCAATGACATTTCAATATCAATACATTTTAATATTATCACATTTCAACTCTATTTCAATAAGATGCATTTAAATATATTTCCATATAATACATTTCAACATAATGAGTTTCGGTTTCATTTTATGCATTTAAATACATTCGAGGGATTGTCTGCACGTTGACCCCTTTTTAACTCGGACTTGCATAGTGGTTCGGGCTACCCGGTTAGAGAGTAAGCTCCCTGAGGGCGGGGATCCTCTTTTCTTTCTTTGCGTACAGAGAGTGAGGTGCAGCACACAGTAGGCTCTGTATAAAGCTTGCTGAGTGAATGAATGAACGAGAAGGGCTCCTAGATACAAAAAATGCTAAGAGACCCGTTCCAGTGCGATCCCATTAGAAAGGTGGGGGCTCTCCCACAAGCCTTTCTCTCCTCCTCCCCTCACCCCAATCCAGCGCCTAGGGCAGTGCTCGGGGATCGCTGAACAGACGCATCCGAAGCCTGGTCAGAAGGTCAATTCCAGCACCAGAAACATCCTGACCCTCCCGGCCTCCCCCTGTTCGCGTCGGCGGCAGCCCCAAGGAAGCTTCGGGGCCAAGGATCTCTCCCTTCCCTGAACTCGCTCTACCTTATTCCCTGACCACGCCATCTTGCTGGCCCGCGCGAGGTTCTCCCGTATGACTTCCGAGCGGGAACTAAAACTACAGCAACTTTAGTTCCGGAGGAACACCAGGACCTGAAAGGGAGGGTGAGAAAGAAGAAGAGACTTAGGGCGCAGGCGCAGCGTTCCAGTGAGAACCGGAAACCGATCCGGAAGCCGGTGCCTAAGAAAAGGAAGAAAGAGAAGCGCGAGACCATTGCGCGTGCGCATTAGGATTTGCCCGTCCTCTCTGACCCCACTCCCACTTGGCCATGGAACTAGTTACATCTTCGTTCTTGTTCTTTTGTGCTACTAGGAGCTCCAGGAAAACACAGTGAATAAAATAAACTCTAATTCTTTTCCCGACACAACAATTATTTTCAGAAGATTATAGAAAGTTCTAGTGCTAGGAGCAGCCTTCGAAAACAGCATTTAATTAGACTATTGGAGCTAAAAGGGACCTTGGGACGCAGATTGACATAATATATAGAATGTAAGAGCAGACTTGGAAGCAGATTTATAGGAACTAGTATACACTGAGATTATGCGAGATGGAGGCAGCTTAAAAAAAAGAATTGGAATTAAACGGAACTTGAAACAGATTATTATAGAATGTAAGAGCTGTATGCAGCCTTGGAAAGCTTCATTTGTAGTAGAAGATATTTAGTATACATTGTGAGGATATACAAGACGGAAATAGCTTTAAAAAATAGAATATTAGACTAGTGGAGCTAAAAGGGACCTTGGGACACAGATTATAATATATAAAGTAAGAGCTGGAAGCAGATTTGGAAAATGAGATTCATTTATAGGAGCCGGAATGCATTGTGAGAATATATGGAGGCAGCTTTAAAAAATAAATTTTGGACTAGTGGAGCTAAAAGGGACCTTGGGACACAAATTATTATAACAGAATGTAAGAGCTAGAAGCAGATCTGGAAAACAAAATACTCATTTATAGGAACTAGACGAGACTTTAGTATACGTTGTAAAGATATACAAGGTGAAGATAGCTTTAAAAATAGAATATTAGACTATTGGAGCTAAATGGGATCTTGGAACAGAGATTGTAATATAGAATGTAAGAGCTGGGAGCAGACTGAGAAAACAGGCCATAGAATCTAAAAGTATAGATAGTTAGGATACAGAATGTAAGAACCAAAAGCATCCTTCAAAGAAAGAATATTAGACTCTCAGAGCTAAAAGCAACTTTAGGACACAAATTGTGAGCATTTAGAATGTAGGAGCTGGAAGCAATCTTAGAAAACAGAATATAGAATGGGAAAGGTGCTGTTAGAACTGGAAGCACTTTTAGAATATAGTTAGTTAGAATTTAGAATGTAAGAACAGGAAGCAGCTTTAGAAAATAGAATGTTTGAGCAGAAAATGCTACATCTTGGAAGACATTAGTAAACAGAATATTAGAATGTTAGAACTGGAAAGACCTTAGAATTCAGATTGTTAGAATACAAAATGTCAAGCTATAAGGAACTCTAGAATGTAGAATGTCAAAACATAAGGTGTTAGGACAGAATGCTTGGGCTGGATTCAGTACTATTAGAACATAGAATATTAGGCATAAAAGCATTCTTAGAAGATCAGAGTATTAGAATGTGAAAAATAAAAGCTCAAAATAGGCTTGGAACATAGGATATTTGTTTTTTGTTTGTTTTTTTAACTTTTTTTTTTTTTTTTTGCTGAGGCAATTGAGGTTAAGTGACTTGCCCAGGGTCACACAGATAGGGAATGTTAAGTGTCTGAAGCCAGATTTGAACTTAGGTCCTCCTGACTTCAGGGCTGGAGCTCTAACCACTGTACCACCTAGCTGCCCTGGAACATAGGATATTTGAACATAAAACATTAGGACACAATATAGAATGCAAGAGCAGATTCTAATGAACTGGAAGCACTATTTAAATGTATAGCCAGATCAGAATATAGATCTTAATAAGATAACAATATGAATTGGGACAGATAATACAATTGGGCAAGTTGGGCCCAAAGTTGAATAAGAGGAGACTGGACTGTATGGAATTTGGAAAATGGAAAGTTCTTTTACTAATAGCAGGCTATGCTTTTATGAGCTGCTATCTTGTATTTGGACCCAAATAAAGAACACTTCTTAGTTTCAAGGACCTTGTGGTTAAGGGACTTTTCCACTTCTTGAAACAGGCAGACTAGAAATACTTTTGTCCAATACAAACATTTGTGATGAAAGCACCCTAATTACTATCCTTAGCATATCCAGTAGCATATCCTTGTTTCTGGATTCCAATCATGCACTTGCTGATAGAATATAATATATGTATATATATATAATATTCATGTGAATTTGCTTTCCCCAAGGATCCTCCCTAACTCTTCCCTAACTCTAGAGTCCTCTCCCTCTCTGCCTCCAACTTTTAAATAGTATCTCTTCACTCTCAACCCCAGCTAGACCTTCTTTGTGTTCCTTTTGATTATGAGAATGCCTTTACGAGTTTTTCACATTTTGAACTGTTCTCCTAACCAAGTATTTTCGTGAATCCAGAGCAATTAAGGTTCATTGAGAAAGTGAGCTGGCTGCAACATAGAAGCAATGAGTAACTCTGAAGAACAAGAATAGAACACACCATTGAATAATAGTATGATACAAAGGGAATATGAGGAGTCTTAACTACCATTTCCTTCAGTTTTCCCATTAATAAAATGGGAATAGTAATCATTCTTAAATTCCATGCTTGTTATGAAAATCAAATATGTTCATTTCACAGCATTTCATTATGCTTTGTCATTTTTTTCACTCAAAAACCCAAATAGTTTATTGATGCTTTTTCTTTCATATATCCCTATCACTTCTGTAAACCTCTTCCTATCCTTTACCTTGCACTCTCCTTTTAAAAACTTTCATTTTCTGAGTGGATTCCCATCAATTGGAGATTGGCTGAATAAGTTATGGTATATGAATGTTATAGAATATTATTGTTCTGTAAGAAATGATTAGGATGATGGTTTTAGAGACTTACATGAACTGATGCTAAGTAAAATGAGCAGAACCAGGAGATCATTGAACATGGCAATCAATATTATATGACGATCAATTCTAATGGATGTGGCTCTTTCCAACACTGAGATGATTGATGCCAGTTCCAATGATATTGTGATGAAGAGAGGCATCTACACCCAGAGAGAGGACTGTGGGAACTGAGTGTGGATCACAATATTACATTCTCACTCTTTTTGTTGTTGTTCATTTGCATTTTTTCTTACTCATTTACTTTCTCTTTTTGATTTGATTTCTCTTGTGCAGCAAGATAATTGTATAAACATGTTTACATATACTGGATTTAACATATATTTTAACATGTTTAACATATATTGAATTGCTTGCCATCTAGGGGGAAGGGCTGAGGGGAAGGAAGAGAAAAATCTAAAACACAAGGCTATGCAAGAATCAATGTTGTCAAATTATCCATGCATATGTTTTGAAAATACAAAGCTTTAATGCCATACCAATCAAACTCCCAAGAAATTATTTTATAGATCTAGAAAAAATAATAACAAAATTTATCTGGAAGAACAAAAGGTCAAGAATTCAAAGAAATTAATGAAAAAAAATACTAATGCAGGTGGCCTACCTGTGCCAGACCTAAAACTATATTATAAAAAGCAGCAGTCACCAAACCATTTGATGCTGGCTAAGAAATAGAGTAGCGGATCAGTGGAATAGGTTAGGATCACAGGACAAAATAGTCAATAACTATAGCAATCTAGTGTTTGACAAACCCAAAGTCCCCAGCTTTTTGGATAAGTACTAACTGACAAAAACTTCTGGGAAAATTGGAAACTAGTATGGAAGAAATTAGGGCTTGACCCACATCTAATACCACATACCAAGATAAGATCTAAATGGGCTCATGATTTAGACATAAAAAGTGATATTACAAGCAAATTAGAAGAACATAGGATAGTTTACCCCTCAGATCTGTGGAGAAGGAAGGAATTTGTGTCCAAAGAAAAATTGGAACTCTTAATTGAACACCAGATAGATAATTTTGATTGTATTAAGTTAAAAAGTTTTTGTACAAACAAAACTAATGCAGACAAGATAAGAAGGGAAGCAATATATTGGGAAATCATCTTTACATTTTAGAGTTCTGATAAAGGCCTCATTTCTAAAATATATAGCGAATTGACTCAAATTTATAAGAATTTAAGTCATTCTCCAATTGATAAATGGCCAAAGGATATGAACAGACAATTTTCAGATGAAGAAATTAAAACCATTTCTATTCATATGAGAAGGTGGTCTAAATCACTATTGATCAGAGAAATGCAAATTAAAACAACTCTGAGGTACCACTACACACCTCTCAGATTGGTTAAGATGACAGGAAAAGAATGATAAATGTTGGAGGGAATGTGGGAAAATTGGGACATTGATACATTGTTAGTGGAACTGCAAATAGATCCAACCATTCTGGAAAGCAATTTGGAACTATGCTCAAAAAATTATCAAACTGTGCATACCCTATGTACATACCCTTTGATCCAGCAGTGTTTCTACTGGGCCTATATTCTAAAGAGATCTTAAAGGGATGAGTGGATGCCCATCAATTGGAGAATGGCTGAATAAATTATGGTATATGAATGTTATGGAATATTATTGTTCTGTGAGAAACGACCAGCAAGATGATTTCAGAGAGGTCTGGAGAGATTTGCATGAACTGATGCTAAGTGAAATGAGCAGAACCAGGAGATCATTGTACACGGCAACATCAGTATTATACAATGATCAATTCCGATGAACTCGAGTCTTTCCAACAATGAGATAATTGATGCAAGTTCCAAAGATCTTGTGATGAAGACAGCCATCTACTCCCAGAGAGAACTATGGGAACTGAATGTAGATCACAATATAACATTCTCACTCTTTTTGTTGTTGTTTCCTTGCATTTTGTTTTCTTACTCATTTACTTTCTTTTTTTGATCAGATTTTTCTTGTGCAACAAGAGCACTGTATAAATATTTATATAGAGAGAATTTAACATATATTTTAACATGTTTAACATATATTGGATTGCTTGCCATTTAGGGGAGGGGGGGAAGGAGGAGAATATCTGAAACACAAGGCTATGCAAGGATCAATGTTGTCAAATTATCCATGCACATGTTTTGAAAATAAAAAGCTTTTAAAAATAAAAAAAAGAAAATATTATGTTCTAATTTATGTTCCATAGTTTTCTTTCTGGATGTCATTGACATTTTCCATTTCAAGTCTATTAGAATTGCCTCAAGTCCAAATTTATTAATTTAAAATTCCATTACAGAAGTGTGGTGGCAGAAACTACTTGAATTGAGAAAAAAAAAATCCATTCTGAGCAGAATCCAGTATATCTCTGGAAGCAGAAAAGGGCTCTGATAGACCTTTTTTTACTTTACTATGACTGAGAGTCATAGTAAACACATGGTATTGATTCCACCTTTCATTTTTGAACTTTAACATTTTTAGTACTGATGAGGCAAAGTCTGAATGTGAAAATTGTGTGCATTTTTTTTCTTTGTTTCCATTACATGAGCACCAAATTCTGAAAAAAACAAGCAAAAAACAGAAAAAGCACCAGTGTGGTCATTGTTACTTTTCAAAAATGTCTTTCTAAAATTAAAATTATAAAACCCCCAAATTCCCATTATGTTCTAGTACTACTTCCTGGATATGGGTTTACTACTACCAGAATTAGGGCTGATGTGCACTGAGTGAAGAGCTATCCTTATTGTGCTGCTATTCCAAGTAGACCTATAGCAAAGAAGGCTAAGAATCTTCAGACAGGAATTGACAATTCATACCTTCGCCTAGTTCCTAAGGGCATATTTTTAAAACAAAAATAAATCTTAAAAGAGAGAGAAAAGGTAGACCATTTTAAAGTAGAAGTGAATAACCTATACTAAATTTAATTTGGGTAATTAAACCCTTGATGTCAGGAAGATAAATTAAAGTTCTCTATCAGATGCCAGACTGTACTTACTGTTCTAGAAAGGACTCTCCAAGGGTAGTTTGACTCAACTTTCCCAGAAGTTTTTGATTTTTTTAGATAAATGGCCATTTATGCTTCATGTTTTGCATGGCACTATGTTCAGTAATCTAATAGGCACAATTCCAACCTTCAGGGTATGTCCATTTTGAAGTAAATAACATAGATGGGAACATTTTTCTCCTTAAGAGAACTATGCTACTAATTACACAAGGCTTATGTACTCTGCACAAATTAAATTCTATACTATGATTTACAAAGTGCACACTCCTGTTTCTCCAGTTTGCAATATGCAGCTTAAAGAAAAATAAAAAAAATTACCTTTTAGAAATAAACTCTCAAAGCCCTAGGATAGTAACTACATTTCAAACTATTTGTTGTTGTATTATCTGTGAAGTGTGATGGTCATTCTTTTCCTAAATGTTTGCTTCTCTGTCCTAACTCTCACCCCAATTCTGATAATGAATCTGGTCTTCTTTTGGTTCCCTTTCCCTACAGAGTCATCTGAGTCACATGTCCTGGGTTTGAAGAACACAACCAAATTAGGAACTGAGGCATATTTCAGATAGCTGTCAGAAAGCCATTATTATCTTTTTCTCTACTCCAGATATTGTAACTTGGGGCAGGAAAGAAAGACGACTTTGGCCCAATGTTTTATCACCCCCACATCCTTCTATCCTTGCTACCATAGGGGAAGAAATAGGTCAGTTGGATAGCAAAGGTTTCTTCTCCCTGGGTGGGATCCTTGATGGAGAGGCTGCCAGAGATGTTATCAGATTCAAGCAGTTCAACAATCTTCGGGATGAATAGTCTTCCAGGCCAAATTTGCTATAGAACCAACCATGGGCCCTTCTCCATGTCCTGGGCAGCCGGCCCCTATGCTCTCTAGGACCATGAGAGCTAGGCCATAGTGACCTACTAGATACCTAGTATTTAGAGACATAGAGACCTACCAAAGATAGCCACAGTTTCTTAAATATTAATATTCCACAAGTGAAGAACTTTACTTCTCTAGTGAGAAGAGGAAAGTTTGTGGCTATGGCTGGAGAGGAGAAGCACATACCAGGTGATACAGTACTGCAAAGAGTAAGAATATTTTAAGGAGTGCGGCTAGGGTGCTCAACTGTGGCTCAGGAAAAGAGAGGAGAGGAATCTCTGAGGCTGGACCCCTGGACAGAATTCAGAAAATAACAGTAATAAAAAAAATTAAAATTAAAATGAGTAATGTCAGATGGCTACAAGCCTAAAAAGGGCTCCTAGAAAAACTAAAAAAAAAGGAATTTTAAAAATCAAATGAGAGAAATTGAGAAAAAAATTAGGAAAAAATCCCAGAAAATTATAAAAATGCAGTTAATCAATTGGGTGAAAAAAAGGTATGTGGAATGCACAATCCGTGGAAATGTCAGAAGTCAGACCAGCTGCTCTGGCTCTCACAAAGATCATGAAAAGCAAGAAAAAGAAAGACAAAAAGTCACTGTTGTTCTTCCAAAGTGAAGAATAGTAACAAATGAGAATCTTTATTATCATTTACTCTATACTTAAATGCTTTCTAAGTTAAAGAAACTTATGTTTCTAAGGAAACACAAATGAAAACAAAAATAGATAAATTAGTCCATGTATGAAGGGACTGTGTGAAAGTTGGGGTCAAGGAGAAATTTTAGCGTTCTCAAACAAACTAACTGTCTCTCCTCCTATCCAGGCAAGTGGCTTATGGTTCTTGCAGATCCATTCCCATCCATCTCAAGCATTTCTGCTCCCATGCTCCCAGGCCTCCACCAGCCAATGAGCAAACTGAAGTGGGGTTTAGTATCAGGTCAGAACGACATGAATTACTGCAGACTGAATGCAGATTAAGCAGGCAAGAATGCCTGGGGAAATACATCTTGGAATATAGCAAGCTATGCACAGGCTAGGAAGATATGATTACATCATCAAGCAGGTGTGATTATCTGGGAAATCACAGAGATACAAAAATCTTTAAAAAGAAAATAACTCCCTGAAAGCTAAAATTGGGCAAATAGAATAAAATGATGTATGACATCAAAAAATAATAAAATTAGAAAAAAAATAGAAAAGAATCTGAAACATCTTATTAGAAAAGCAACTGATCTGAAGAACAGATTTAGGAGAGACAATATAAGAATTGTCAGACTACCTGAAATTTATGATCCAGATGCAATATTACAAGAAATTATTAAGGAAATTTGCCCTGAAATTTTAGAACAAGACGGTAAAATAAAAATAGGAAAAAAAATCTACCATTCACTACCTGAAAGAAATCTTAAGAGAAAAATTTACAGATTAAGTAATTCCCAGATTAAGACATGAGAAAAAAAATGTAAATACAACATCAATGAAATGAGGATTACAAAAGACCTGCCAGCTCTAGCACTAAAAAATCACAAATTTTAGAACATTATATTTTGAAGAGCAAAAGAGCTGAGGTTACACTAGACATAAACTTATTCAGCAAAATTGAATATAATCCTGAATTTTTAAACAAAATGAATATTTGACAAACTGAAAAACTTCTGAGTATTTGTAAGAAGATTAGAACTTCAGGGAAAATTCAACATAAAATATTCAGAAGAAATATAAGGAAAACATTGAAGACTAATTATAAGGCAGTCATTAAGGTCAAACTATTTATTATATATGGAAATGTTATTAATGTCCTTAAAACATTTATCATTACAGAAATAATTTGAAAGAGAGGTTGGAGCTGATTTTTATGATAGGGTGATTCTAACAAATTGGAAAGGAAAAGGTAAATAGGAAATTATCTCATAAAAATGGGGCATGAAAAGCACTGATACAGAGGGAACAGATGAGATTGAAGGACTGGTTGGAAGAAGAAACAATATATACATCTGGAAAGATATAGGAGTCTTCTGAACTTATTAAGAGATGAAAAAACTATAACAGGGCAGGGAAAAGATTTGTAGAAGGGCAACAATAGATTAAGATTAGGAGGTTCAAAAGAGAGATAAGGGATTCTTACAGGGTTGGGTAAAATAAGGAACAATAAGGTAAGGGAAGAACATAAGGTAACTGAAATAGGATAAAAATAGGATTTTCCTGGGAAGGAAAATAGTGAGTAAAAATAAGTTGAAGGAAAATTCACATATATTAATTATAATTTTGAATGTGAATGAGATGACCACACCCAAAAATTGAAATAGATAGCAGAATAGAATAAATATCAGAATTTAATAATATGTTGTTTACAAGAAACACATAATATTGAGAGATATAAGAATTAAAATAAAGGGTTGGAATAGAATTTATTATGTTTTCAGCTGATGCAAAAAAAAAAAAGACAGGGGCAGCAATTATAATCTCACACCATAAGGTATGGCTAAAATAGAATTAATTAATGGAGATAAACATGGTAACTACATATTGACAAAAGGTACCATGGACAATGAAGTAATATATTAATACTGAACTAATATGTGCCAAACATTTTAGCATCTAAATTTTTAAAAGAAAAGTTAATGAATTACAGGTGGAGACAGATAGTATACTATAAAAGTAGGGGAAATTAATTTTCTTCCCTGAGAACTAGATAAATCTAACCAAAAAATAAATAAGAAAATAAGTAAAGGAAGTGGATAGAATTTTAAAGTAGATATAATAGATATCTGAAGAGAACTGAATAACAATAAAAAGAAATACATCTTTTTCTCAGCAGTTAGAGTACATTTATAAAGACTGACCACATATTGATATATAAAATTTTTTATTTTTTATATAAAATTTTATAGTTAAGAGTAGAAAATCAGAAATATTAAAAGTATTTTTTCAGATTGCAATGCAATAAAAAGTATATTTAATAAGAACAGAAACATAGATTAAAACTAATTGGAGATTAAAAAACTAATTTAAAGAATGAGTGAGTTAAAGAATAAATCATAGAAACAATCAATTATCTCATTAAAGAAAATGATAATAATGAGAATTCATATCAAAATCTATTCATTTACAAAAAAAGCAGTGATCAGATTTATCAATACAATAGAAAAAGAGCAAACTAATAAATTGGGTATGTAATTTAAAAAACCAGAAAAATAATGAATTTAAAATACTCATTTAAACACTAAATTGGAAATCCTAAAAATTAAAACTAATAAAATTGAATGTAAAAAGCCCCATTGAATTAATAAATAAAACTAGGTGTTATGAAAAAAAAAATAAACAATTGGTTGATTTGATCTTAAAAAAAGATCTTAAAAACAAAAATTAAATCACTAGTATAAAAAAATGAAATAGGTAAATGTACCAATAATAAAGATAAAATTTAAATTATTATAAGGAGTTATTTTGCTCAATTATATGCCAGTAAATTTAATGATTTAAATTAAATTGAATATTTACAAATATATAAATTGCCTAGATTAGCATATAAGGAAATAGAATAAATAAATAGACCTATCTTAGAAAAAGAAATTGAACAGATCATAACAAACACTAGGACCAAATGTATTATAAGTAAATTCTATCAAACATTTAAAGACCAACTAATTCCAATATTAAATAAATAATTTGGAATACCAGGCAAAGAGGGGATCCTACTCAACTCCTTTTAGGAAACTAATATAATACTGATATCTAAACTAGGAAGAGTAAAAACAGAAAAAGAAAATTATAGACCAATTTCATTAATAAATATGGATGCAAATAAAATAGTAGCTAACAGATTACACTATATTACAAAAATTATATATTATGATCAAGTGGGATTTATACCAGGAATGCAGTGATGGTTTAACATATGGAAAACTATTTACAAAATTAATTATTTCAATAATAAAGTTTTAAAAAACCTATATCAATAGGAGAGAAAGCTTTTGATAAAGTTCAACACTCATTTCTATTAAAAAAACAAAAACAAACCAATGCTTGAAAGTATTGATATAAATACATTTTTTCTTTTTTTTTCTTTTCTTTTATTTGCATAACATATGTGTGGGTAATTCTTCAACTTTAACCCTTACATAGCTTTCTGTTACAAATTTTCCCCCCAACTCCCCACCCCTCCCCTAGATGGCAGGATATCCACTACATGTTAATTATTAATAAATATTAAAATATTGGCAAATCGAATATATGTATACATATTTCCAAACTTATCATTGTTGTGCAAGAAAAATCTTATCTACACAAAAGATATATCAGATAAAGGAAACACAGTGTAAGCAAACATCATTCAAGGAGTATGAGAATGTTATGTTGTGGTCCACATTTCACATCCCTCTCTCTGGGTGTATATGGTTTTCTTCAGTGAACAATTGGAGGTGGTTTGAAACATTTCATTGTTGAAGAGAGCCATGCCCATCAGAATTGATTGTCATATAGTACTGTTGTTGCTGTGTATAATGATCTCCTGGTTCTGCTCATTTCACTCAGCATCAGTTCATGCAAGTCTCTCCAAGTCTCTCTGAAATCATCTTGCTGGTCATTTCTTACAGAACAATAATATTCCATAATATTCATATACCATAATTTATTCAGCCATTCTCCAATTGAAGGGCATCTATTCAATTTCCAGTTTCTAGCCACTACAAAAAGGGCTGCCACAAACATTCTTGCACATGTGGGGCCCTTTCCTTCCTTTATGAATAAATACATTTTTTCAAGCTTTATTTGTAATGAAGATAAATTCCCAGTAAATTCCTAAAAAGAATTTCCAGTAAGTTCATATGTGAAACAAGGATCCCCACTGTCACCAATATTATTCAATATTTTATTAGAAATACCAGTAATAGCAATAAGAGAAGAAAGAGAAATTGAAGGAATCAGAATAAGGAATGAAATAATAAAACTTATCTCTTTTTGTAAATGACATGATAATATTCTTGGAAAAATCCCAAAGACTCAAGTAAAAAGTTAGTTGGATCAATTAATAATTTTAGTAAACAGTATATAAAGTAAGGCCACATAATTCACCAACATTCTTATATATCACAAAGAAAACCTTACAGAAAGCAATAGGAAAAGATACCCCACTTAAAATAACCATAGACATTATAAAACACCTGAGAGTATACCTGTCAAAAGAATCCCAAGAGCTATATAAATAAAATTATAGGGGAAAAACACTTTAAAAAATTAAAACAGATTGAAATAGAGATTTTTATGGGTAGGCAGGGTCAACATAATAAAAATGACAATCTATCTAAACTAATTTATATATTCAATCCCAACCCAATTAAATTGCCAAAAAATAATTTTACTGAGTAAGAAAAAATGACAATATATTTCATTTGGAAAAATAAAAAGTCAAGAATATCAAAGGAACTAATGAAAAAAATATATAAAGGAAGAAGGTTTAACAGTACCACAACTTAACCTATATGATAAGGCAGTAATTATCAAAACTATCTGGTACTGAAATAGAAATAGAAAAGGTAGATCAATGGGACATAGTAGATATGCAATTTATAGCAGCAAATAAATATGATAACGTATTTCACAAGTGAAAGTGACTTTAGATTTGGGGATAAGAATTCACTATTTGGTAAAAATTGTTGGGAAAACTAGAAAGCAGTATAGTAGAAACTGAGCATAGACCAATATCTTATACCATTTATCAAGATAATATCAAAATGGATATATGACCTAGATATAAAGAGAGATATTAGAAGAACATGAAATATCTTTCTTATAAGACTTATAAGATAAATAATTTGTGAATAAACAATAGAGAGAGCAAAGTTGGTAGTAAAATGGATAATCTGAATTATATTAAATTTAAAAGTTTTATACAAATAAAACAAATATAGCCAAGATCAGAAGGAAAGCAGAAAATGGGAAGAATTTTTTTTTTACTTTTTTAGATAAAGATCTCATATCTCAACTATATAAACAACTTTGTCAAAATCTTGTCAAGAATATGAGCCATTCCCCAACTGATAGTTGGTCAAAGAATATAAACAATTTTCTGAAGAAATCAAAACAATTTATAGTCATGTAAAAAATCCTCTAAATCATTATTGATTAGAGAAATTCAAATTAAAACACCCTTGGATAACATTTTACACTTACCAGATTGGCTAAAACGATTGAAGGAGAAAGTGGCAAATCTTGGAAGTAATATTGACACTAACTCATTATTGGTAGAATGGTAAGTTTATCCAATCATTTTGGATAGCAATCTGGAATTATGCTCAGCGTTATTAAGCCATCACTCTGCTTATTTTCAAAGATGATTAGGGAAAAGGGAAAAGGTCCTATATGTTTTTAAAATGTTTATAACATTTCTCTTTGTGTTGGCAAAGAACTGGAAATTTCTGGAATGCATTTCAATTGGGAAATGACTGAACTAGTTGTGGTATATGATTGTATTGGAATACTCTTGTCCAGTAAGAGCTCAGCGATCTTAGAAAAACATGGAAAGACTTGTATGAAATAACAAAGAACAAAATGAGCAAAACCAAAAGAATACTGTATATTGTAAGCAATATTTTTTGTTATCCCAAGTCTTTATTATTTGGAACATTACTGTAATATTTTTCTCATGCATAGCAGCTTTCAAGTAAGGATCTCAAAATACCATTCTAATATTGTACAGATTAGGAAACAAGGGTCACCAAAACATTGTGACATGCCCCAAATCTCAATACAAGTTAGTGGTAAAATGATTAGAAGGTCAATATCTTCCATCTTTCACTTCTCATGGGAGCACTCATGCTATCTTAGCATACTTAGCTTTCTCTCAAATATTGAATTTTGTTTTCACACTATAACATACAAACATAAAATTGTACTCTAGCTTTTAAAATGTGCTTGTTTATTGTGTTGTTAAATCCAAAGAACTACTAAGCAATATGAAAAACATGGTTAACAACTACATTGCTCAATTTAATCTCTTCTTTTAAAAAAGTATGAAATGAATCCCATTGTGAGTTATAAAGTTTTTGTGTAAAAATTACCAATATTGAAATCTAGTTAAATTAACTTCTATCAATAATCAATGTCATGATTGTCCTTACTGATTAATGTTTTCTCATAAACTATAATCCTAACCAGAAGAATCACTTTTCTTATGACAGTGATGTTATACCAAGTGACTCAGTTCTTAGATTTGAAGAACTTGGTGATGATGCCAGGTGTGGAACATTTTTCTTCCAAGGAATTCTCTCCCTTCAAATCCACCTTTTTGTTTATTTCTACTTTGTTTTCAACTTCTTCCTCAGATCCTCTTTTCTTAGATTCTGACCAAGGTTCACCCTAATTTCTGAGCTTTAATTCCACCATCTAATTCTCTTGAAATTTTTGTTTCAGAATACTTTTTTTTTCAGAGATATTACCCTCCCTCACTGCCCACTTCATTTATCTCCGTACCATGAAGAGACTATTTTTAGGGACAGCTTTTCCACTGAATTTATGTTCAAATTAGAAATTTGGAAGTCTTATCTTGTGAAAGCTTTCAGTCCTCCTTGCCCTTGTTAATAAAGGACTTTCTCTATAAGGTCTCAGTGAGCCTTAAGTAGTTGCTTCATGGATAGTTTCATGGTATTGATGTTGAAGGCTAGAATTTGATTCACACAGGTGGCTGTGCTAAACTACAGAAGCTGCTAGACTGATATTAGGAATAGCACATTGAAAAGTGCTCAGGGCACAGTGATTCAACAATTTAAGTGGTACCTCTTCAGTTGTAACCTCTTTCATCCTTTTCTTCATTTTTTGAAACCATATAAACAGAAGTGATTAAATTCCACATTTGAATGCTACCATTAGCCTACAACATTGAGAAGTTATGTGGCAAAGTTACCTTTTTCCTTCCTTCCTTCCTTCCTTTCTTCCTTCCTTCCTTCCTTTCTCCCTCTCTCATTCCCTTTCTTTCTCCCTCCCTCCCTTTCTTTCTCCTTCCTCTTTCCCTCCTTCTTTTTCTCCCTCCCTTCCCCCCTCCTTTCCCTTCTCTCTCTCTCTCTCTGTGTCTCTCTCTGTCTCTTTCTCTCTGTCTCTGTCTCTGTCTCTGTCTCTGTCTCTGTCTCTGTCTCTGTCTCTCTCTCTCTCTCTCTCTTTCTCTCTCTCTCTCTCTTTCCCTCCTTTCATTTTATTCTCTCCCTGTCCCTCTCCCTCAGTGGTTCTATGAGAAGCTCTTAATCACATAAGCTATGAAATGAAACTATTTTTAGGAGCACTACCATCTGTTTTCAACATAAAATAACTCCATGGAAAGTTCACAACATACACTCACTCCATTACTCAAAACTATTGTAGTTAATTTCATCATACAATTGGGCTGAATCAAATGCTGCAAAAAAAGAGTTCTTTGGAAATATCAAACATGTGGGAAATTAGTAATTAAAATTTATTAAATTGTGGTGTAAGTATAGCTGAACTAAATCTATGAAATGCATTGTGAAATGTAAAACCAATCAAATATTAATAAAGCTTAGAGACTTAAAACACACACACATGTATATATGCATATATGTATATGTTAAAATGGATAAATCTAGAAGTAGTTCCAAGTATAACTTAGAAAGAATCTAAATTCCTTAATACTTTTAAAAGAAATAAGCCATCTGGGATAGCTAGGTGGTGCAGTGAATAGAGCACCAGCCCTGAAGTCAGGAGGAACTGAATTCAAATCTGGCCTTACACACTTAATACTTCCTGGCTGTGTGATCCTGGGCAAGTCACTTAACCCCAATTGCCTCAGCAAAAAAAAAAAAAAAAAAAAGAAAAAGAAAAAAAGAAAAGAAAAAAAGGAAAAAGAAAAAAGAAAAAGAAAAGAAATAAACCATCAGGTAAAAAATGGTTGATAATATTAAATGGTCATCTTGTGACACTAGAAAAATTTACCCTCACCCATAAGATAGCCAAGTAATATATTCTCCTTCTTCTTCTCTATGGAATGTTTTTCTTCATATACCTCCTGCTTCTTATCTACTTTTTAATTTTCTGACCAATAGACAATAACAGATTCTGTTCAGAATAATAGGTTTCCTTTTTTCCCTTCTTCCTTCAGTCCATTGTGGCTTTTCCATTAAGGGTCAGGAGAGAAGCCATTAACTTCTTGAGTGAGCCATGATGAGGACTAGGAAGCTAGCTCTTTTCCTCCATAGGCATGTGCTCCTCCATCAACTATTGATCCAAGATTCTTTTTTTTAATAAAGCTTTTTATTTACAAAACATATGAGTGATTTTTTACATTGACCTTTGCAAAAAACTTTTTTTTCCAAGCTTTTCCCCTCCTTCCCCCCACCCCTCACCCCTAGATGACAGGTAATCTAATACATGCTAAATAGGATAAATTATATGACAAATATAATACATGTATACATATCTATACAGTTATCTTACTGCACAAGAAACATCAGATCTAGAAAGAGAAGAAGAAAAAACAACCTAAGAAGGAAAACAAAATGCATGGAAATATTCACAGAAAGTGTTAAAATGCTGTGTTGTGGTTCCCACTCAGTTCCCACAGGCCTCTCTCTGGATGTATATGACTATCTTCATCGCTGAACAACTGGTTTGAATCACATCATTGTTGAAGAGAACCATGTCCATCAGAATTGATCATCGTATAGTCTTGTTGCTGTGTATATTGTTCTCCTGGTTCTGCTGATTTCACTCAGCATCAGTTCATGTAAGTCTCTCCAGTCCTCTCTGAAATCCTCCTGTTGGTCGTTTCTTACAGAGCAATAATATTCCATAACATTTATATACCATAATTTATTTAGCCATTCTCCAATTGATGGGCATCCTTTCAATTTCCAGTTTCTAGCCACTACAAAAAGGGCTGCCACAAACATTCTTGCACATGTGGGGCCCTTTCCTTCCTTTAAAATCTCTTTGGGATATAGGCCCAGTAGAAACACTGCTGGGTCAAATGGTATGCACAGTTTGATAACTTTTTGAACATAGTTCCAAATTGCTCTCCAGAATGGTTGGATCCATTCACAGTTCCACCAACAATATTTGATCCAAGATTCTTGAGACATATTTGTGCTAAAGTAATTCTCAGTTCACATATTGCAGTTTCTCTCTGGGTGATTGTGGGGAACTAAGACTGGCCAGAAAAGCAGACCAGCCACCTGGCACTGCAGTCAGGTACAAACTGACTCAGTTGCAACATGGAAGTCCCCTGATCTTGACTGGAACATGCTGTGGTTCTTCTCGGAATTTCCCCACCCCGGAACTATTTGCATAGACCGATACTTCCTCATACTGTGTGTACCCTGAGCTTGCCTGCAATAAACGAGACTTGAAAGGAAACCTGTCTTGTCTCCATTCCTTGTGTCCCCTGCTCCCACTCTTCTTTTTCAGGTTTCTGGCTCATGTTGATGTCCCACTGGATGGGACATTTGGCGCCCAACGTGGGGCCTGAGACCACCCGAAGGGGTGAGGGTCTTTGAAGAGTGTTCTCCGGAAAAGACAACTGCGCAGTTGCTGAGCAAAGTGGACCCAAGGTCAGGAAGTGGTCACTGCGGGAGTGCCCGACCCAAGGAATTGAGACCCCAGGTAAGGAGACGCTCACAAAATGGGGCAGGATGTTAGTAGTCATGAAAAGTTTGTAGAGGGGCTTAAAGCCTCATTAAAGACACAAGGAGTAAGGGTTAAAAAGAAAGATTTGTTTCATTTTTTTATTTTCCTAAAAGACGTTTGTCCTTGGTTCCCCCAAGAGGGGACCATTGATGAGAAATGATGGAAACGAGTAGGAGACTGTCTTAATGATTATTTCAGAACTTTTGGACCTGAAAAGGTCCCTGTAACTGCTTTCAATTACTGGAACTGCATCAATGATATCCTTTCACTCCGCCCTTATGAGGCAGACGTTTGTAAAATTATGGAAAGTGTTGCCTTTTCACCCCTTGGTCCCATTAAGGCACCAAAAAATTCAGAGACTAAAATTGAAAGTAAAACAAACATCAAGAATTGTGATTCTGTGTCCATTGACATGCCTTTAGAGGAGGAAGCCGCTCCAAATAAAAAGATTGAATATATTTACCTTATTCTGTCAGACACCTTGGGGGAAAATTCAGACCAGGATGGTTTCCTGGATCCTTCTGACACAGCCGCACCAGAACAGGAGGCTGCTACATATAATGACCTTGCTTGCTTTCCTGTTTTTCAAGATCCCCCTACTAATCCCCCTCCTTATCATACCCTGCCTCCCTTTCCCACTTCTGCTGCTGCCTTAAGGAGCCAACCCGTTCAACCGCCCACTCCACTGGCTGTGCTGTCTGCTCAAGTTCAAGCTCTTCATCAGACTTTAGATTTTAAGAAAGAATAGGCGCAATTATTAAAAGAGATACACTCCTTGATTTAGAGCTCTGGAGCCCCCCTGCTTCTACCCCCCCCCCCAATACTTCTGTCCCGGACAGACAGAAAATAACCTCCCCCAGAAATAAGGAGCAAAAGGAGGCTAGAAGCCTTCCCCCTGCTCCTCAGCCCTATCTCTTCCTGTTGTGGAGGGGACCCTCACTACGGCTGACTCAGATGAAGATAAGGAGGATGAGGAAAAGGAGCAGACCCCCTGGCATTACAAGCGCTTGGGCTATAAAACCCTAAAGGTGCTCAAGGAGGCCGTTTCCCATATGGCCCTGTTGCTCTTTTCACCCTTTCCATTCTGGATGCCCTTGATCACCTTTGGCTCACTTCGCATGATTGGCTTCACCTTGCCCATGCCAACCTGAGCAGCGGAAATTTTGTGCTTTGGAAATCTGAGTTCAAGGAGACTTGTAAAGAGACTGCCCACTGTAATTGCGAGGCTGGGGGGGAGAGTGCGGATTGCACTTGTGAAATGCTCGTTGGCCTTCCTCCCTATAATACCAATGAGGCTCAGTCCGTATTTGCTTCTGGTCTTTTCGCTCAGATTCAAGCTGCAGCACGCAAAGCGTGGCGGCTTTTGCTTCCTAAAGGCCCCGCCACGACTTCTATGGCCTCCATTCGCCAGAAGCCTGAGGAGCCATATGCTGATTTCATCAGCTGCCTTACAGGGCTGCTGAAAGGCTGCTAGGGCACTCTGAGGGCAACAGCAATTTCATTAAACAACTTGCATTTGAGAATGCTAATTCGGTCTGTCAAGCCGCTATTCGCCCTCATAAGCGTCAGGGGTCTCTTTCCGACTATATCCACCTTTGCAAGGACATTGGTACCAGCCACCAAATAGGTGCCGCCATCAGGACCGCCCTACAGGATGTTTTTGCTGGCGCGGTTGCCGCTGCTCCTGCTGCGGCTCCTCCTAAGTGTTTTAACTGGGGCACCCCTGGCCATTTTGCCAGAAACTGCCCTAGTTCTCTGCAAGGCCACGTGAGGCACCATGATGTGTGTCCTCGGTGTAAAAAGGGGTGTCATTGGGCTGCTCAATGCAGGTCTCAGACTTCTCCAGAGGGCAATGTGCCGGGAAACTTTCTGAGGGTCAGCCCCAGGCCCCGCTCCCTCCCTCACAAATCGGTCTTGGGGATGCTCGTCATCGCGTCTTGATGTTTGAACTCTCCAGAGCAACCCCCAGCAGTGCAGGACTGGACCTCCGCTCCTCCTCCACCACAGTACTAACTGCCGACCAGGGACCTCAGGTTGTGGGCGCCGGGGTTTACGGCCCTTGCCCCCCTGGCTTTTTTGCCCTCCTCCTTGGTGGGGCCTCCTGTACCATCTCTGACCTTCTTGTTCATCCTGGGGTTATTGATAATGACTATACGGGAGAGATTAGGATGATAGTTTCCACCCCTTCCATCACTACTAAAACCATTCCAGCTGGCACTCGCCTGGCACAGTTGCTCCTGCTTCCTTTGACTAACACCATCGGCTCAATACAGGGCGCTACCCCTTGGGGTAGACGTGGGTTTGGCTCTTCTGATGCATTTTGGGTCCAGCCTGTTCTCCCTCAAAAACCCCTTCTCCAACTCAAAATTGAGGGCAAGCTGTTTGAAGGAATTGTTGATACTGGAGCAGATGCTACTGTTATCAAGAAGGAGTCCTGGCCTGCCTCATGGCCTCTGGCTTCTGCTCTAACTAACCTTAAGGACATTGGTCAAGCGATTGATCCTGAACAAAGTGAGAAATTCCTGACTTGGTCCGATGCTGAGAATAACACAGGCCTTATCAAGCCTTATGTTATCCCTGGCCTCCCTTTTAACCTTTGGGGAAGGGACATTCTATCCCAAATGGGAATGGTCATGTGTAGCCCTAATGAAATCATGACCTCCCAAATGCTTAAACAAGGCTATTTACCCGGCCAGGGACTTGGAAAGAAATCCCAGGGCATCCACCTCTGCTTGAGGTCTCCCCTAGACCTGCAAGGCTGGGCCTGGGAAATTTAACATAATGGCCACTGACATCCCTGCACCCCATGCAGACTGCATCCTCTGGAAGGATGATGTGCCCGTGTGGATTGATTAGTGGCCCCTCCCTAAGGAAAAACCTTTGGCTTAAGAGGAGCTAGTGCAGGAGCAACTCCTTGCCGGCCACATTGAACCTAGTGATTCCCCCGGAACACCCCTATCTTTGTCATAAAGAAAAAGTCAGGGAAATGGAGACTTCTCCAAGATTTAAGAGCAGTCAATAAGACAATGGTGATTAAGGACTCGCTTCAGCCTCATAACTTGCGGCTTCGCACAGACCATCTGAAGACGCTCAATGACTTTCAGAAACTCTTTGGTGACATAAATTGGATACGTCCCTACTTGCACCTCACTACTGGCGATTTGAAGCCCCTCTCTGAAATATTAAAAGGGGACCCCGATCCCCGATCAACTAGACACCTTACTATAGAGGGAAAGGAAGCCCTATGCCAAGTCGCCCAGGCTATACAAGGGCAATTCCTATCAGCCCTAGACTATTCTCTTCCCTTTTCTTTTGTAGTGTGTACAACCCTTCATACCCCTACTGGGTTTTTCTGGCAAGCATCTTCCCCTCTCCTCTGGGTTCATCTTCCCGCTTCCCCGCCTAAGGTTGTTGTCCCTTATTACACACAGATAGCAGAACTTATTATTCAAGCCCGGGATACTAGCATTGAGCTTTTCGGGCGCAAACCTCACACCATTATTCAGCCTTACTCTAAGGCAGAGGTCGATTGGCTTTTCCGCATTTCTGACCTCTGGGCCATTGAACTCTCCTCATTTTCTGGGAACATTGACAACCACTACCCTGCCCATAAACTCCTGCAGTTCCTCCATACCCACCCTTTTGTTTTTCCCAAGACAACATCTAAAGAGCCCTTGGAGCAGGCGCTTACTGTGTTCACTGATGGCTCATCCTCAGGAACTGCTGCCTATTCATGAAACGGCACTGCCACTTCCTTTTCTTTTTTTTTTCTTTTTTTCTTTTTTTTATAAAGCTTTTTATTTATAAAACATATGAGTGATTTTTCTACATTGACCTTTGCAAAAACTTTTTTTTCCCAAGCTTTTCCCCTCCTTTCCCCCAACCCCCACCCCTAGATGACAGGTAATCTAATACATGCTAGATAGGATAAATGATATGACAAATACAATACATATATACATATCCATACAGTTATCTTACTGCACAAGAAACATCAGATCTAGAAAGAGAAGAAAAAACAACCTAAGAAGGAAAACAAAATGCATGGAAATATTCACAGAAAGTGTTAAAATGCTGTGTTGTGGTTCACACTCAGTTCCCACAGGCCTCTCTCTGGATGTATATGACTATCTTCATCGCTGAACAACTGGTTTGAATCACATCATTGTTGAAGAGAACCATGTCCATCAAAATTGATCATCGTATAGTCTTGTTGCTGAGTATAATGTTCTCCTGGTTCTGCTGATTTCACTCAGCATCAGTTCATGCAAGTCTCTCCAGGCCTCTCTGAAATCCTCCTGCTGGTCGTTTCTTACAGAACAATATTATTCCATAACACTCATATACCATAATTTATTCAGCCACTCTCCAATTGATGGGCATCCCTTCAATTTCCAGTTTCTTGCCATTACAAAAAGGGCTGCCACAAACATTTTTGCACATGTGGGTCCCTTTCCCTCCTTTAAAATCTCTTTGGGATATAGGCCCAGTAGAAACACTGCTGGGTCAAATGGTATGCACAGTTTGATAACTTTTTGAGCATAGCTCCAAATTGCTCTCCAGAATGGTTGGATCCATTCACAGTTCCATCAACAGTGCATCAGTGTCCCAGTTTTCCCATATCCCCTCCAACAGCTATCATTATCATTTCCTGTTATTTTAGCCAATCTGACAGATGTGTAGTGGTATCTCAGAGTTGTCTTAATTTGCATTTCTCTGATCAATAGTGACTTGGAGCACCTTTTCATGTGCCACTTCCTTTTCTACGCCTTATCGATCAGCCCAACTAGTAGAGCTATTTGCGGTTTCCGTTGTGCTCAGAACCTTCCCCCCACCCCCCTGAATGTTTATACGGACAGTGCGTATGTGGCTCAATCTGTTCCGCTGCTTGAAACTGCAGCATATCTAAAGCCTAACTCCCCCACTATTCAGTTGTTCCTGCTGATCCAGACAGCTATCCACACTAGGACTGCTCCCTTCTTTCTCTGCCATCTACACGCTCACTCCGGCCTTCCCGGCCTTCTCTCAGAGGGTAACGATTTGGCAGATGCTGCCACTCGCCCAGCTGCTTCTGTTTTCTTCTCTCCCCGGTAGACGAGGCCAAGCTTGCTCACTCCCTACACCATCTTAATTCCAACACCCTCAAGTTCCTTTTTAAAATTTCCAGAGAGCAAGCACAGCAAATAGTTAAGCAATGCTCGTCCTGTGTCACCCTTCTCCCTGTTCTCCAACTGGGCGTGAACCCCCTCGGCCTTGTTCCTAATGCCTTTTGGCAGATGGATGTCACTCACGTCTCTGATTTCGGCCACCTTAAGTATATGCATGTATCCATAGATACACACAGTGGTTTTCTTACAGCCACCTTACAAATAGGTGAGGATTGTCGTCACGTAATTGCCCATACCCTCTCCTGCCTTTCAGTCATGGACAAACCTGCCTCTATTAAGACAGATAATGGCTCTGGCTACACCGGCAGTGCCTTCAAATCTTTTTGTGCCTCTTTCGGCATCTCACACGTCACAGGCATTCCTTACAATCCTCAAGGACAAGGCATTGTTGAGTGAGCCCATCAGACCTTGAAAAATACCCTCTTAAAATTAAAAAAGGGAACTATATATCCAATTAAAGGCTCCCCCACAACCTGATCAATCATGCCCTTTTTATTCTAAATTTTCTCCAGTTGGATGACAAAGGTAAGTCAGCTGCTGACAGATTCTGGCACACAAATGCTCAGCGAGATTATACTGAGGTCCTCTGGAAAGACCCTCTCACTAATCGCTGGCATGGTCCTGATCCGGTCCTCATTTGGGGTCATGGCTCTGTCTGTGTCTATGTCAAGGATATGCAGTCCGCTCGATGGCTCCCTGAGCGGCTAGTAAAACAGGTTGATTCGGCCTGCAGCAGACACAATAACTCTCCTTCCAGGGAGGATGGTCCTTCCTGAGACACCCTTTTTTCTTTTTTGCAGACCGGTGTCTCCATCCTGAAAAAGAAACTTCCCACTGCCGGCCTTGAACCCAGGAGGAAAGGACTGCATACCACACTTACTTCTCTGAATATCACCCAGGATCAAAACCAGCAGTCACCGCGGAGTGGAGAGCTGATTCACTCTGTGATTTTATGACGAACATTGGGTGGAAAATCTTGGGTGGTGTTGTCCTCACCATTAATTGTCTTACTAACATTATTTGTAGTTTCCCTCTTTGTCTGTATAGGGGCCACTTCATTTTCTAAGGGGCTCCTTCCATACACCCTCCAAAAGTGTAACTCCAGTGTCACGCCATGGGGATTCCCTTAGTGTTTACCCTCCTTCCTTTGCTATCCTCCCTGGATCCCCTATATGCAGGTTTTGCCCCCCCCCCGGATCGTGCCTCCCTGCTTACCTCCCTCTATGGACCCCCTTGCGACTGTCGTGGCGGCCACTCATGTGTAAAACCATCCCACTTCACCCAGTCAGTGGATTGTGGCGAGAAGACTGCTTACCTAGCTTATCAACCCCTAATTGGTGGGGGCTTTAGACAAAAATGGGAGTGCCTCAGTAAGCCCAAAATTATCCCCTCGAGACCAGGAGGGCCTGGGCCCTGCCCCTCTGTCTGTATCACCCTCCAAGCGGTTCACACTTCCTGTTATGATACAGTCCAACAGTGCTTGTCATCCGGCGGTACAATCCATCTCACCACGGTACTGCAAAGGTCATACGCTGGTACTTTTGGGGGGGGATCATAGCTTAGGGACCGGGGCACTAGGGAACACCAACAAGTATGCCCAGGCATCCTGTCCTGTCGAGTATGTGGGAAAGGATGTGTGTTGGCCTGAGCGAGCCCCTCTCCATGTTTCAGATGGTGGGGGACCATCCAACCAAGCTCAGGAGATTGAGGTGAAAGAGCACATTGAGGAGCTTATTCAGGCTTAGTTCCCCCAACTTCATTACCATCCTTTGGTGCTCCCCAGACCTCATGAACCTGGCCTTGATGCACAGACCTCCACTATATTGGACTCCACCTTTTCCATGCTGAACGAAACTAACCCTATGCTGGCTGCTGACTGTTGGCTCTGTATGCCCCTCGGTAGGCCCATTCCCCTGGCACTTCCTTCACTCCTCCAAAACGAGTCCCTATCCCTCCTATCTAATTGGTCCTTAGGTATACCTTTTAGGGTCCAACTTGTTTACCCCGCCCCTAATTCTTGTTGAAGGAACTACTTCCAATGACTCCATCTCGGTGGAGGTTGGTTTCCTCCCTTATATCAATTGCTCCTCAGTTCTCCATACTAATGCCTCCCTGTGCCCTCCCGTTGGCCATGTGTTTGTCTGTGGGGGAAATAGGGCATTCTCTGCATTGCCCGTGAATTGGCCGGGGAATTGTTCACTTGCTTCGGTTCTCCCCGAAATGGATATTGTTCCAGGAGATGAACCAGTCCCCATACCAAGCCTCGATCATATGGCCAGAAGGCACAAGAGGGCTGTGTTCACCATACCCCTATTGGTAGGGTGAGGCATCACAGGAGCCCTTGCCACAGGCTCCACCGGTATAGTAGTTGCAATCCAGTCTTATAATAAGCTTTCTGCCCTACTCATTGAGGACATTCAAGCATTGTCAGGAACCATCAATGATCTCCAGGATCAGATTAATTCCCTAGCTGAGGTAATCTTGCAGAGTAGAAGAGGATTAGACCTCCTGACAGCCGAGCAAGGTGGCATATACTTGACCCTACAGGAAAAATGTTGCTTCTATGCCAATAAATCAGGCATAGTTCGAGACAAAATTAGAAAACTGCAGGACGACCTCGAGAAACGTAGGAAAGAGCTGTTCGACAACCCCCTTTGGAGTGGCCTTCATGGCTTTCTTCCCTACATAGTCTTGCCCTTCGTAGGACTTGTCATTATGTTTTTCTTGGCCCTCACTTTTGGCCCCTGGATGTTCCACAAGGTCACTTCCTTTAAAGCAGATGACAAGGCTCTCGCAAAACCTATACAGGTGCATTATTGCAGGTTGGATGCCGGCAATTTTGACATCTAGGCCATTTCTTTCCAGAACCACATGCCCACCCTGAGAGACGGTTTGGTTAGCCAATGACGGGTAAGATCCCACTGAGGGTAGGCTGGCCTAAGCCAAGAGAGGTGTTTTACACACTCCTATGAAGGGTAATAGCCTTCCACTCTCCTATGATGGGTAACAGCCTTCCACTCCCCGGGACAACCTAAGACAGGCAAAACCCCTCAGGAACCCTTTTTCTTAAAAAAGAAAAAAGGGGGACATGTGGGGAACTAAGACTGGCCAGAAAAGCAGATCAGCCACCTGCCACTGCGGTAAGGTACAAACTGACTCAGTTTCAACATGGAAGTCCCCTGATCTGTGACTGGAACATGCTGTGGTTCTTCTCAGAATTTCCCCACCCCGGAACTATTTGCATAGACTGATACTTCCTCATACTGTGTGTATAACTACCCTGAGCTTGCCTGCAATAAACGAGACTTGATCAGGAAACCTGTCTTGTCTCCATTCCTTGTGTCCCCTGCTCCCTCTCTTCTTTTTCAGGTTTCTGGGTCATGTTGATGTCCCGCTGGACGGGACAGGTGATGCTTAACAACAGACACCTCCTGAAAGAAAACATACACACACACCATATATATTGCTTAGGGGACTAATAGGATTGACAACGTGAAAGAAAAAAAAAAACATAGAAAATTTAGTTTTGTCAGGCCCTAATGAAAGACTTGATACTTCTTAGCACTGTGATCCTGGGAAAGGTACAATATCGATTTATGGATCTTAGTATACTGGGGATTGATATATCACATGTAGTACTTGATAATAGAATTAGATGGTATCCCATCTACTAAAGTCATATCTACTGTACCTATTACCCAGATTATATTACTTTATAATTTACCTGTCAGGTCACCACTTTCATTTTACCAATGATGGTGAACTCTTTACTCTAAATCAGCCTGTTTTGGGTTTTGGATAGCTCAAATTGAAAGTTTTCTTTTATGTTAAGTTGAAATCCATTTCTTTGTAACTTCTACTCAATGTTGCTAATTCTTCTTCCTGGGGCCAAGCCGGACTAGTTTGTTTCATAAAAATCCTTTAAATTTTTGAATGAATGAGTAAAAAAAATTATTAAGTATTAATGTTCTAGGTATTGTGCTAAGCACTGAGGATACATGTCCTGAACTACCATAATAAGCTAAGTTTATGCTTACTCTTCCCATGAATCCTATGTATATGTGTATTCCCTCAGTTTTTTTTTTTACAAGAATGTTTTGCAGCAACTGCTTTTGGTTTTGGTTTTGTGTTTTGTTTTGTTTTGTTTTGTTTTGTTTTTTACCATATCATCACAGTAAATGCCTGGGCTAAAAGTTAATCAAGTTACTGGCTAATTATTAAAGAGAAGCACACTGGTGGGGGCTCTTGAGATAAAAGGATAAGATGTTTTTTCTTTCCATATTATTTTTTGTAGCCTTGTAGATATTTACCATAGCTATATAAATATTTGCATATAAAAATAGCATTTATAATACATGTATATTGTTTACATTGTCAGCATGTATATTATATTTCTGTTTTAGTTTTTCTGTACCATTTCAAAAATACAATCCTATATTTTTCGTATCCTTCATATCTGGTATTTTATCAAAGTTGTTTGCTTTTATGATGTTATTATTGTGTAAATTGAGAAATCCCTTTACTCTGTATCAGTTCATAAAATTTTCCTGGATACAAACTAGCCTTTAACACATATATGGACCTTGTGGTACTATTTCATAAATTTCAGCCTGAAGCTATTTGCCTATCTGACTTCCTGTTTGAACAATATGATCTAACGTGAATAAACAAGGATTCATCCTTATAAGTTGGAAACTATTTAGCTCTTGTAGCAACTGTCTATCCTGGTAATGTAATCTGCTAGAGTAACAGTACATTCTCAACTTCAGATTCCAATGTGTGTATCCTTTTCTGGAACTTGGAGTTATCCCCGAGGAAATCATCCTGGAGTCCTTGATGAATTATAAAGAAAACAAAGGAACAAAGTATTTCTTCAAAGTCAACAACTCTCCAATATATAGAGATACCAGCTCCTAACCAGTAGTATGGAAGTTACATTGGCTTCTGCTCTCTTTAAACCTTAGACAATTCTTTAACTTCAAATTCTGCCCCTCCTTCTTTCCCTATAACTTTTTTTTAAACCTCCCATAGTGGCCTGCCTGCCCAAAGCAATCTGCTGCTGGTGGTGCTCCCACATCCAATCCTGAAAATTGTCACAGTTTCTTAGATCAGATTTTCAATATTTCCCAAATATAAGAGAGAAAAATTTTCAAGTAGGTCAGAATAGGTTCTCTGGAGATAACAGAAACCAAGATATTTCTAGATGATGATAGGAAACCAAGGGATATGAGCAAGAAGAACATTATTTACTTTTTCTGGAGGGCTGGGGATAAAATATGGAGCACAGGGAAACCATAGATGTCTCAGAAAAGTAGAAACTGAATATCATAGGATGATGATTTAAGCAATGTCTGGAGTAGTGAAGAAGTAAAGGAGACAGTAAGGGAACAGAGGCCTGAAGGTGAATGATCTAACTCTTACAGAAATGAAACAGGGTCCAAATTACCCTTTGAATCAGTGTTAAACTTCATTTGGGTTACTTTATGAACTTCCATTTGTTTTGCTATACTGGGTTCCTAGAGGAGAGTTGTTTAATACTTCCCTTAGGCATCCAAGGATAACCCTGAGGGTTGGGAATTTTTTAGTTATTGCTCATGACTACCCACTCATTTGCTTCCCATTTCAATAAACTAGTAGATTTGATCTGCTCATTGGATTTGATAAATATGAAGCAGGGAAGGGGACACACATTTATATAGCACCTGCGCTAAGTGTTTTGAAATATTATCTAATTGTATAATTGTTTGCATCTGAAAGAATAGTTTCCATAGAGTGGTGGAGACAGGGACTGTATTGAAGAAAAGTAATAAGGAAGGTGAAGTATCAGATATACAATTTGATTAATTTCATAGAATTCTTTTAAATGACCCCTTGTTTGAGACAGTTTCAACAAAATAACTTGCTGATTAAAATGTTTATTTCCCAACTGGAAAAAAATAAACTAGTAGATTTGATTAACTTCTAGCAAGGAATATTTATTGAAGTGGCATGATAAGAATAATTGATATAATCTGTTGTCCAACAAATCCTGAGGTACATTCTCTCACATGTACACATAGGTCAGTGGGGAAAAGTGGACTTAAACATAGAGTACTATGTTTGTATATAGTGGTGAGACATACATATAGGATACATATGTACCAAAAAGGTAACTCATAACTTGTGGTTACTAGAAGTTTTTCCTTCAGTCTATATCATATGCTTTTTTGATATAAGGGGTCACACTCCTTGAAGCTTCACCATTCCTTGGTTGGCAATCTTGTTATAAGTCCATGTCCATCTTTGTCCTCAATCTGTCTCTCACTGCTTCTGAATGAATGTATTACTCTTTCTTTAAACACTTCCTTGTTTTCCTTTTTAATTTTAGACTTACCCAGTGTTCTCTAAGGCTCCCTTTTCAAAACTTTTCTCTGCACTCTGGAGACAATTTTCCTATTTAAAGATGGGAAAGATTCTTAGGATCATAGATATGAGGCTGGAAGAACACCAAGCTCAACTCTTTCATTTGATGAAAAAAATACTGAGAGAAAGATTGATCTCAAGTAATTCCCATGTCAAAATTGTTTGAGTGGAAGCCCCCTGGCCAGATGTTGTGACCAGAACCTGAGGAAAACAGTAGGCTACATTATATATTTTTTTCCTCAGGCTAGTATTCATACATGACAGCTCTTTTCCTTGTGTTAGCACTAAAAGTTCTGAAAGTGCCTAAGAATTTGTTCTGCAAAAGTTAAAATCTCTCTAAAAACCAATGGTAATAATTATGGTGCCTCTTACTCAAGAAGAAGAAAACAGATCTAACCTTCCAGGTATAAAAGGGCTCTTACCAAAAAGGATAACCAACCATTTTTCTTCCTTATATCTAAGGAGGGAAGAACAAGAGGGCCTTTGGCTGCATATAAAAGAAAGTCTTCTTGACTGTGAGGGTACTTATATAGAAGGGGGTAACTGAGGGAAGCTTCAGCACTGTCTTCTATGAAGAAGATCTAAGAAGAGGAACAAGAGTCTCCTCTGGCTTGGGTGTTGATTTTGCTTGACTACAGGGAGATGGCCTAGAAGTCTCTTCTGCATTACTGTCAGCATTCAAGAGTCTGTGATTCTAAATGTGGAATTCTCCACAATCGGTTGTCAGGGCAAGCATCTGTTCTATTGTGGGGGAAAAGCATGGATTTGTGAGACAAATGGGGAAGAGCAAATAGCAACAATGTCATGGAAAATGAAGGACAAGTTTTCCAATTTCAAAGGAATTCCTGATAACTGGGTGCCTGAAGGGGAACCACTAAAATTAAAGGAAGTATTTTGCCCTTTCCCCTGAACAAGGAGGACAGCTTGGAAACCTTGTCAAGTCAAGCATTTCATAAGTACCTTTTTATGTGCTAACACTGTGCTGATCACTATAAAGCATAAAGCATAAAGAACTCCCTATTCTCAAAGTGTCCATAGACTAATGAAGGAGACAACATGCAAATAAAAATGCATAAACATGTATATACATATATATCTTTACATATATATATATATAAATTTATACTTCTATATACATATGTATATGCATATACATATAGAACACCTAGGTTGCACAGTGGATATAATATTGGCCCTAGAATCAGAAAAATCCATCTTCCTAAGTTCAAATTTGACCTTAGACATTTACTAGTTGTGTCACTAAATGGCAAATCACTTAAAGCTGTTTGCCTCAGTTCCTCATATGTAAAATGTGCAGGAAAAGGAAATGGCAAACTAAGTATCTTTGCCAAGAATACCCCAAATCGGTCCACAAAGAGTCAGACTTAGCTGAAAAAATGATCCAATAAAACATATACATATGAATCTTTATATGTGTATATTTTGTGTGTGTATATATGTATATATATATGTATATATATATGTTCAGGAACTAAACTTTTCCATTCTGCATTTATTAATTTTTCAATGGCTGCATTTAGACTTTGGGATTCTAAGGCCCACATTTTGGCAAAGTCTGAGAAGTATTCAGTGATTTGGGGAATCAAATGGGGCAGGCCCTAGGCATCTAGAGGAGATCTACAACAGGTTAGGATACATTCCACATAATTCCCTGTGATTTTAGGGAAAGGATTTTAAAGTTATCTTTAGAATTAACTTAGGATCCAAAGAAAAACAAGTTTGAGATTTTTTGGTAATAAAAGGTGTGCCATGAGTGAAGTGAGCAGAACCAGGAGAGCATTATACACAGAAAAAACAAGACTATATGATGATCGACTATGATAGACTTAGCTCTTCTCAGCAATATAGTGATAAAAAACAATTTCAATAGACTTGGGATAGAAAATGCCATTCTCATCCAGAGAGATAACTATGGAGACCAAATGTGGATCAAAGTATATTATTTTCACCTTTTTGTTTGTTTATTTATTTTTTCTTTGTCATGGTTTTTCCATTTTGTCCTGATTTTCCTTTGACAACATTGCTAATATGGAAACATTTTTAAATGATGGTACATGTATGACTTATTCAGTTTGCTTGCTGTCATGGGGAGGGGGCAGGTAAGAGAGGGAAGGAAAAAAAATTTTGGAACTCAAAATCTAACAAAAATGAATGTTGAGAACTATCTTTACATTTAATTTAAAAAGTAAAATACTATTAAGTAATTTTTTAAAGTATGCATCATCTTTGCTAGGTAATATTTTAATAATAATTATGGCATATAATATTCATGAGGAGAATGGGGTTGTGAGTTACAAAGGCCAAGGAATAAAGTTTTTGTTACAACATTATAATTTGTTTAAATTCTAGGATACTCTACTAGAGTAGAAACTTTCCATATTGCAATGCAGAGCACCAGCAGATCTAAGCAGTCTTTTTTTTTTTTTTTTTTTTTTTTTTTTTTTTGCTATGGCAATTGGGGTTAAGTGACTTGCCCAGGGTCACACAGCTAGGAAGTGTTAAATATCTGAGGCTAAATTTGAACTCAAGTCCTCCTGACTTCAGGGCTGGTGCTCTAACTACTATGCCACCTAGCTGCCTCCACTGTGTCACCTACCTGTCCCCCTAAGCAGTCTTTGAGAATTGCCTGGGAGCACTGTGAATTGACTTGTCCAGTGTGCCTCAGAAAGGCAAGACTTGCTTTGACTCTTCCTGCCTTGGTCCCTCTGTCTTTGTTGCCTTCCCAAGTTGGAAAAGTTTTGAGTAGAGCTCTATTGACAGACCGAAGTCTGCTGTTTGAAATTTATCATTAGGTTCATTACAAGGTAATTTCAGCCCCTTTCAAAGACCACCTACTAAATCATAGAGGGAAATGAAAGAACCCTCCGTCGGATAATTGCTTGGAACAGCATGATTTGGTGAAAAGATGAGTAGACTTGAAGTCAGGGAGGTGTGGATTCAAAAGTCTCCTCTAATAATCCCTAGCTGTGAGAGGAGGGGGCAAATAGCAAATAGCAATAACTCTACCCTCATAGAGTTATTGTGAAGATCAAATGAAACAATGAATGTGAAATACTTTCAATAAGTTTTGAAGAGATCTGCAAATGTCAGCTGTCATTACAATATAATTGACTTCTCATCTTTAAAGAATAAAAATAAAACAGTACTTTCTTTTGTCATATTTTAAAGCAAAAGGAAACCATTTCTTCCTTAAAGGGAGTGAATTGGAATACATGAGTTACAAAGAAAGAGGGAAAAATGCTTCTGAGAATAAATCAGAATGAGGGAGGTAGACAATGGAGCAAGATAGAGGAAATACTTCTGTCTCCTAAGAACCTCAGTGTCAGAACTTGGTTGAGACCCATTGATGAAGGGATAGATTAAATGGTGTTTATCACAGATCAGTAAGGTTTCCAAAATGCTTCACAAAGACGCATTAAAAGTTTGAGTGTGGAAGAATTTACATGAACTGATGCTGAGTGAAGTGAGCAGAACCAGGACAAAATTGTATACAGTAACAGCAACATTGTGAGATGGTCAACCATGACAGACTTAGCTCTTCTCAGCAATGCAAAGATCCACTAAAATTCCAAAGGACTCATGATCAAAAATGCTGATGACATCCAGAGAGAACTATGGAGTCTAAATGCAGACCAAAGGACACTATTCCTTCCACTCCCTTATTTTTCTTTCTTATGGTTTTTCCCTTTGGTTTTGAGCCTTCTTGCACAACATGACTAATGTAGAACTAAAATATTACAAAGATGAATGTTGAAAACTGTCTTTACAGTAATTGTGTAATTGTGAAAAAATAAATGTAATCATGTAAATTAATTGTATAATTGTGTAAATTGTGAAAAAATACTAAGATGAAAAAGTTTTGCTGGTTTGCTTTTATGATTTTTATAATATTTTTATTATTATCTTACCTGAAAAGTTACTTCTTTTAAAAAATTACTTTAAAAATATTTGTTTTACAATGAAATGCTTCAAACCAGTTCCAATTGTTCGGGGAAGAGAGCCATATACACCCAGAGAGAGGGATGTGAAATGTGGACCACAACATAACATTTTCATGTTCTCTATTGAGGTTTGCTTGCATTGTATTTCCTTTATCCAATTATTCTTTCTTGTAGATACAATTTCTCCTGCACAAAAAATGATGCAATAACTATACATATATTCGATTTCTTAAGTATTCTAACATAATTATCATGTAGTGGATATCCTGCCATCTAGGGGAGGGGTGGGGAGAAGGGGGGAAAAATTTGTAACAGCTTTGTAAGGGTTAATGTTTAGGAATTACCCATACATATGTTTTGCAAATAAAATAAAATTAAAAATTAAAATTAAAAAAAATATTTGTTTTAAATTTTTAAATTTTAAAATATATTTTTATTTTATTTTTTCTCAATAGTATTTTCTTTTTCCAAATACATGTAAAGAAAGTTTTCAACATTTATTTTTGTAAAACTTTGTGTTCTAAATTTTGCTTGTTCCCTCCCTTACATCCTCCCCAAGGCAGCAAGCAATCTGATATAAGTGAAATATGTGCAATCCTTTTAAATATATTTTTATATTTGTCATATTGTACAAGAAAAGTCAAAACAAATGGGAAAAAACCACAAGAAAGAAAAACAAATAAACCAAAAAGTGAAAATACTATATTTTGACCAGCATTCATTCTCTATTCTTTTCTCATCAATTCTCTATGCATTTTGGAAATGAGGCCTTTATCCGAAACACTGGCTGTAATTATTTTTTTTTTAACCCAGCTTTCAGCTTCCCTTCTAATTTTGAATGCATTGGCCTTGTTTGTGCAAAACCTTTTTAATTTAATGCAATAAAAATTATCCATTTTGTATTTCATAATGTTCTCTAGTTCTTCTTTGGCTATAAATCCCTTCCTTCTTCACAAATTCAATAAGTAGACTCTTTCTTGCATTACTAATTTGTTTATTGTACCACCCTTTATGTTTAAATCATAATCCATTTCAACCTTATCTTGGTATAGGGTGTTAGATGTTGGTCAATGGCTAGTTTCTTCCAAACTATTTTCCAAGTTCCCCAGCAATTGCTGTCAAATATTGAGTTCTTATCCCAGGAACTGGAGTATTTGGGTTTATCCAACATTAGATTACTATGATCAGTGACTTGTGTACTTTGTGTCTTGTGTACCTAACCTATTTCTCTAATCTACTACTCTAATTCTTAGTCAGTACAAAATGGTTTTGATGGCCAATGCTTTATAATATAGTTATAGGTCTGGTATGACTAGGGAACCTTCCTTTGCATTTTTTTTCATTAATTCCTTTGATAATCTTGATCTTTTGCTCCTCCAGATGAATTTCATCATTATTTTTCTAGCTCTATAAAGGTTTTTTCTTTTGGCAGTTTGATTGGTATGGCACTGAAAAGGTAGATTACTTTGGATTAAATTGTCATTTATTTATTTTTTAATAATAGCTTTTATTTTCAAAATCTATGCAAAAATATTTTCAACATTCACTCTTTCAAAATTCACTCTGCACTCTATGTTGCAGATTTTTTCTCCCTCTTTCCCCACATCCCCTTACCCAGATAGCAAGTATTCCAATATATGTTAAACATGTGCAATTCTTCTATACATACTTCCACATTTATCATGCTGCACACACACAAAAAACATCCGATCAAAAAGAAGAAAAAAGTGAGAAAGAAAATAAAAGGCAAGCAAACAGCAGCAGAAAAAGATGAAAATACTACAGTGTGATCCACAGTCCTCTTTCTGGATGCAGATGGTTCTCCATTACAAATGTATCAGAATTGGCCTGAAATATCTCATTGTTGAAAAGAGCCATGTCCATCAGAATTGATCATTGCATAATCTTGTTGCTGTGTACAATATTCTCTTGATTCTATTCACTTCACTTAGCATCAGTTCATGTAAGCTTCTCCAGGTCTTTCTGAAAGCATCCTGCTGATCATTTCTTATAGAACAATAATATTCCATAACATTCATATTATGTAACTTATTCAGCCATTCTCCAACTGATGGGCATCCATTCATTTTCCAGTTCCTTGCAACTACAAAAAGGGCTGCTACAAGTATTTTTGCATGTGTGGATCCTTTTCCCTTTTTATGATTTCTTTGGGACACAGGCCCAGTAGAAACACTGCTGTATTAAAAAGTATGCACAGTTTGATAACCATTTGGGCATAATTCCAAATTGCTCTCCAGAATAGCTGGATCATTTCACAACTCCCAGTTTTCCCACATCCCCTCCAACATTTATTATCATCTAAAATTTTTATTATGATAAGTCAGTTTCCTCATGCACAATTGATTTTTTTTTTCAATTTCAACATTCATCTTTGTAAGACTCTGAGTTCCAAATTTTTCTCCCTCCTTCCTTTATCTCCCCCAATGCCAAGACTGCAAGCAATCTGATAAAGATTGAAATGTGAAATCCTTTAAAACATATTTTCATATTTGTCATGTTGTACAAGAAAGATCAGAACAAAAAGGAAAAAAAAACATGAGAAAGAAAACAAAGAAACAAAAAGATAAAACTACTATGCTTCAATACACATTCAATCTCCATAGTTCTCCCTCCGTCCCTCTTTCCCCTCCTTTTCTTCCCTTTCCCTCTGCTCTCTCCCCTTCTCTCTCCCTTTCCTCCCTGTGTTCCCTCCCTCTTCCCCTTTTCTCCCTCTCTTCCCCCTTCCCTCCCTTCTTTTCTCCCTTCTTTTTTCCCTCCCTCCCTCGGATCCTTCCTTCCTTCCTTCCTTCCTTCCTTCCTTCCTTCCTTCCTTCCCTGCTTTTCCTCCCCTCCATCCCTTCTTTCCTCTTTGTTTTCTTCTTTTCTCTTTCCATAAGAGTTAAAAAAAAAAAAAAGCAGCTGCATCTTAATTGAGGGACAGGATTCAGCGACTGAGAAAAGTACCTTACCTTTTGCCCAGAAGTTAATAGACAAATTATAATGAAGTCTGAGCAAGCAAAGCACGAGGCTGGGGAGAACAACTAGGCTGGGTTGGGGGCGAGAACGTTAAGTGGTGCTCAAGTGGAAGGCTGTGCGGAGGCGAGGAATTGGTCGCATCCAAGTTTGCAGCCCATCTCTAAGCTATTAGTATCTCCAACCTGTTGAAAGTAAAAAGTTCGCCTGAGAAAGGGAGCAGAGTGCCGGGCTGCTTTGAGTCAGTTTCTCCGCCTGTCTGTCCCGGGCTCGGAGTTCGATCTCTCTATGGGTCAGAGACAAAACAGGTCATGGGGACACTGCTGGGGATCAAGAGCTGTCTGGATGTAGGGTTGTTGCGGCGGCACTGGCATTGGCAAGGCTATAGCCAGCGAGCTATTGCACCTAGGTGTGTCTGTATGCCCTGCCCGGTCCGGGGTGCAGGAGAGGGGGCAGAACTGGGGACATTGAGCAGGTGAGGGAGAGCTGGGGCAGAGCACCCTGGGGGATGCTGGGGGCAATTTGAGGAACTGTAGGGATAAAGCGGGGATGCTGAGGGTGAAAGAGGTAGAACAAAAGAAACTCGAGGAGAGACGAGTAAAAGCCGGGTAATTCTGAGGGAGAAGGAGGGCATAGGAGAGAAAGTATAGGAGTTGTTAGGACACTAGGAGGTGAAAGTGGAGGGAACTTAAAGAAGGGTGTGGGCAAGTCATTCGAAAAGGGAAAGTGGCTACTAGGACACCGACCAGGATCCAATGGGAGGGTTTGGGATAGAGTTTCCTTAAAGGAGCAGAAACTCTAGAATCAGAAAGTAAGGGGGTAGGGCAGGTTGGAAGGAAGCTGGGGACAAGGGTCAGGTCCTGGAAGGTCACAAGGAAGAAGTCAGTGGTTGGCAGGTGTGGGAGAATTTGCTCTGGACCTCTGGGAGAGACATACTGGGAAGGGATCCAATGATTGTGGATCCCAGATAGGAGGCCAAATTGAAAGCGGGAAAAACTGCTGATGGCAGCTTCAGCTTTCGAGATTACAAGATTTACTTTTTATAACATTTCGAGCCTTTAATCTAGAGCCAAAAGGCAGAATTCCGCCCACAATTTAAGATAAATTAATAACAACTTTCAAAGAAGAAAGAGCAGTAGAGAAAGGGAACCTTATTCAAGGGAGGAAAGGGAAGGCTTCTGGGGAATATTTGCCAAGTAGTTGGCTAGTTTGTTACTGGAATGAGAACGTTCTCTATGGAGGATCGGAAATAAAGGAAGTTGACCAAATACTTCTAACAATTGTGAAAGTGATCCCTTTAAATAAAACGCAGGGTTGAGGTAATCTTTTAGACAAAACTTCAGCTGTCTTAACGAAGGACAGTATTTACAATAATGATTCAGACCCTCAGCTTTTACTGCGTTGTTACAATATTCATCATAGCATGTTACATTTAATAGTTCAGAGTGGTGAGTAAATAACTTTTTATGTTTTGGTCAGAAATCTTGAGGGTGTTACCCTCCCAGATTGACTTTTTGATAGCTTTTTATTTTCCCAAATGCATGCAAAGATAGTTTTCAACTTTCACCTTTGCAAAACTTTGTGTCCCAAATTTTTCTCCCTCCCTCCATCTCTCCCCTCTCCCCTACACAGCAAGCAATTTCATATAGGTTAAACATGTGAAATTCTTCTAAACATATTTCCATTATTTATGATGTTGTGGAAGAAAAATCAGATCAAAAGGGGCAAAAATGAGAAAAAAATCCAACAAACAAATAAACAAACAATAAAATGTCAAAATACTATGCTTTGATCTAAATTCAGTCTCCATAAGAGCAATTTGGAACTATGCTCAAAAAGTTATCAAACTGTGCATACCCTTTGTTCCAGCAATGTTTCTATTGGGCGTATAACCCAAAGAAATCATAAAGGAAGGAAAGGGCCCCACATGTGCAAGAAAATTTGTGGCAGCCCTTTTTGTAGTGGCTAGAAACTGGAAACTGAATGGATGCCCGTCAATTGGAGAATGGCTGAACAAATCATGGTATATGAATGTTATGGAATATTATTGTTCTGTGAGAAACGACCAGAAGGATGATTTCAGAGAGGTCTGGAGAGACGTATATGAACTGATGCTGAGTGAAATGAGCAGAACAAGGAGATCATTATACTCGCAACAACAATACTATATGATGATCAATTCTGATAGACATGGCTTTCTTCAACAATGAAATGTTTCTAACCAGTTCCAATTGTTCAGTGAAGAAAGCCATATACACCCAGAGAGAGGGATGTGAAATGTGGACCACAACATAACATTTTCATGCTCTCTATTGATGTTTACTTGCATTGTGTTTCCTTTCTCTGATTTTTTTTCTTGTAGATATGATTTTTCTTGCACAAAAATGATGTGTGGAAATATGTATACATATATTTGATTTGTCAAGTATTTTAACATAATTAACATGTAGTGGATATCCTGCCATCTAGGGGAGGGGTGGGGAATAGGGAGGAAAAATTTGTAACAGAAAGCTTTGTAAGGGTTAATGTTGAAGAATTACCCATACATATCTTTGCAAATAAAAAGTTTTAATAAAAAATAAATTCAGTCTCCATAGTTCTCTGGATGAGGATGGCTCTTTCCAACATATCTATTGGAATTGCCTTGAATCACCTCATAGTTGAAAAAGACCCAAATCCATCACAGGTTGGCAAAATGGGTTTATTATAGCCCAGAGAAGCAGCTTTCTTAGCAGGACAGTTGTGAAAAGGGAGTAGTAAAGATAGGTTATAAGCAAAGATTAGTTAACACTGAGCATGGCTCAGTGCGCTTTTTCCTGATAGGAATTAGCCAAAGTGGGCTTACACTGAGCAGGAGCTCAGCGGGCCTATCCCTTTGTAGGAATCATTGAAGACTTGGGGTTCAGAGTTGTCTTTTTATTTTGCCATAAATCTCTCACATAGTTTTTTGGGGGTTGATGGATTCCTCCACAAAACCTGTGAATGCCCAAAAGGGTGTCCCCTCACCTCTTTTCTCACACCTCATCACAACTATACACAGCAATATATTTAAATATTTTCTAATTAATTACTTTAAGGAATCAGAGACTCATACAATTGGAGCTGGAAGATACCTTAGATACCATCTTTCATTTAACAAATGAAGAAATGGGATTCCCAGTTACCTAAACTTAGAATTTGATCATGAAAAATGAGAATGTTATTTCAATTAGGAAGAATGTGTTGTGAACCCTTAGAAAAGGAGATCTCAAAGCACCTTAGTTGTTAATTGGGGATAGCAATACCAATAATAGTTACCTCAATGTTATGAGTTTCTAGTGAGTTAAAATAGGTGAAGTCTTAACTTCAGGACATTTATATGTCAATTATTACCTTTTAATTGTTTCCATTCAGTCAGTCAAATAAGTGAACCTGCACTGTGAGAATTGTAGTATATGGAAAGATAAATAAGTTATCCAACCATTTCTATACTTTACTGATTCATTTCCTTTCTCCTAGTCCCACAGTATGAGTCTCCTCTAAGATTCTGTCTTGGACTTCCCTTCTATTTCTTCTTTCCACTTTTATGATTTGATCCACAGCCCTCTCCTATATTCAATTATCCCTTTTTTGTGAATGATTTCAAACTCTATATGTTTCTCTCTTCCCTTACTTTTCTACCTACCTAGTGGACCTTTTTGCAGATAAGTTCCACTAGTATCTCTGATTTAGCACATACAAATTTGAACCTAAACTCTTCATCTCTCAACCTGCCCCCCTTCCAGTGTCTCTAGTTCTGTTGGTGACACCATCATCCACCTGGTTACTCAGGTTGGAAATCTCAGGCAATAATTCTTTCTTCCCTCTCCTTTAGTCCAAATATCTGTTTCATTACTAAGTACTACTTATGCTGCCTCCTCTACCCTATGAAATATTTCTCATGCCCATTCCCTCAACTCTATTAACTATCCTGCTACCTTTATTCAAGGCTTTATAATTTTTTTTTCTGGATTCTTAACTGCTTTCTGCCTCCATTCTTTCCCTTGGTCACTTCATTCTTTTAAACAGCTGCCAAAATCAACTGTCTTGTCTCTACATTTGACTGTCACTTCCTTGCTAAAAAAATTAATGGTTTCTCATAGCATTTATGATAAAATATAATTTTTAACCCTCTTCAAAGTCCTCTGTATTCTGTCTCCAAATGATCTTCCAGGCTTATTTATCTCTGTTCTCCTTTAGGTACTCTATGTGCCAGCCAACCTAGAAAGCTGTTCTTGACTTTGTCCTGACCTCTCCTTACTCATTTATATAGATCATCCCCTAGACAGACCATACAATTTCTCTATAGCTTCATCTGAAATCCCTCTCTTTTAAAGCCCAGTCTAAGTTCCATTTTCTCTATGAAGCCTTTTCTTTTTTACTCAAGTCCCATAGTCTTGATTTTTTTTTTTGCACTTGTCACAGACACACAAGATCATATTCCTTCTTTTTAGGATACAAGCTCCTTGAAATTAGATTTTCATTTTTCTTTGTGTAGTGGTGTGTGTGTGTGTGTGTGTGTGTGTGTGTGTGTGTGTGTGTGTGTGTTTGCTCTGACCTGTGATTTCTTCAGTTTGGGAAATTCTGGTGTGGAAATTTTCTCTGTCCATGAAGGCTTAAAATTCATCTGTAATTCAAAGTCATATAAAGTTGCTTGTAGCAGTGAGAAATTAATAATAATAGGTTAATAAGCCTCTGGTCACATAGCCAGCAGGTGTTAGAGAAGGGACCTCAATTCTAATCTTCCTGATTCCAAAAATTGACCCTTTATCACTACATCATATGTCTCTTTTGCCTTGCAAATAGCAATAGTTTAACAAATATTGAATAAAGGAGAAAAGAGTGTTTTGTTGGGTTGAAAACTATAGGAGGAAATCAAGGGCTATTTTCTTATTTTAAATCAATCAATAAACATTTATTAAGCACCTACTACATGAAAGTCACAAAACCACATGGAATACATTCACAAGGATTTTCTTTATGCCTGGAGTTCTTATTCTGGGCCTAATAGATCCCAAACGGTTCATGAATAGATTTTAGAATGTCCATGAACTTGTCTTTTGAATAACTTTATATAATTGTATTGATAACTACATAATAATATGATTTTTAGTTTTCTTTGTGGTCCTATAAATTTATTTTGGGTTTAAAAAATAGTTATTCTGAGAAGGAGCTGCTAATCTTCAATAGACTGCCAAAGGAGAATCTATAAGAAAAAGGTTAACAACTCATGCATTATAATAAAAATTTACAAATACATCTGCAAGCTTTATTGTGAATATAGCAATATGGTAATGAAACACATGAGAATAAGTTTAAATTACTTGAAGAAATGTGTATTTCATGGCCAGCCATGTAAGAGATCGATCAATTGAACAGAAAATAGTATTTACAACTTGCATTATCTATTCTGCAGGAACATATTACATTTGAGGGGTGAAGAAGATCATTATCATTGCTAAATTAGAGATGCTCAGATTCTTCCTGCCTTTGTGAATTCACATAGGCCATCCAACACGTACTGGGTAGATTCTTTATGAAGGGTTATGAAAAGACAAAAAAAAGTATTGCATAGAATGGGAATGCAAACTTTAGGAAGTTTTGATCTCTTGATGGCGTACCAAACACATTAGGGTATAGATTTACTGAAATATCTATATATTATTACTGGTAAAATTAGGAATAGCTGAAAAGATTTTTAAAATTAATTTTATTTTATTTCCTAATAACATTGTTTTATTTATTTATTTATTTATTTAGTTTTCTTGCCAGAGTGTAATGTAGTTTTTGCCTCCCACAATTTTGATAGATTAAAATCTCCAGCAGAAGAGTTGAATGCCAAATGCTTGCCCTCCAATCTAGCCATTGTTATTCCCATTCAGTGCAATATTTGAAAAGAAGAGGTAAAATTAATACCTTTAATTTAATCTAAAAGTTATGAAAATCATTTTGAGAAAGCAGTAAGGATTTAAGTATTTTTTGATATATTTTTCCTTGACATAATGTATTCCTGATTAGTAAAAATGTTTGGAAAATTGTTAATCTTTTTCTGGTTAATAGTGGATTAATCATAAATACTTGTGAACCCTTTTTTGAAAATGTTTCTGTAATGTATGCTTTCTTGTCTTTGTAAGCATAGCTTTGTCAATATAACTGTGCAAAGTATTATGCTAGATGCTTGGATAGATAAATAAAAATGTAACAGTCCTATTTATCCTTATATTCATAGTCATTCATACTTACTTATCCAATCCATTATCAAATCTTGTCTTTTCAACATTCACAATGTCTCTCCTATATGTCTCCTTTCCCCTCATACAACCACCACTACAAGACTGGTTCATCTTACCTCTCACGAGACTAATTCAATAGCCTTTTAATTATTTTTTTTCATTTCTCCCTTTCCCCATATTTCACCCAATAACACCATCATTCACACTTCATTCAGTAGTGAATGATTTTCTTTTTTAAAATTTATCAGAATTTTTTTTTCCCAAGAGCTTTAGTTACTGCACTGGTCTTATTGAAAATTGAAGATAAGCACACAAGACAGTAAATTCGTAATTATTTATTGAAGTCAGTGTGCTTCCAAATTACCAAAACAAAAGCAAACAAAAAAACAACAATAGCAAGCAAACAAACTAGCTGAGTTTTTCTTAGAACCTCAATAGCTTCACCTTAGTGAAGCTTATTGAAACACAAAAGGAAAGAAATATGTGTAGAGATCATTTTTCAGGTGAGAAATCTGAGTCCTGTAGTGTGAGAGGCAGTAAAGAATATAAAATAGGGGGCGGGGGGGGGAAGAGCACTAATACTTCATAAATTAAAAGGCTTCGACTCTTCATTGACTTTCAAGTCCTAGATATTGTAGAACAGGGGTATCAAATACAAATGGATCCCTGTAACCTGTGCTTAGAAAACCACAAATTAACATTATCTATGTTGTATTCTTTTGAAATTGATTTTTTCAAATATTTCCCAATTACACTTTAATCTGGTTCCAGCCAAATTTAGGAGTCTGAGTTTGACACTTGTGCTCTAGAGGAATATCTGTTTCTCTTGACTGTGTCTTTGAAATGGCAGAGCCAACCCAGTTTGGGATTAATGTGGACTGTGTTTCCTATGGTGAGGCTTCTAGCATTGTTTCAAATAGAAGCATTACCTATTTCACCAATTTTAAACATTTCTGTTTTCCTCCAAAATTTATGTGAAAAACTTATCTGTTTTAATCATTCATCTGTATGTTTCCTAAGTTATCCAGGTGTTGAGACTTATCAATTCTCAATTGATCTCAATTAACTCAATCAATTTTCACCTGGAATTCAGGGAGAAAAAAAGACTATAGCAATAAATGGTTTTATGATTGAGCTGGTTCAGCTGTCTATATGCAACCTGTTCTGAACTATAAAGTCAAAAGTTATTCTCTTCTACCCCCCAAAAAAAATAAGTATTTCTGTGAGTAGAAATACTAGTATAATTTTATGAAAAACTGAAATATGTGGATGTTTAACTCTCTGTTTTAAGTATGAAAAATTGATTACTTAATTTTTTTTGCCACTTCTCAAGTTTCAAAGAGAAACTTCAGTCACATGAATTGGACTTTTAGTCAAATTATTACTGTAAAACCTGTACTAACCATATTCCTCCTTTCTGAGCGTTTGAGAATAATTTAAGTATATTTAAGAAATATACTGAATTCATGTTAAAAACCAACCCTCTTCAAAGCCAAATGAATTTCGATATAGATATCACAGTCCAGACAAAGTCAGAACCCATTGGAGAGAGATACCACTCAAGTTAGGGCTCATTGACCAACTTAGTTTCTTACAGTTGTTTTAGGTCAACAGTTTGGTTGAATCTACCTTAGATGTCCATGGTAAGATCAGTTTCCTGGTGAACCATGGAGGATGCCAATTCTTATCTCCTATGGAATTCATCACTTCAAAGGGATGAAATGCTGTTTTTGAAACCAACCTAAATGGCACCTTCCATCTTTGCAAAGCAGGTAGGGATGATAAATATTCAGAAATGCTAGGCCTTTCTTCATTTGAAGATCATAACTCCCTAAAAAGTATTACTTGCATTGAGGAGTTATGATTTTGTCTCTTTACAGTTTAGTAGCTGGCCTTCCTGAATAGCTAAAATATTAATCATCTTGCAGCCTTCCTGATGGTGAATATCTCTACTCAGGCTTAGCTGATCCTTAGTAATGAACCTGGCTACCTTCCCCAAATCATACTTGTGGTGATAATTTGAAATGTGGCCTGTCAGACATCAGAATAAAGCCATATAAATGTGGAAAAGAGGCTTTTATCTAAGGAAGGTTTTAAAAAAAATAAATTTATCAATAATTAAAAACTAAGTATCTAAAGTTTATTTAACATGGAGGTGCTAAATTGAAAGATTGATTAAATAGCAGTCTTTATGCCCAGCAACAGTTTGCTGAGGATTACAGGGAACAACCATTTACTATCTCCATTGAACTCAGAGCTGTCACTTGTCCAAGGTCACTTAGGTAGTAAGTGGCAGAGCAGAGATTTGAACTGAAATGTTCTGATTTCAAAGTCACTCCTTACTATATTACATTACTACATGCTACCTGAAAATTGGATTCTTGTTATTCAGTTTTTAAGTCCTAGATGAAGGATCATGAAGAGTCTATTATGAACATCATTACCATGTTAAAAAATGGATTTCCTAATGCTGTGTAAGGAATTTTTACTTTCTTCTTTTGTCCTGGGACCTTGCCTAAAAATGGAGCTTTAATGCTTCTTGTGATTTCAGACTTTCTTTCCTGCTGGACTTTAAGAAGATACTTTCAAAGTATTCTTCCATACTTGGCACAATGCTTAGGTTGATTTTTAGTGTGGGATTGCTTCTTTGGTAAAATATAAAGTGAGGCAAATAAAGGATATACCAAGCATTGATATACTTCTCATTGTCAGGTCTGCTAAATGCTCCTTGCTCATGGATGCCATGGATGTTTCTGATGATTTAATATATACTCTTTAGGAATGTCATACCATATCCACTGTGTCATATCTTCCATTATCACCCTGCCTTTCCTTACCATGATTTACTTTGTTAATTATCTACAGCACACTCTAGGTTAAAACCTCTTTTTTTAGATTTTCTCAGATTTTAGACCTTTGTTGATATGTGTTGAAATATCAGCAGGTCAAATTATCTGTGACATCCTTAGATATTACTTGGAATGTGTGTCATTTCTCCCAAGAATTTTTTTGTATTTATGCTTTTTCATGTTTCAGTTGGAAATTCCAAGAACTGTTTCTTATTTTTTTAAAAAAAATCAACATTTTATTTTTCTCCAATTACATGTAAAAAATAATTTTACAGTCATTTAAAAAAACTGAGTTCTAAATTTTATTTTGCCCATCTTGATACCCTCCCACATTGAGAAGGTAAACAAATATATATAGGCTATATATGTGTATTCATGCAAAATATATTTTCACTTAGTCATGTTATAAAAGAAAAAACTAATTTTCAGTACAGTAAAAGTGTGTAGCAATCTGTATTCAGACTCCATCAGTTCTTTCTCTGGAAATGGATAGCATTTTTCATTATAAGTCCTTCAAAAGTTTCTTGGATCATTATATATGTTGAGAATAGCTGAATCATTCATAGTTGATCATTATACAATATTGCTGTTACTGTATACAATATTCTTCTGTTTCTGCTCATTTAATGTTGCATGAGATCATATAAATTTTTCCAGGTTTTACTGAGAGCATCCTGCTTGTCATTTCATATATCACAATAATATTACATCACAATCATATATAACCACTTGTTCAGCCATTTTCAGATAAATGGACATCCTCTCAATTTCCAATCTTTTGCAACCTCCTTTTCCTTTTTTAAAAATATCTCACTGGGATATAGATTTAGCAATGGTATTGCTTGACCAAAGGGTATCCATGGTTTATAGTTATTGGGGCATAGTTCCAGATTGCTCTGTACAATGGTTGAATCAGTATACAACTCCACCAACAGTGAATTAGTGTTTTAATTTTCCTATATCTCCTCAAACATTTGTTATTTTCTTTTTCTGTCATATAAGCCAAACTGATAACTATAGAAGACTAGTTCAGACTTGTTTTAATGTGAATTTCTCTAATCAATAGTGATTTAGACAATTTTAATATGACAATAGATAGCTTTGATTCCTTTGTCTGAAAGCTGTTTGTTCATATGCTTTGACCATACATCAAGTAAGAAATCACTCTTATTTCTATTGATTCTGTTTTCTATATATTTAAGAAATGACTACTATATATTTCCCTCCATCCTACTTCCCCCTGTTTCTCTTACTTTCTCTGTCTTTCACTCTGTCCATTCTCAAAAGTATTTTGCTTCTGACTTTTACTTTTCCGAATCTTCCCCCTGCTTATCAGTCCCACCCCGATCTCCTCTCTGTATTATCCCCTGTCTTTCCTACTTTTCTGAATAGAAAGATAAGTTTCTATAGGCAACTGAGTGTGTAGGTTATTCCTTTTCTGAGCCTATTCTGAAGAGATTAAGTCTCATGTACTCTATTCCCTCCCACCTTCCCCCATCTTCTCCACTGTAAAGGCTTTTTTGTGCATTTTTATGTCAGATAGTTTACCCCATTCTACCTCTTCATTTCTCCTTCTCCCAGTGCATTTCTTTTTCTCACCCCTTAATTTCATTTTTTACAAGATATTATTCTATAATATTCAATTTGCACTTGTGTCTTCTCTATAACTGCCCCAATAATGAAAAAGTTTTTAGGAGTTACAAGTATCATTTTTCCATGTTGGATATAAACAGTGTAATCCTTTTGAATCCCTTATGTTTTCTCTTTCCTGTTTACATTTTTGTGCTTCTTCTGAGTTTTGTATTTGAATGTCAAATTTTCTGGTCAGTTCTGGCCCTTTTTCAGGAATCCTTGAAAATCCTTTATTTCATTTCATGTGAGTTTTTCCCCTGAAGGAGTTAATTCAGTTTTGCTGGGTAGATAATTTTAGTTGTAATTATAACTCTGTTGCCTTCTGGAATACCATATTCCAATATTTCAAGCTATCTGATCCTAAAATGTAAAACCTGCTGAAGCTTGTGGTATCCTGACTGTGGCCCCACAATATTTCAATTGTTTCTTTTTGGCTTCTTGTAATATTTTTCCTTGACTTAGAAACTCTGAAATTTGGCTATAATAGTCTTGAGGCTTTTCATTTTGTGAACAATTGGAACTGGTTTGAGACAATTCTTTGTTGCAGAGAGCCATGTACATCAGAATTGATCATCGTGTAATACTGTTGTTGCTGTATATAATGATCTCCTGGTTCTGCTCGTTTCACTCAGCATCAGTTCATGAAAGTCTCTCCAGGCCTCTCTGAAATCATCCTGCTGGTCGTTTCTTACAGAGCAATAATATTCCATAACATTCATATACCATAATTTATTCAGCCACTCCCAATTGATGGGTATCCCTTCAGTTTCCAGTTTCTAGCCACTACAAAAAGGGCTGCCACAAACATTCTTGCACATGTGGGTCCCTTTCCCTCCTCTAAGATCTCTTTGGGATATAGGCCCAATAAATAGAAACACTGCTGGGTCAAAGGGTATGCACAGTTTGATAACTTTTTGAGCATAGTTCCAAATTGCTCTCCAGAATGGTTGGATCTGTTCACAGTTCCACCAACAATGTATTAGTGTCCCAGTTTTCCCACATCCCCTCCAACATTCATTGTTATCTTTTCCTGTCATTTTAGCCAATCTGACAGGTGTGTAGTGGTACCTCAGAGTTATCTTAATTTGCATTTCTCTGATCAATAGTGATTTGGAGCAATTTTTCATATGACTAGAGATGGTTTTAATTTCATCATCTGAAAATTGTCTGTTCATATCCCTTGACCACTTATCTATTGAAGAGTGGCTTGAATTCTTATATATATGAGACAATTCTCTATATATTTTAGAAATGAGACCTTTATCAGAACCATTAAATGTAAAGATGATTTCCCAATTTGATGCTTCCCTCCTAATCTTGTCTGCATTAGTTTTATTTGTACAGAAACTTTTTAACTTAATATAATCAAAATTATCCATCTGGTGTTCAATTAGGAGTTCCAGATCTTCTTTGGACATAAATTTATTCCATCTCCACAGGTCTGAGAGGTAAACTATATTACGTTCCTCTAACTTGTTTACAAAGTCCCTCTTTATATCTAGATCATGAACCCATTTAGATCTTATCTTGGTAGGTGGTGTTAGGTATGG
>JAJPUD010000955.1:213939-236910 GCA_023553655.1 Myrmecobius fasciatus
GAGTGAAATGAGCAGAACCAGGAGATCATTATACACGGCAACAACAGTACTATATGACGATCAATTCTGATGGACATGGCTCTCTTCAACAATGAAATGTTTCAAACCACCTCCAATTGTTCACTGAAGAAAGCCATATACACCCAGAGAGAGGGATGCGAAATGTGGACCACAACATAACATTCTCATACTCCTTGATTGATGTTTGCTTACATTGTGTTTCCTTTATCTGACATAACGTTTGTGTAGATAAGATTTTTCTTGCACACCAATGATAAGTTTGGAAATATGTATACATATATTCGATTTGCCAATATTTTAACATAATTAACATGTAGTGGATATCCTGCCATCTAGGGGAGGGGTGGGGAGTTGGGGGGAAAAAATTGTAACGGAAAGCTATGTAAGGGTTATTGTTGAAGAATTACCCACACATATGTTATGCAAATAAAATAAAAATTAAAAAAAAAAAAAGAAATAGGTGAAATTCATCTATATCATTGAATGACCATCTTCTTCCCGGGAGGATAATGCTCATTCTAGCTGGATAGGTTATTCTTGGCTGTAATCCAAGTTCCTTTGCCCTTTGGAATATCTGGTTCCAGGCCCTTCGATCCTTCAATGTGGAGGCTGACAGATCGTGTGTGATTTTAATTATTGATCCTCGATATTTGAATTGTTTCTTTCTAGCTGCTAGCAGAATCTGTTCCTTGGTGCTATAGTCCTGAAATTTAGCCAAGATATTCCTTGGGGTTTTAATTTTGGGGTCTCTTTCAGGAGGTGATCGGTGAATTCTTTCAATGGTGATTTTGCCTTTTGATTCTACAATCTCAGGGCAGTTTTCTTTCAGGATTTCCGGAAGATAGTGTTTAGCTTCTTTTTTTCATCATGGCTTTCAGGAAGTCCAATAATCCTTAGATTGTCTCTCCTAGATCTATTTTCCAAGTCAATTGTTTTTCCTAGGAGATATTTCATATTTTCTTCTAATTTTTCATTTTTTTGTTTTTGTTTGACTGATTCTTGAAGTCTTATTGAGTCATTCACTTGCATTTCTTCAATTCTTATTTTTAAAGTGTTGTTGTCTTCAGTTACCTTTTTAAGCTCCTTTTGTAATTGGCCAATTTGTTCATTGCACTTTTTTTCCACCTCACTAATTTTATTTTTCAATAAATTGGTGTCTTTTTCATATCTCTTTTGCAGGGCATCATATCCTTCTTGCACTGATTTCAGTTTATTTTCCCACTTATCCTCCAGCTCTCTTTTGAGGTTCTTTATGCAATCTTCCAGAAAGGCCTTTTGAAAAAGTGACCAGTGATGGTCTTTAATACCTTCTTCTGGTATTTTGTCTAAAGGAATTTCAAGATCTGTGGTCATCGCTTCTTTCTCTTGATAAAAGCTGTCTATGGTGAGAGCTCTCTTTTGCTTCTTCATTTTTTTTTAGACAGAGTGGATATCTCTTTAAGGTAGGGGAAAAAAAACCGGCGGCTGAAACGGCAGGTGAAGATCTTTGTCCTGGGGCACTTGGGCGAATTTACTTAAGGTGCTGGGTCTGTGGGGGCTAGGACTAAGTCTGAATTACTCATTAAACAAGGCAAGTCTGCCAGAACACCTGCCCCCAATCAGGGCAGAGTGTCCCGAGTGCCTCAGATAAACTCCAGGTGTTTGGAATTTGGAGTTTGGAGTTTGGAATTTCTGCCACGATGAGCTGAGCTGAGTCCCACCCTCACTTCTGGCCTACACCGGAGTCCTCTGACACCAGAGTCCTCTGTTTATCCCTCTGTCCAAGTTAGACAAACGTGATGTGAAGTTCTTCAGAGATATCAGCAAGCAGTGTCCAAATATTTCTGGATTCGTTGACTTGAAGATCAGTTCAGAGGCTTATTTTATTGTTGATTTGAGAGAAGATCGTAGGAGGGCGCAGAGAGTCACCTTTTCACTCCGCCATCTTGGCTCTGCCCCCCCTTGATAATTTCTTGAAAGACAATATCTAGGTTCTTTTGTCATGCCTTTTAGGTAATCCAATAATTCTTTAATTATCTTTGTTTTCCATATCAGTTATTTTTCCAATGAGATATTTCACATCTTCTTTCTTTTTCATTCTTTTTATATTATTTACTTGTTTATTGATATCTCATATAGTCATTAGCTTTCACTTTTTAAGTAATTATTTTCTTCTGTGAGATTTTTTTAAACTTTCTTTTCTATTTTGTCAATTCTGCTTCTGAAAGAGTTTTTCCCTTCAGTGAATTTTTTTATATCTTTTTCATTTGGCCAATTCTGCTTTTCAAGGCATTCTTGTCTTCATTGGATTTTTGTGCCTCCTTTAGCATCTGTCCTATTCTGTTTTTTAAGCTGTTAATTTCTTCGTTATTTTTGGTATCTCCTTTACAAAACTCTTGTTTTACATTCTTTGTTATACATCATTCTCATTTCTCTTCTCAATTTTTCCTCTCCTTCTTTTACTTGATTTTAAAAATCCTTTTTAAGGTCTTCTTGTCCCAAGGCAAATTCAGATTTTCCTTTAGTACTTTGGATGTAGGAGTTTTGACTTCATTGTCTTCTTTTGAGTTTGTGTTTTGTGCTTCCCTGTTACCATTATTACTATAATTCCCTATTACCATTAGCAGGGTCTTTTCCTGCTGTTTGTGGATTTCCCCAATCTATTTCTTGATTTATAATTCTATGTTAAACTGGAATTCTGGTTCTAGAGTGGAGGGGCATTGTCCTAATCTTCAGGATTTTTGTGTATCTGTTTTTAGAGGTAATGCTGAGGACCTGCAAGTTTTTCTTCCAAAATCTGTTCTCTGAGTGACCACAATCACTCTTTTCTGTCTGTAACCCTGAACAGGGTCCCAGCTCTCCTCAGACCACAAGGTCTGGTATACTAGTGTTTCTCTTTACTCTGGGCCTAAAATGTAGGACTGGATATAGACAATGAAACAGAGTCTTGCTCCTGGTGCCAGCATAAGGAACCAATTGTAATCTCCTTTTGAACAATTTTCTGATTCCCTTACCATCTGTGGGCTGAGAGGTCCAGAAACTGTGACCATTTACATTGCTTAAATACCCACAAAGGCCTACTAGATGACTCTGGCCCAGTCTGTGCTGGATTGTGTTCTAGTATCACCCCAATGTGACAGACCATTTCTGCTGACATTTTTAGTTATATTAGGCTGCAGATTTGTTTCACTCCATTCTTTTGAGTGTTCTGTCACTCTAGAATTAGTTTTGAGGCATTATTTAAAGTTTTTTGGAAGGGTTTTGGGAATAGATCAAGTGAGTCCCTGCTTTTTCGGCACCATCTTGGAGTGCTATCTCTTAATTTTTCTTTTTTTTATTTTTTCAAAATATTTCTCAATATTTTTCTCAAAATTTTTATTTTCTCAAATTTTCTCAGTTGCTTTTATTCTAAAATTGCCATTCCTTACATAAAAAGCAATTTAGTGAAATAGTCAAAATTGAGAGATTTTTTGACATGAAATCTTGGAGATAAAGCAAAAGTAGTGCAATGATAAGCCTTTGATACCTGGTCACTAACTGAGTCTATATTTTTGTGTAGAATGGGATGGAACAAATTACGAGAAACTGAATCGTCTTGTAATTTTTTTCCTTAAAATTTCAACTCTAAATTCTTTATCTTTCAATAAAAAGTTATGTTACTCTTAAGCACATAGTTGGTCTTTATTTCTTAACAGCATTTTCAATCTAGAGGGAAGATATGGAAAGAAGTGTTTTTACATGAGATAACTGTGTAATCAGATCTCCAAGCTCCAACCATGGGCTGCACACTACTTGAATGTAATGTTCAAGTCATTTTTGTTTTCCTTTTGATTTTTGAATATATATATCCCCAGTGCCTAACACAATTCCTATTAAAGAATTGTTTCCTTAGTTTTTTCAAAGTTTAGCTCAATGAATAGGGAGTTTTTTGTTAACATTATTGTTTTCCAGTATAACTTCCTAGAAGTTGCTTACAATGATAAACTGTTTCCTCTCTTCTCCTAAAAGACAGTAGTGGGAAAGTTCCAAGTATTTCTAAATGGGAGCATTTTATTTGAACTGTTTTTCTGTTTCTTTATGTACCATTTAGTCTTCATGTAAATAAGAATAATTAATGGAAGATGAATGAAGTCTTAACAGAATTTTTTTCTTTAAAAGGCACAGTGGAGCAGCAAGAGCTGGTGTTGAAAACATGAGCAAAACTTTGGCTATGGAATGGGCCTGCCATGGTATAAGAATCAATTGCATTAGTTCTGTAGGTAACCAGTTATGTGTATACAATTTGTGTACTTGTTCTTATATTTTTCTTGTTAGTATGACTAATCACTAGAAACTGAAACATCTAATATTTTTTCCTTAAAATATCAACCCTAAATTCTTTATCTTTCCATAAAAAGTTATGTTACTCTAAACTTACAGTTGGTCTTTATTTCTTACTTTTCTTTTAATATTAACTACAAAACAGGATATTAAGCAATAGACAAATTAGAGATTCTACATATTGTCAAAGTTTTCAGAAAAAGACAAAGCTATCAATTGTCATTTAAAATGCCTTAATTCCATAATAGTTATAGAAATGCAGATTAAAATACCTCTGAAATACCACTCCCACCAATCAAATTGTCTAACATGATAGAATATGAAAATTACATATGTTGGAGGGGATAGGAAAAAATAAGTACACTAATGCACTGTGGGTGAAGCTTTGAACAAGTTTAACCATTCTGAAGAATGATTTGAAACTATGCCCAAAGGGTTATAAGACTGCATTACCTTTGATCCAGAAATGCTACTCCTAGATCTGTGCCCTAAGGGATCCAATAAAAAGGAAAAGAACAACATATAAAAATAGTTTTGCAGTAATTCTTTTTGTGGGGCAAAGAATTGGCAACTGATGAAACATAAAGCAAGGATATTTATGGCATGAAGGATTTCTGGATAGCCTCTCAGTGACAGTTTTCTTGATCTGTCCCTGAGTCACACAAAGATAAATATTGCCAGTATACTGGCAATATTTACAGTGTACACCACTACCCTGATGACTTGCTCATGATAGACCAATCAAGTCTAGAAAGTTAATGAAGCTTCCTTCAGGGACCATTTTATACATTTTACTCATGCCAAGCCTGACTACCTCCTGGCAGCTGTAGTTACAAGGGCTAACTGTGTTGCTTTTAAAATTAGATCCGTTCTGGTAAAAGATCAAGGAGGACAGATGCCAAGAGATATCCAAATGACCTGATGATTTTGGGGAGGCCTTTTTTTTTCTAAAATCAGAGTCTTTTAGTGGCTATATCCTCAAGTAATTTCATACCTGCTTCTTCCATAAATTGTTTTTCATAAATATCTATGCTAGCTTGAAACTAGAAATTACTGTTGTATTTTCCAAGTATTTATAAACCATTCATCTAACAATCCTTTGTAAAACTTTGTTGTTGAACTCATGGATCTGCTGTTTCTGAAAATATTTTTTTCCTGAAAGTGAGAAGACTATTTGTTGATCTCATAATTTTTACCTCCCATTCTTCATGATTTTTCTTTTCCTAAAGAGAAAAAATTAAATGTTTTATTGATTTTTTAAAATATAGTTTTGTCACTTCTCCAAGATTGCTCTTATCTTTTGCCTTGTAATATCCCTTAAAATAAATTACAGTTGAACAAACATTTTTTCATATGTCATATATCATATTTTGAAGTCATCATAAACTGTCTCTGTGTCAAGATGGAAGAAGTAGACATCCTTATTAGTCTTCTGAATTTACAAAATCATAGAAGCATAGAATTTGAGATTTGAAAGGAATTTCATTGACCACATAGGAAGAGTATGTGCTATAACATACTTGACAAGTACAATTATACATACATGACAAGGACATGGAAAAGCTCCAAGGAGGGGGAATAACTTCTCATGAGGGAAGCCTTCCATCGCCCCTTCCCATTACTGACAGCTATCTTGTAACTAAGACCAAGATTGCCTTAGCTTTTTTGGTTTCCATATTCCTCTGCTGAATCCTATTGAAGTTATAATCCAATAAAGCCCCCAGAGCTTTTCTATTTCTATTTCTGTTCCTGCATACCTCCCTCGTGTTATATTTATAGAGCTAGGGTTTTTGTATCCAAGTATAAGACTTCACATTTATCCTTATTGAATTATATCCTATTAGATTCAACCTAATGCTCTAGTGTGTCAAAATTCTTAACTATCATTGCTACCTTTGTGTCATCTATATATTTGATAAGCATGCAATTTATGCCCAAATGTTCTCTCACATTTCCCTCCACAGATTCATCAGTTTCTATAAAAAAAGGAATATCTTCTTGGTATTTAGTGCTGCTCCCCAACTCAGATGTCTATTTCCATTGGCTCTATAGCTGGAACTTACAACTTCATTAAGTCTTCCTGAGGAAAGCATGGCCACCATTTCTCGTCAAGGATTGGGGAATTTGTTTACCTGCAATATGAACACCACTGAATAAGCTGGTCCCAAGACTCAAAGAAACGGGGTTCATGTTGTTTGATCTCTTCAGTTCTAGATGCATAGAATGAAGTCCTTAAACCTAGGGGCTTGAGTCATGGTAACTCTGAAGATAGAATTCTAGGCTGGATGTTGCTGTCACCCCAGCAGGGAAGTGTTGAGGAAAAAAAAGTGTCTGGAATCAAGATAAGGAAGGCCTTAAAGTTGGAATTTGGTGAGACTATGCTACATCTGAACTGTATTAAGCCATAAAACTGATGCCCCTTTTCTCATTTTATATATATATATGTAATTGTATCCCCTAGATGTTAGGAGGAATATTTGTATAGTTGTTCTGGTGATACTTATAAAATCATTATTTTATTCTCAATTATATGTAACATTCATTTTAAAATATTGAGTTTCAAATTCCCTCCCTCCATCCTACCTCTTCTCCTTCCTTGGGAAAGTAAGCAATTTGATTTAGATTATACATGTTCAGTCATACAAAACATATTTCTATATTAACCCTATTCTAATATAACTATATTAACCAGAGTAATTATTGTTTCAAAAATGTATACATGAAAGTTCAAATTATCAGAAGTACCATATAGAAACAGCAGATAACAAACTTTAATGCAACTCACAAGAAGAATGAGAGAAAAGATGTGAACTAGGAACAATCTTGATTTGTGGCTGCCATTGCCTTGGGCTTGCACAGGACACAGTGCAGCAGTTTTCATAATCCATTTGAGAACCAGAGTTGTTCAGGAGCTAAACTTATACAGCATTTTAGACAAAGAACTAGTTGGGAGACTGTGCTGTCATACATTGTCAAGGAGATAAATAAAACTAAAGTAGTGATGTGATTTTCTAAAGTACCTAATAAGGAGTGAGGAATGAGGGACAGAGGACAGGGAAATGAAGCTAACTGCACCATCCAGCAAGAAACTAGGAGAGTAGGGCAGAGTAATGTTCCATTTCTAGATCTCAGCCTTTGTTTGCATGCTGAGAGACTTGACTAGTCAAACTGAAACAGGATGGAGGGCTCATGCATTGATCTGATTGAGTAAGCCATACATAAATCTTTAGGCGAATAAGAGGAAAGTAATATCACTGACAAAAGGGCTTGCCCCAAAAGTGGATATCCAGTTCTTTGAGTCAGAATTTAGCAGTTGTTCGAGAATACTCTTTGATGTTGCTTATTTATTATAATTGGGGATGATCACTTAAGTGTGTACCCAAGATTTATCTAAATATATAACAGGGCTGTGTTGGAGCCAACTCTAACTGACTTGGGAGAATGCCTAGGAAAATTTCAGTATAGACATTTATACTTTGGAAATTGAATTACTACAAATCTTGGCTTGTTTTATTGTTTTGTTGATTGTCTAGACTTAAGAATGTATTAATAATGCAAATTAAACTTAAAAGTATGTGTACATATGATTTTTTTCCCTTAGAGGACACAGTTATTAAATGTTTACCAGCATATTCCTGTAATGCTTGATAAACATTGTTTGAAATCAGGTGTCCTGGTGATTAGAATAAGCTAATAATATCTAGCATTTATATGCACTTTAAGATTTGTCCTAATATAATACATTCATTATCTCCTTTAAGCCTCATTATATTGACCTCGCTGTCTGGATGATTATTTCTTTAATCTGTCTCATTCATCCCCATGATGAATATTGAATGTTGAATGAATCACCCCATGAGAGTGATGCAATTTCTGCCTCAACAGGAGAAGAGCATTGCAGGGTATTTGCTCTTTTTTCACCTAACTCCAAGATGAGGGCCTGAATATCCCCCACACACTCTTTTTTTCTCTCTGCATTTCAAATGAGATTTTCAGATGAGCTATTGAAGAAATGAGCTTTGAAGAAAAACCCAGTTCTCAATATCTGAATAACTTAGGAAACAGAGATGACTGATATTAACACTGAGAGGACTTTTTTCACATAAAATTTGGAAGAAAACAGAAATGTTCAAATTTGTTGAAACGGTTGATACCTCCGTTTGAAACAACACTACAAATCTTACCACAAAAGGTGGTGCCCACAATAATCCCAAACTGGATTGGCTGCTGCCATTTTCAAAGACACAGTCAAGAGAAGAAGATATTTCTCTAGAGCAGATGTGTCAAATACTTGACCCAAGTCATTCCTAAATCTTGCTGTAAATTAAAATGCAATTGGGAAATATTCCCAAAGAATCAATAAAAAAATACAACAGAGATAATGTTAATTTGTGTTTTTTTAAAGTCAATATAAAAGTTACAGGGATCCATTTGTATTTGAGTTTGATACTCTTTGCTCTATAGTATCTAGGATTTAAAAGTCAATGCTGGAGTAGAAGTCTTTTCATGCTTGAAGCATTTAGTCTTCTTTTGTCCCCTATCTTTATATGTGTGAAATAGAATTTAGTACTTTTCACACTACAGGAGTCAGATTTCTTATCTGGAAAAAGACCTCTATACATATTTCTTTCCTTTTGTGTTTTGATAAGATACTAAAGGGACACCTGTTGAATTTTGGAGAAAAACTCAATTGATTTTTTTTTTGGTGATATGGAAATACACTGATTTTAACATATAATTAGGAGTTAATTAGATGTTTATTTTCAATTTTCAGTAAAAGCAACTCTTTAACTAAAGCTATTAGAAAAAAATTCTCATCTATTTTAAAGAAATATGAATGAGGGTGGTGGTAGGTGAGTCTTTTGGGGGAAAGAGAAGAAGGGAGAAGTGGAAGACCAACTAGAAAGCTATTGAATTAGTCTAGTGAGAAGTGAGGTGAAGCAATCTTGGGTAGAAAGGAGACATGTAGGAGTAGAAAGGAGACATATAGGAGAAATGCTGTGAATGTTGAAAAGCCAAGGTTTGATAATGGATTGGTGAAGTAGAGTGTGAATGATGATTATAGGGATGAGTAAAGGATGATTATAAGGATGAGTAAAAGAACTGTTGCATTTTTATTTTTCTATCCCAAGAATTTAATATAATACTTTGCACATAGTAAACATTTCATATTTTTTGGATTTGTGTTGACAATGCTATGCTTATAAAGACAAGAAAGTACATTACAGAAAGGTCAGGAACTCATGAGTACTAGGAAGGCCCACAATGGATCAAATAAGTAGTCCAGAGTTGGGAGAGCCACTGTCCAGTAAATTCTTGTGACTTTTATACAATATAGAACAAAGAAAGTCCCAAGCTCACCCCTCTTTTTCTTTCCATACATTCTAATTGGTTATATATGCTTTACTTTCCTTATTTAGGAACTGGAATGTTGACAGCTTATAAATCAGACTACTTTCTACTTTCCCTTCCACCCCAGAAACCAAAACTTAGGCTCTCAGGCTTTGTTTAATTTAATCTATAGTCCTGAGAAATCTTTACTCCAATTGTCACACTCAGGTGAATCATAAATAGTCTAGATTGAACTGGTACAAATCTCTATATGCAGTCTGCTCTGAACTACAAACTGAAAGATTGTTCCCCCCCAAATCAGTATTTCTGTCAGCACAAATACAAATACAACTCTGTGAAATACTGAAATATCCAAGGACATGTAGTCCTCTATTTTAAGTATGAAAAAATGATCACTTGCTTAATTTTGATTGCCCCAAATCAAATTTCAAAAAAACAAACCAATATAATCAAATTATTACTTTAAAACTTACACTAAACACATTCCTGTCTTCTCAGGGCTTGAGTGTTTTGCTTACCTTATTTATTATTATTATTTTATTATCAACAAAATAATATTTTATTACTAAAATAATACACTAAGTTCATGTTTAAAACCAATCATCCCAAATGGATCTCAATATCACAAACCATCAGAAGAGGCATTTGACCCTGCTATTGCATATTAAGTCTAAACTACCCAAGTATAAATGGACTTAAAAATCTCTTTTAAGTACTTAATTCTTTCTCAAATCTCCTACAACACAAGAAGATGAATAGTATTGCTTAGGAGTACCAGAAACTGTCTCATTGGAAACCCAAACTATTTACATTAACTAAGAAATCTATTTTCAACTCTCCCCTCTCCCCTTTTGCCACATTAATTGTATGGTATAATATATATTGTGAAATCAAAGGAAAGAAAGACACAACTTCCAGAATTCATACAGCCAAGTACCCCTGTTTGCCACTTTCTAGTAAATCAAAGCGTAAATAGGAGACACTAAGAGGAATGGGAAGAAGGGGAGGAGGAAGAGCTTTTGTGGTTTTATTTCCACTTTCAATACTTGTTTGACAACCAGTCTGGTCCTTTACAATTCATCCTCAAATGTGGGTGTACCAGTTTCCATGACAAAGATAATGAAATCTGAGTTTATTTGGGATTTCAGCTTCATAGAATTGGAAAGATCCCATTCGTTAGCTAAAAGACATTCTACCAACATTCTCATAATTGTTCTTAGATTTTGTTTGTTCTTTGTAATTATTGTTAGCCACAAAGCCTAACTGTTGTGTACTTTGAAATTTATGGTACCATAGAATTGGATCTTGTCCTGGCTACATATATTCCGCATTGTGAAGCTAATGTTTTTATTTTGTTTTGTTCATTTGTTATAGCCTGCAGGTTTTTTTTTTAGTTGAAAACTATAATGAAAGGGCAGCTAGGTGGTATAGTGGATAGAGCACCAGCCCTGAAATCAGGAGAATCTGAATTCAAATCTGACACTTAACCCTTTCTAGTTGTGTGACCCTGGGCAAGTCACTTAGCTCCAATTGCCTCAACAAGAAACAAACAAAAATACACACACACACACAACAACAACAACAACAACAACAACAACAAACCTATGTTATGATTAGCTTTGTACTATTTGAAATTATAATTACATAAAATGTAGTAATTGGTCCCAACCTAATTGAAATATAAATTTGGAAAAGGATCCACTATTGATACTAATAAGGATCTAGCTGTAGTTATTACTATTTCACCCAGTTTCAGTTTATACAGAACAGCTCTTTTTACTTCAGTATTCAGAGCAACCATTAGAAAATTCTCATTTTGGGGGCAAAAGTCAAAGAATTGTTGGAGATGTTGAATGAGAAATATTTTCCTCTCTACCCCATTGAATTTGTTTGCTAAATAACTACTGTTTAATAAATCTATCACAACATGGAACTTGTAAAGGCAAGAATCTAGATTTTATTGTGTATACATACAGGTTTAGGATTCATTAAAATAATCCTGAACAAAGATTGGTTTCCCTATGCCCAAAGGGCAATTATATTGTACATAACCTCTGATGCAGCAGTACCACTACTAAGTTCATATCCCAGAGAAATCCTAAAAAGAGGAAAAAGGATCTACATGTACAAAAATATTTGCAACAGTTCCTTTTGTGGTGGAAAAGAATTAGAAATTGAGGGGATGCTCATAAATTGGGAAATGCCTGAATGAGTTGTAATGTATATGAATTGCAATGTAATGAACAAGAATGTAATGAAATACTATTGTGCTATAAGAAAGGACAAGGAAGCAGATTTCAGGAAAACCTGGAAAGGTTAATGAAATGGTGAAATGAGCAAAACCAGGAGAAAATTGTACACAGTATCAGCACAATTGTGCAATTATCAGATATGAACAACTTAACTCTTCTCAGCAATACTGTTATCCAAGACATTCACAAAGGATTCATGGAAAATACTACCCACGGAGAAAGATCTGATTTGGTGTGAATGCAGATCAAAGCATAATATTTTTACTTTTTTTTCATGGTTCTTTCAATATGGAAATATATTTTATATAATGCATATCAAATTACTTACCATCTTAGGGAGGAGTTGGTGAGGGAGGGAGGGAGAAAATTTGGAACTTTAAAATAGCTTTTAAAATGGAATGTTTAAAATTGTCTTCACATGTAATTGAAAAAAATAAAAAAGATTGGAATTTCTAACTAAGCCATTATAGAGGAAATTATATTAGAGAAATAGAGAGATTTAAAAAAAATATAACTTTTGTGGCTTTTTACAGTCATACAAGCCTAGGTAAATAGATTCAATATCTCATGCTTCCTTCAATTAAGATAGATAAAACTAAGAATAAATTATTAAGCAGATTAAGAAATAAATTTAACCACTGAATTTGTAAAATCCAACAATTACAAAACTATTAGGTTACCTTTTAAAGAATTCACAATGGGATAACTGAGGGGAAGGAATTTACATGAAGGTTCAGTGTCAGGGAAATTCTTATAGTCTCTTCTTCTCTTTTGGTTTTTTATCACTGCAATATAAAAAGTCTTCCCTTAAAACTACTTTTCAAGGTATCCTATTTTAGCCAGTGGAGTTTAATATTAACAGGAAACAGACTTCAGTTAGTCAAATGTTCTAAGAGGAATGGCATAAGAAAATTGAATAAAAAGAAAATGAAAAATTATCAACACAAAGAGAATAATGAGTATATTTCCCAAATTCCAGATGTGTACTGTCAAAATAAATTTCTTCATTCACAAGACTTGGCTCTACTGAATCCTTACCCTGAGTGGCTAGCACCTACTTTTGTCTGCTCTCCACACATTGGTTTTGCTTGCCAAAATAATTTACTTACAGTGCAGCTCTGTCAGTCACTGCCCTATACAGTAAATTCCTATTGCCTCCAAAAACAAAATAAAGTTCTCTGTTTGGCATTTAAAATGCTTTATAATTATCTAGTCCCTTTCTATCTTTCCAGGCTTTTTACATTTAATTCCCTTCCACTAACTCTATAATACACCTACACTGGACCACTAAATCTTTCTCCCAAGACAAACTCCTCATCTTTTTTAGTAAGTTTCTTTATTTTTAATACATATTGCTTTATAAATCATGTTGGGAGAAAAAAATAAGAGCAAAAGGGAAAAATTATGGGAGAAAAAAGCAGGAAAAAAAGAAGTGAAAATAGTATGTGTTGACTTACATTCAGTCTCCTTAGTTCTTTTTCTGGATGCAGATGGCATTTTCTGTCCAAAACAAACCCCCATCTTCTATCAGAATATCTCTCATGCTTAGAATACTCTTCTCATCCCTTCAAATGTTTATCTTTCCTGTCTTTCTTCAAGTATCAACTCAAAATCTACTTTACTTTCTGGATGTTTAGACCTGATTAATCATCAGTATGAAGCTGAACAATTGCTCTTCAAGGACATATCTGTCTTGACAGGTTGGCAAACTATTGGTGCTTAGTTCCATCTGATGTTTGAATGAGTTAGAACCTATTATGGAGGGACACCAGTCATGCCATACTTTTCTAGTGGGTCACCAGTAAAATCTGGGCTCATAGACCAATTTACTTTCTTGCAGTTGTTTTAGGTCAAGTTTGGTTAAATCGACATTATATGTCCATGGTAAGATCAATTTCTTGGTGAATAATGGAGCAGGCCAATTCTTATTTCCTACTGAACTCATTACTTCAAAGGGATAGAATGCCGTGGTTAAAACCAACCTGACTGGTACCTTCTACTTTTGCAAAGCAGGTAGGGATGGTAAATACTCAAAGATGCTAGGATTTTTTCTTTTGGAAATCATAAACCTCTCTATTTCTTACTTTGAAGGATTCAATTCTTAAAGGAGCTATGATGATGAACATTGAAATCTCTCTATACTTTAGTAGCTGGCCTTCCTGAGTAGCTAAAATATTCATCATCTTTCAGCCTTCCTGAATATTTCCACATATTCTTAGGCTGATCCTCAGGCAATGAACTTGGAAGCCTTCCTCAAACCATACTTGGTGTGATGATTTGAACTGTAACCTGTCAGACATCAGAAAAAAGCCACAGGAATGTGAAAAAGAGGCTTTTATCTAAGGAAAGATTTAAAAGTAAACTTATATGGCATTATTTGTCCTGGAGAAGATAAATAAAACAGTTCATGGAACAGCAGTCTTTATGCCCAGCAACAGTTTGCAAAGGAATACAAGGAAGAACCATTTGACATCCCTGAGGGCTGAAATAGAGCAAATGAAGAAGTAAGAGCGAATGGGAGTAGCAAAGTTCTGGGGGTAGCAGGTTGGGCTAGATTGGTCTATAAGTGAGATCTTGCCAACCTTTGAACTAGGCTGTCAGAAAGTTCTTATTCTGATCTTGACATTCTGGGAACTTATATTTAAATAGATTAGATTTATAATTCAGTTTCTTCATCTGAAAATGAGGATATAATGTCATAGACTCGGAGAGTTGTAAAGATCAAATGAGAAGAAACAGAAAATTTTGCAAACTTAAGCACAATATAAATGCTACCTAGCTGAGTTTTATGAAAGAAACTGATGTTTTGTTAATTTGTATTAATTTACTGATTGAATATCCTAAAAAGAGCATGCTGGGAAGGATAACAGCATTCTTGGGATCAAAGATCTACAGCTAGAAGGATTGTTGGAGGTCATTTCATCTAACTCCATTTTATAAATGATAAATGGAAAGCTCAGAGCTATCACTTGTCAAGCATCACTTATGTATCAAGTGGTAGAGGAGGGACTGAATTGAGATACTTGATTTCAGGATCACCCCCTATTCTATTGTCCCATGCTGTCTGGAAATGATTTAATTGGACTGTCTTTTGTCTGTTACATAGTTTTTAAGTCCTGAATGAAGGTTCATAGAGGGTCTACTGTGAACATCATTTCCATGTTAAATAATGGATTTCCTAATGCTGTGTAAGGAATTTTTATTTCCTTCTTTTGTCTAGAGGTCCGGTTTAAGCTATTTTAAATGAGGTTTTAATTTCTCTTGTAACTATGGACTGCCTTCTTTTTCCTTTTGGGCTTTAAGAAGATACTTAAAAGTATTCCTACATACTTGGCACAAGCTTAGGTATGATCTTTGGTATGAGATTGCTTCTTTGGTAAGATGTACAATGATGCAACCAAAGGATATACCAAGCATTGATATACTGGTCATTGTCAGGACTGCTATATGTTCCTAACTTACGGATGCTATAGATGTTTCTGATACTTTGCTTTATACACTTTTTCCATATTATACCATAGACACAGTGTGCTATCCTCCATATCACCCTGCCTTTCCTTACCATGATTTACTTTGTTATTCTAGAGATCTAGAAATTTTCTCTAGGATAAAGCCAGTTTTTCAGATTTTCTCAGATTTTAGACTACAGGTTAAACTATCTGTGAAATCCTTAAGTAGGCTTGGAGTGTGTATCATTTCCTTGAGATTTTTTTTTCCATCACAAATTGAACTCAGGTCCCCCTTTCTTCAGGATCCACTGCACCACCTAGCTGCCCCAGAGGTTCTTTTTATTGTCCAAATCTTTCACATACACCAAAATCCATTAAGAATTTTTTTAAGTTCATTCATGTATTTTCTTTGTTTGGCTTTAATTCCTTGAGAGAGGTTAGAGGCAGTGAACGGCAAGTCAAAATGTTAAGGTGGGTAGAAGAGTTATAAATATATTGCTGTCTGGGGCAGGGGGAAGGAGGGAGAAAAATTTGGAACACAAGGCTTTGCAAAAGTGACTGTTGAAAACTATCTTTGTATGTATTTTGAAAATGGCTTACTTAAGGGATTCTTTCATTGTTGTGCTGCTAAGAGATTTGGTGTTCCTGAGGAGGTAATCTCTTTTTCTCCATTTCTCTCTATGTCCATCTGTCTTTCTTTCCCCTCTCTTCCTGTGTCTATTTCTCATCCTCTTCCCTCCCCTTCTTTTATCCTTTTTCTCTCTCTCTATTCCATTTCTTTTTATAATAGCCATAGAAAGTTAGATCTTCAAGGAACATTGGGCAAGGGAGGAGAATCAGAAAGAATCACTGAGGGAGCATCTTCCTATTGAGTTCTTAAAAACTTTAAATAATTAATGGATCCACAAAACTTCTGGGTTCATACTCTTCTGGGATGCAAAGTGTTCAGTTGATAGAAATCAATTGTGTGAATATCTTCACACAAGTTTATGTGAATAAACAAAAGAAAATATCTCCATATTTAGAGCCTTCAGATATAATTAGGGGAAAACTATGAAAACCATATGCATTTCACAACCCAGTTATTTTGGGGGAATGCATATTTCAGATTAATTAGTAAACTCTAATGCATGGTCAAAGTAATTTATTTATGTATACCAACTAGCATCCAGATTCCCTAAATTAATTATCTTAAGATAATGAATTTGGGAATTTGGACCATGTGTCTCAAAATGAATGAATGAAGACTTTTCAAATGTAGTTGGAAGGATAAACTACATTTGAAAAGTCTTCATTCATTCATTTTGAGACACATGGTAGGATAATACCTATTTTAAAACAGCAAAAAAAGTTTTTATCCAAAAACATGAACATGCTAGCTTTACTTTGAGAACATTGAAGTGCTATACACACACATTCAGATATAATAGTGATGGCATGTAATGATGTAGACATTATAGGTTAATCATATATATGACAAATGGAAATTAATTTTATTACTTCCATCTACTGTATTGAATATATATACATATATATGATTTTATTCAGGCAATCCCCACTCTAGGCTACTTCATATTTCAACATTAATTCATCCTATACAGACTAAAACTGGAATTTGACTTTCCTACTTTTACCCTTTTGTTTAATAATTTCCATAGTTATTGAGACAAAAGTAATAAAACAATGCATAGTTAGGCTACACAAACCACATATGCTGTCCGAATTTTGTTTTAAGATATGGTATTCAAAAGTATCTAAATTAAGAACAATATACATGGGCCTACATCATATCTATTTTCAACAGAAAGAAAAATTTTCCAACAATGAAAACTAACAAAAAAAAAATGGAATTCAGGCAACTATTGGTTAAAACGGTGTTCAGATAATCATGTGATCATGGATATTACAGAAGGATTTCATTTTATGGAGGTGATGCATTAAATGATATCTAAAAATTGGTCTACAGTCCTGATTCTGTGAGATAGATACATATGTGTTCATATGTACACACATATACATATAGTAAGAAAATGTGTGTATACTTATCTGTATCTATATCATGTTACATACATGACTATAAAATAGTTACATTTTATCAGATCTTTTCCATCATGTGTTTCTTGTTATCTCCTACTGCCTCATATATTACAGGACAAACAGCGAATGCAGATGGTGGTAATAGTTTGTATTCCCAAAGTTGGGACATACCAGGTGAGTCATAAAGAAAAATGAGTGATCAACAACTTTGTGCCTTGCCTTTGGACTTTTAAATTTTGTTCAGTGATTCCTCTGTCCCTCGATCTGTCCCTCCCTGCCCATCTCTCTCTCTCTCTCTCTCTCTCTCTCTCTGTCTGTCTCTCTCTCTTGCACCCACCTCTCTCTCTGTCTCTCTCTTTCTCTCTCTCTCTTTTCCTCCAAGGGTATAGAAAAACTATGCTACATAATTTGATGAGGAAGCAGAATTTGACTATTTAGAAAATCTATTTTTTCTCTGCAAGTGCACAGGATTAGGATTACAATTAAGAAATTACACATTGTTCTTAATAGTACCTTTCAGTCATTTTCAGTTTCAGTGCTGTTGTTTTTTAGTTGTGTCTGACTCTTTGTTTTCTGTTTGGGGCTTTGGCAGAGATACTGGGATGGTTTACAATTTTCTTCTCAGGGTTAAATCCTGACATATCACAATCTCTATCGAGTCAAAATTTTTTGAGTTAATTAATGGACATTGGAAAGATATAGTTGACCATAAATAGGCTAAGGAATTTTTTCTATATCAATTGTGATTTGAATACAGAAAATGATATAAAAGATATTATTCAATAAATATATAATCAGAGAATTGGGTCATTCATGTAGTGAAAGCAGATAGACTGTAGTATTGCTGTACTACTGAAGCACAGAATGCTAAAAGACCTAAAGGAGGGGTTCTTAACCTTCTTGTGTGTCCTAGACTCTTTCATCAATGTGGTGAAGCCAGATTCTAATTCTCAGAATTATATTTTTTTAAATGCACAAAATAAATTGAAAAGGATTACCAAGTTAACTAGAAGGAAGCGATAATTATTAATTTTTTTTCTTAAATTCAAACTTATAGCCAAGAGAAAGGATTCCAGTATGTTGAGCAGATCTCTTCTAAAGAATTTATAGGATTGCCTCAGCAAAAAAAGAAGAATTTATGAGATAATATGGACAAGAATCCTGCTGGATAAAATGAAGAAACATTTTGATTTTCAGAGAGGGGAGGAACAAAGGAAAACCTAAAGGATGTGGTAGTTATTAAGTGCTTATTATGTGCCAGGCACTGTACTAAGAGCTTTATAAATATCTCATTTGATCCTCACAAGAATTCTGGGAAATAGGGGCTATCATCCCCATTTAACAAATGAGGAAACTGAGGCAAATGGAGATTCATTGACTTGCAAGGGTCACAGTACTAGTAAGTGTCTGAAGTCATATTTAAACTTATCATCCTTACCTTGAGCCTAGTGTCCTAAATAGTGTATAATTTAGCTAGGAAGCAGTAGAAGTGTCATCAAAATGCTAGGGGTGTTGGTCTGAATACAGGTCTCCTTTGCATAAAAGTTATATCCCTAAAATGAGATCTTTCTTTTAAAAAAAAATGAAAAAAAGAAATGCTGTCACAAACATAAAAATCAAACCCACCAATTATTTTCTATACTCAGGTTGTTTATGTAAGATTTTGATTATGTGATATAACCTCTATTGAAATCAATGTCATGTAGTGCCTTAATAATATGAGCTAATTAAGTCATAATTAGTGAATTACTCAGTGTTCTGATAATGGTAGATTGCTCCCACTAGTTTTAGGGCATTTGTTGGAAAGACTGTTCTAGACATGGAATGGGTTTAGGAATATGCATATTGTATCAAAGGAAAAAACTTTATACATTTGCCAATAATAACTCAAGTACTATTTTATTCATTCAATCTTAACAGACCGTGACAACCGGCCTGATGGACTATGGGACTTTTCCTCAATCAAAAGAATGAAAGCTTCTCTTAAGGAGAAATCTAAAATTTTAAACTGAGGAAAGTAAGAAAATTGGGTCTTTTCTACTTTTAACTAAAAAATCAATTTTGGCACCTTCTGGGAATTTGTCCTTTTTATGAAAAATTGCGGCTTTTTAAAAATTATAAATTATATCTTGGTACAAATTATGCCTTGAAAGAATTTAAAAACAGTGGTTTGGCCTGTATGTTTTAAAAATGTTGACACAGATAACTAAGAAATTAGACAAACATAAACTTTAAGTGATCACTTTTTCCTGCCCTGATCCTTGGACCTGTTAAAATTAAGAATATGCACAAAGATTAAATATACTTGTTTATCCTTTTAAGTGGTTGAATGAAGAAAAAAATTAATGGTGGTGTTTTCTCTTCTATCTTAGCTTTATTGTTTAGTCCCAAAGTGGGAGAACAAATCTGAATAGTGATAAGATTGTGGCTTCTACAAGCACTGTTACATACCTCAGTTAACTGGAGATGAATATGTCTGCTTTTTTGGATCAGTAAACTTATGTTTAACAATGTCTGTTTTTGTTTTTGCTTTTTTCTAAAACCCACCTAAGCAAAACCTTCATTAAGCATATATACATAAACTTACATATAAGTAAAATCTTGTGATCTTTATAGTAATTTTTAGTGCTTGAGAGAAGGTACTTCCAGTAACTTGCAGGGTATCCAGGGATACAGTCTTCAGAGGAGAACCAGGTTTCTGTGACTGAAGAGAAATGGGGACTTCCAGGGGTAGAGCCAAGATGGCAGAGATCAGACAGGAGTCTCTGTAACCTCCTCTAACCTTCCCTCAAACCAACAACATATGAAGCCTCTAGACTGATTTTGAAGCAAAAAAATCCACAATATCTGGAGGACAACACATTTCTAGTAGAAAATACTCTGGAAGAACTTCAAAACATGTCTGTTTTAATTGGGCAGGGGGGTGGTCTGCTGAACCCAGACTGCAGCAGAGGGAGACCAGGGCAGGGAGCTGGCACAGGAGTTGTCACAGGAGTCAGAACAGGAGTGGGAGCATTGTGCTTTTCACACACCTGGGAGTCTTCTGCGGGCCTCTTGGGCCAATCTGTCCTGATTGTGGGCAGGTGGTTTGGAGGGTCTGCCTTTTGTGGGGGGTATAGTGTGAACCACTGAACCCCTGATGAGCATTGGACCTAGCTGCCATTACACAGCACGCTAGGGTGATCAATCAATCAGCTGAACTGATCAGCACCAGAAATAATTCAATCAGCAGAACTGCCCAGTACCTGAAATAATTCAATCAGCAGAATTGCCCCAGGGTGAATTAAAGCAGAACTGCCCAGCACCTGAAATAACTCAATCAGCAGAACTGCCCAACACCTGAAATAACTCAATCAGCAGAACTGTCCCAGGGCAAATTAAAGCAGCTGTCCCACCTTTGCCTTGAACAGACCTCATACCTTTAAAAAAAATGAATAAAAACCAAAAAGAGCTCTCACCATAGACAACTTTTATGGAGAGAGGGAAGAACAGACCTCAAATTCTGAGGCCCCTAAAGGTAAAGCAACTCCAGAAAAAGTCCCAAAGAGGGACATAAACTGGACGCCATGTCACAAGGCGTTCTTTGAAGATTACATAAAGGATCTTAAAAGAGAGTTGGAAGAAACATGGAGAAACGAAATGAGATCACTGCAAAATAAAATGGAAAAAGACTACAAGGAACAAATTGGCCAATTACAAAAGGAGCCAAAAACAGTAACTGAAGAAAATAAGACATTAAAAATTAGAATCGAACAATTGGAAATGAATGACTCATCAAGACTTCAAGAATCAGCCAAACAAAAACAAAAAAATGAAAAGATAGAGAAAAACATGAAATATCTCTTAGGAAAAACAACTGACCTGGAAAATAGATATAAAGAGAGACAATCTAAGGATTATAGGGCTTCCTGAAAGCCATGATGAAAAAAAAGAACCTAGACACTATCTTCCAGGAAATCATAAAAGAAAACTGCCCTGATATTTTAGACCCAGAAGGCAAAATACATATTGAAACAATCCACCGATCACCTCCTGAAAGAAACCCAAAAATTAAGTCCCCCAGAAATATTGTGGCTAAATTCCAGAACTATCATACCAAGGAAAAGATATTACGAGAAGCCAGAAAAAAACAATTTAAATATCGAGGAGCCACAATTAGGATCACACAGGACCTAGCAGCTTCTACTTTGAAGGATTGAAGGGCCTGGAATCAGATATTCTGAAGGGCAAAGGAACTTGGATTACAGCCAAGAATAAGTTACCCAGCTAGAATGAGCATTATCTTCCAGGGAAGAAGATGGTCATTCAATGATATAGGAGAATTTCACCTATTTCTACTGAAAAGACCAGAACTGAACAAAAAATTTGATCTACAAACACAGAATACAAGAGAAACATAAAAAGGAAACAAGGAAAAAAACTCTTGAGACCTATATTTATGTTATAGATACTTATAGAATGAGGGTTGATTTTATGAATTTATTATTACATTATGATTAATATGATATTATTGTTGTGATTTTATGATTATTATGATATGATTATTATGATTTTATGACTATGATATGATAAACCAAAAAAGAAATTAGAGGTAGAAAAAGGATAACACTGGAAGAAGAGGAAAAGGAGGTAAAAAAAAGGGAAATTACATCACATGTAGAGGCAAAGAAAACCTATAATGATTGAGGGGAAAAAATGGAGGGGAATGAGAATTGTATTAATTTCCATCTCATCAGATTTGGCTCTGAGGGAATAATAGACATATTGGGTATCAAAAAGAAACTTATCCTATCTTATAAGGAAACAGGAGGGAAAGGGGGGGAAAAGGGGTGGGACTCTAAAGGGGAAGGATTGTTAGAGGGAAGTGGTTATCAAAAGCAAAATAGTAGGGAGGAGGGAAAGGGGATAAGAAAGAGAAAAGCATACACTAGGGTAAATAAGATGGCAGGAAATACTGAATTAGTTATTTTAACTGTGAATGTGAATGGAATGAACTCTCCCATAAAGCAGAAGCAGATAGCAGATTGGATTAAAAACCAGAATCCAACAATATGTTGTATACAAGAAACACATCTATAAAACATAGAGATACATACAGGGTAAAGGTAAAAGGCTGGAGCAGAATCTATTATGCTTCAGATGAACAAAAAAAAGCAGGGGTAGCAATCCTGATCTCAGACCAAGTAAAAGCAAAGATAGACTGAATTAAAAGAGACAAAGAAGTAAATTATATCTTCCTAAAGAGTACCATAGACAATGAAGCAATATCAATACTAAACATATATGCACCAAGTGGTATAGCATGGAAATTCCTAGAGGAAAAGTTCAGAGAGATGCAAGAAGAAATAGACAGCAAAACTATAATAGTGGGGGATCTCAACCTCCCCCTCTCAGAACCTGATAAATCAAACCACAAAATAAATAAGAAAGAAGTTAAGGAGGTAAACAAAATGTTAGAAAAGTTAGGTATGATAGATCTTTGGAGGAAATTAAATGGAGACAGAAAGGAGTTTACTTTTTTCTCAGCAGTCCATGGAACTTATACAAAAATTGACCATGTG
>JAJPUD010000955.1:246910-258019 GCA_023553655.1 Myrmecobius fasciatus
AGGCAGAGCGAACATAATAAAAATGACAATACTACCCAAACTAAACTACTTATTTAGTGTCATACCAATCAAACTCCCAAGAAATTATTTTACAGATCTAGAAAAAATAGTAGCAAAGTTCATTTGGAAGAACAAAAGGTCAAGGATTTCAAGGGGATTAATGAAAAAAAAAAAGACAGATGAAGGTGACCTTGCTGTACCAGATCTAAAACTATATTATAAAGCAGCGGTCATCAAAATCGTTTGGTACTGGCTAAGAAATAGAGCAGTTGATCAGTGGCACAAGATAGGTTATCAGGACAACCTAGGCAATAACCTTAACAATCTAGTGTTCGATAAACCCAAAAACCCCAGCTTTTGGGATAAATACTCACTATTTGGCAAAAACTGCTGGGAAAATTGGAAACTAGTGTGGAAGAAATTAGGGCTTGACCCATACCTAACACCACATACCAAGATAAGATCTAAATGGGTTCATGATCTAGATATAAAGAGGGATTTTGTAAGCAAGTTAGAAGAACGTAATATAGTTTATCTTCCAGACCTGTGGAGATGGAATAAATTTATGTCCAAAGAAGACCTGGAACTCCTAATTGAACACCAGATGGATAATTTTGATTATATTAAGTTAAAAAGTTTGTGTACAAATAAAACAAATGCAGAGAAGATTAGGAGGGAAGCATCAAATTGGGAAACCATCTTTACATTTAATGGTTCTGATAAAGCCCTCCTTTCTAAAATATATAGAGAATTGTCTCATATATATAAGAATTCAAGCCACTCTTCAATAGATAAGTGGTCAAGGGATATGAACAGACAATTTTCAGATGATGAAATTAAAACCATCTCTAGTCATATGAAAAGTTGCTGCAAATGACTATTGATCAGAGAAATGCAAATTAAGACAACTCTGAGATACCACTACACACCTGTCAGATTGGCTAAAATGACAGGAAAAGATAACGATGAATGTTGGAGGGGATGTGGGAAGACTGGGACACTGATGCATTGTTGGTGGAACTGTGAACGGATCCAACCATTCTGGAGAGCAATTTGGAGCTATGCTCAAAAAGTTATCAAACTGTGCATACCCTTTGACCCAGCAGTGTTTCTACTGGGCCTATATCCCAAAGAGATCTTCGAGGAGGGAAAGGGACCCACATGTGCAAGAATGTTTGTGGCAGCCTTTTTTGTAATGGCTAGAAACTGGAAACTGAAGGGATGCCCATCAATTGGAGAGTGGCTGAATAAATTATGGTATATGAATGTTATGGAATATTATTGTTCTCTAAGAAATGACCAGCAGGACGATTTCAGAGAGGCCTGGAGGGACTTGCATGAACTGATGCTGAGTGAAACGAGCAGAACCAGGAGATCATCATACACAGCAACAACAGTATTACATGATGATCAATTCTGATGGACATGGCTCTCTGCAACAAAGAATTGAATCAAACCAGTTCCAATTGTTCACTGAAGAAAACCATATACACCCTGAGAGAGGGATATGAAATATGGACCACAACATAACATTTTCATGATCTCTATTGACATTTGCTTGCATTGTGTTGCCTTTCTTTGATTTTCTTTTTTTCTTGTAAATAGGATCTTTCTTGCATAACTTGTCAAGCATTTCAACATTATTAACATGTAGTGGACTTCCTGCCATCTAGGGGAGGGGAGGGGACTGGGGGTAAAATTTGTAATGGAAAGCTTTGTAAAGATCAATGCTGGGGAACTACCCATACATATGTTATACAAATAAAAAGCTTTAATAAAAAAAAAAGAAAAAAGAAAATAGGATGTTACCATGTTAGAATTGGAAGGGACCTTAAAACACAGATTGTTAGAATACAGAATATTAAAGCTAGAAGTAGTTCCATAATGTAGAATATTAGGACATAATTAGGACATAATATGATGGGATAGAATATTAGGCATTCTTGTTAGAACATATAATATTATATCTCAAAGCATCCTTGGAAGATAGAACATTCAATAAAAGTCTTGGGACAAAGCATATTAGTACATAATCTATTAGGACAAAGAATATAAAGTACAAGGGTGAATTCTATTTTATTTATTTATTTTAAATAAATACAAAATAAACAAAGAAAAAATTGCCACATGCACAGTAGAACACAAGAGGATTCAAAATATAAAGGAATAAATTTCCCTTTCAAGAAAGACGTCGTAATAAATTCTATAGATTGTTTTCAGAGCTGTTCATCTTTTCTTATTTTTTTTTTCTTGTAGGTTTTCTTTTGTTATCTACTGTGCCTTTTTTATATTATTCTTTTCTCCCTTCCTGCTCCCACCCCAAAGCATGCTACATATGTACATATGTGTTTACACATAAACCTATATGCAATATACACATATGCATACACATACATACATATATAGCTATCTATAACCATACACATTACATATACATTCATATATATCCATGTAAGATTGTACTATGGTTATTTGTCCTCTGTTTCTCTGAAGGTAGATAATACCTTCATTCATACTTTCCTTATTTTTGTAATTCCACCAACTCATTATCTCCTATACCACAGCAATATTCCAACCTTATATTGTCTAGTTATTTTAAATAGCCTAAAACAACATTGGTTGGGGCAGCTAGATGGTGCAGTGGATAGAGCACCAGACCTGAAGTCAGGAGGACCTGAGTTCAAAGCTGACCTCATGCACTTAATACCTCCTAGCTGTGTGACCCTGGGCAAGTTACTTGACCCCAATTGCCTCAGCAAAAAAAAAGCCTCCACAACAAACCAAAAAAACCCAAAAAAACCCAATATTGATTAATATGGCTGACAGAGTGTAGTTTCCTATTTTTCTCTTTTGATTAAACCTATTTTAGCTTTAAGTTTCTCTGAGATTATGATGATAATCCTTGCTTTCTTTGACATAACAAATTCTACTCCTGATTTTTATTTTATGTTTCTGTGTATCTTATTTTTTAATTCCTCCTGACTCTACCACTTTGCTTCTACCTGTTACTTTATTCTCCTATTGCTTAATCTACACCCCCTCCAAGGATCTCTCTCTTCTCCTCCCATTTCCCCTTGCCCTCTTGTTTCTATCTGAATTTAGAAGACTTTTTAGACTTCAATATGTGTATATAAATGTTGTTCCCGCTTTATCCCATTCCCATTAATCTACACACTTTATCCCATTCCTATTAGTCTATACACCCTTCTATAACCCACTTCATCGTATTCCCTTATTCTTTTATTTCTTCACACATTTAGAAGACTTCTGTCCCTTCTAGATGGATTTGTTGTTCTCTCTTTAACCAGATCTGATATATTGTTGCCTCTAAAAATTCTTCCCTTATCTTCTCCCCCATCTGTATCCCATTAGCCTTTTATTTCTGAATTTGGAAGACATGCATACATACATGTGTACAGACACACACACACACACACACACACACACACATATCTTGTGCCCTCTTTAACCCATTTCCAATGAGAATAAGGTTCTAGTACTACTAGCCCTCCTCCCTCATCTAATTCCTGTATCAATTCTTTCTCTTGTACTTCATTTGTATAAAATAATTATTTCGATCTTTTCTTGTATAATTTTGCTTTTTAGAATCATCTCATAATCAGCTCTACCCTAATCTTTCTTTCCAACTACCCTATTACTAATGACAATTTTAGACATTTCCATGTATAAAAAATAATCAATTTGTCCTTATTGAGTCTTTTGTAATTAGTCTTGGATATTTGAATTTCTTTTGTATTTTGTGTATCAAATTTCTTATTAAATTCAGATCTTTTTTGCAACAAAATCCAAAAAAGCCTGACAATAAGATTGAATGCTGGATTTTTTTTGTTATTCAGAATTATGCTTAACTTTGTTGGGTATGATATTTTTCGTCATAACACCTGATCTTTCACTCTGATATAGATTGTTCCAAGACCTTTATTCTCTCAACATTCTGCTGCCAGGTCTTATGTGATTGTAATTGTGATTCTGACATATTTGAATTGTTTTTTTTCCTTGTTATTTATAATATGTTCTCCTTGACCTGTGAGTTTTGGAATTTGGCTCTAATATTTCAGTACGTTTTCCTCATAAGATTTCTTTCAGGTGGTGATGAGTGGATTTTTTCCATTTGTACTTTTCCCTCTTGTTTTTAACACTTCAGGACAATTTTCTTCAAATGTTTCTTGTATTATTTTATAAAGATTCTTTTATATCACAACTTACAAATAATCTGATTATTCTTATGTTTTTCCTTGATCTTTTCTCCAGATCAGTTATTTTTCTTATGAGATGTTTCATATTCTTTTCTATTTTTTCATTTTCTAAATTTTGTTTTATTATGTCTTGGTCTCATGACTTCTCTGGCTTTTAATGGGCTTTTTAGTTATTGGAACATATCAGAAACTACCTGAGAATAAATGCATTTTTTTTTCCAGGAGAGAGGTAAAATTTTGTAGCTTATAGGGAGGCAAGCTGGAAATCAGCAAGATTTTGAAAAGCCAGCTTCCCCTACATATCTACAGTTTTCCTCTCCTTGTGTCTCTATCCCAATTTGTATTTCACTCTAACTTCTCTGAAATCTCTTCTCAGAAATCTTTACAAACAGTTCTGACCCTTATGCAAATAAAAAGCACCAAGTCTAACTTTTTTTAGCTAATTGGTAATCATATTATCATTTCACATGCAAACTGACTGAGATTTGATTGAAAGCAAGGTTATATTCAACTGACATTTCTGATTCTTTAATAATGATTATCAGATACTGGTCAGAGTGCTCCCTAATGTCTATGTGTGGAAATCTAGGATACACACACACACACACACACACACACACACACACACACACAAAGTATGGCTGTTAAAATTGGCTTGGAGCATCCTATAGATTGATTTTTGGGAAATTTTTTTTTTCTGTTTTATTTTGGTTTTTTGGAGGGGGAAGGGAATTGTTTGTTTTTGCTTTTGGTGTTCCTCCTCCTGATCAGAACTGCTCCATTTTGCTATGGCTCTTTACTTAAACTGTGATATCTATTGCATTGTTATGTAAGCAAAAATGTGCGGAATAGCTATAAACTCATTGGGTCATTGATAAAAAGCTTTGAATTGAAAGTCTTTGAAGGACTCTTGCTAATTGAAATCCAGCATATCAGTGGCAGCAGAAAAGGGCTCTGATAAAATCTAACACAATAAAGTATGGTATTGATAGCACCTTCAGTTTTTGAACCTCAGCATTTAAGACCTAGTCTCTTAGCACTGAAAACACAAAAGTATGAATGAATAAATTCTTAGTATTTTTAACTGTTTTGTCTCTATTACAGCAACATACCGAATTTTGCAAAAAACACCAAAGCACCAGTGTTATCATCTTTGTTCTTCAGAAATGTACAGCTAAAATTAAAAACAAAACAAAACAAAAAAACCCTCTAAATCCCCATCACATTGCGGTCCTCCTTGGGTGTGGGGTACAGCACCAGAAGTTGGGCTGATATGCCCTAGGTTAGGATCCAGCTTCACTATATTGCTATTCTAAGTAGACTGGGAGCAGGGATATCAAAGAAGGCTGAGTCACTGCAAACAGAAATTGGCAATTCTAACCTTTACCTCTTTTGTAAGGGTAAGATTTAAAAATAAAAATAAATCTGTAGGTAAGACAAAGGGAAAGGTGGACCATTTTACAGGGGCAGTGAATGATCTAAAACTATTAATTTGGGGAATTAATCCTTTAGTGCCAGGAAGACAAATTAAAGTTTTCTATCACATGCTCCATTGAACCTATTGTTCAAGGCTAAAAATGATCTGCTTCAACTCCATCAGAAGGCTTTGATTTTTTCAGATAAATGGCTACATTACTTTGCTTGGTATTATGTTTAGTGAATCAAGCAGGTATAGTTCCAACCTTTACCCTAAGAGAGCTTTGCTGCTAATTACACAAGTGCTTTCCCACCCTCCCCTCTCCCCTGCAAAATTATATTCTATATCTCTATTTACAAAGTGCACACTGGTATTTCTCTCGTTCCCCTTTCTGTAATATGCAGCTTAAAGAAAAATCAAAATTATCACCCTTAGGGGCTAAACTCTCAATGTCCTAGCATAGTAACTTTATATTTCAAGCTATTTGCTATTGTGTTGTCTGTGTTGATTCTTGCTTTCCTAAATGATCCTTAATGTTACCTCCCACTCCAATTTTCTTAATGAATTTGGTCTCCTTTTGGTTCCCTTTCCCTACAAAGTCTCCTGAGAAACATAGTGTATTGAGTTAAGAAACATAACCAAATGAGGATTTGGGCTGCTATTAGAAAGTCATTGTGATCATCCTCCTTTCTACCCCAGATGTTATCTCTTGGTCAGGGAAGAGAGACTACTTTGGCACACTGTTTCTGCACCCAATCATTCACCCCATCTCTATCTATCCTTGTCACCATGGGATTCCAGATTGAACCACCAAAACAGGCAGGTTGACAGATATTAGAAATAATATCTAGGGAAAGCTAAGTTTACTGAGAAGAATAAGGAAGGTATCATTGGTCTAGTATTGTTCCCATGTACTCCTTACAACTTTGAAATGGCACATAAAGAGTCATACTGTTGGTCCACTCTGGAAAGCCCAGGGTTTGGTGTAGGGGAAGAAATGGGGCAGTTAGACAGTAGAGGTTTCTTCCCCCTGAGTAGGATCCTTGGTAGAGAGGCTGCCAGAGATGTTATCAGACTCAAGCAGTTCAACAATACTGTAGGGTGAGCAGTCTTCCAAGCCAAGCTTGCTACAGAGCCAGCCACAGAAGCCCTTCTCCATGTCCCGGGCAGCCAGCCACCATGCTCCCCAAGACCATGAGAGCTGGACCACAGCAGCATAGAGACCCAGAGAAGAAGCCACAGCCATGATGAGGACTGGATAAAAAAGGATGAGGCAGGGACAGCAGGAGATCTTGTGCCAAAAGGTCCTCTCCTCATTGTATACCAGGAAAATATTGTACCAAGTGATGGTTCCATAGTAGAAAGAAACAATGAAAGAAAGGACAAAAATCACCGGCAGGCAGACCACTGTCCACAAGACCACGTGAGGACCTCGGTCAGCTCCAATCTGGCAGGTTTTCTTTCCCTCTGGTGCAGCATCATTTGCTAATTCTTTAGACTTGGTCAATTCCTGTAGCTCCTTCTCTGTTAAAGTAACATGGATGTCTACCATTTGACCCTTTTTCTTACCCCGAGTGATGGTGCCTGTTAATGTGACATAGCGGCTGTCTTGGGGTATGTTCCACAAACCTGCAGGAATAAAAGAGGAAAAAGTCAAGGTCAGATCATAAAATTCTCAGCACTTCATTGCCATATTTCAGATGGAAATGTTCCAAGATCTATCATTGCATTGCTACTCATGAAACAGTTGGCTTGCTCAATCAGATCTTTGGACCTTTGTATATGTGTGATAAGAACATTTGCCAAAACTGAAATTAATTAGCATTATTAAGAGTTTAGATTTGTGAAAAAGATTAGTTATTCAGTAAATTCATCATGATAAAATATAAGGGTATGCTCATTATTTTGTAAACTTTTAAAGTATTACAGAAAAGTGATTATTATTATAGAAATTTTATATTATTATTATTTAGTAATATCATATTGTACAATATTATAATTATTATATAATTAATTATGTAATATATAAATTATATAATATATTTATTATTAAAATATTGTTGAAAATATTTTAATTTGAAAATTTTTAAAAATATTAAATTATAGAATATATATAGAATATGTAAATTATATAACTGATATATGTATTAATATTATATTACTATAAATTATAGATTATTATTGTAGAAAGTGAAATATTATTATTATTGAGATGCAGCATATTGGAAAAGCATACTGTTAGGAGAAAGAGATGTTAAACAGTGCTCTGATCTTGATTAGTTGTGAGCCAGGAGTAGCCAGTTAGCCTCCTTGAGCCTCAGTTTATCCATTCATAGGGATAAGGACTAGATCTATAATTTTATTTGTATGTGAAAGTCCTAGATGAACAAACCCTATCAATTAATGTAGGTCAGCATTTTCTCTGCAACTCAGTCTTAGAGAGTTGGGTTTTAAGAAGTTGCCCATAACACTAAGGTGATATTGTCAGTATGTGTTCCAGTGGGGTTACTTCCCCATTGCTTTATAGAGTAGGAATAATGACTTTTTGAAGATGGTTTTGATAAAAGTAGCATGTACATCTTTAAGCAATATATATATATGAACTCCAGAATTACCACAGACTTTTCCTTCCAGAGTAGAACCAATATATTTATTGTTTCTTTTTTAACTTCTGTGTGATTACTTGACACTTCTTTTGTAACTGGCCAATTTGTTCATTGCACTCTTTTTCCACTTCACTAATTTTATTTTTCAATAAAGTGGTGTCTTTTTCATATCTCTTTTGCAGGGCATCATATCCTTCTTGCACTGATTTCAGTTTATTTTCCCATTTATCCTCCATCTCTCTTTTGAGGTTCTTTATGCAATCTTCCAGAAAGGCCTTTTGAAAAGGGGACCAGTGATGGTCCTTGCTGATTTTCTCTGGAGTTTTGTCTAAAGGAACCTCTGGATCTGGGATCAACGCTTCTTTGCCTTGATAAAAGCTGTCTATGGTGAGAGCTCTCTTTTGCTTCTTCATCATTTTTTTTTTTTTTAGGCAGCATGGATATCTCTTTAAGGCAGGGAAAAAAAAAAACGGCGGCTGCAAAAAGCTTTGCCCTGGGGCACTTCGGCGAGTTGACTTAAGGTGCTGGGCCGGTGGGGGCTAGGACTAAGTCCGAATTACTCCTTAAACAAGGCAAGTCTGCCAGAACACCTGCCACCAATCAGGGCAGAGTATCCCGAATGCCTCAGATAAACTCCAGGTGTTTGGAATTTGGAGTTTGGAGTTTGGAATTTCTGCCATGATGAGCTGAGCTGAGTCCCACCCGCACTTCCAGCCTACGCAGAAGTCGTCTATTTATCTCTCTGTCCGAGTCCGACTAACCTGATATGAAGTTATCCAGAGAGCAGTGTCCAAATATTTCTGAGTTCGTTGACTTGAAGATCAGTTCAGAGGCTTATTTTATTGTTGATTTGAGAGAAGATCGGAGGAGAGGCAGAAAGTCACCTTTTCACTCCACCATCTTGGCTACGCCCCTCTTACTTGACACTTCTAATAATGTTAGAAAATCATACTATTTTCATCCATCTATTCATTCAATGACATTTTTATCATAATTTTATAACTAACAAAAATCTCTCAAAAATATATATGCAATGATTAAAAAATAAATAAATAAATGTAGCACATGGAGGACCTCTTTCTTTCATACTTGCACAAGATTCCATCCCAACAAGCTACCCCAGAGTCCATCACACTTTGTGTGTACTTCATCAAATCATCAGTAATGAGACTTTTCTCCTATATGTGTTTACTTTTACTAATAATTCACAAGATAATACCAAATCAAAATAAATGTATTTCAATCAATAAATAAATTTTTATAAACCTGGCACTAGCACCAGACCCTGCGCTAAGCAGCGAAAAATGAAATCTTACAGTTAAAAAAATAACTATATACCATCTCTTCCACAGAATTTTGCAACACCATTGTCCATAAACACATCAGGTGAAATAGTGAACACAGCTCAAGCACACAAATTGATAAACATATATATAAGAAACACATGTGGCCAAGGTATACATATAGAAAAGCAACTGAAGCTTACTACTGGTTGTATTGTTGATTTTATCTCACTGGTCTATTCCCTCTCCCGAGGCATATGGTCTCTGTGGGTAATTTGGAGATGCTATCACTGTTGGGCATGGTACCAAATCTGTGCTGGGTTTCAAAAATACATGATTTACCTGTGCTCCTTTAATCCCATGCTCACTGCTAATCACTATCTGGCCTTTTTTTATTGGGCACAATGGCCTTAAGGATCCTGGTGCTCCCTTTTCATCATTCACATTTTAGTTTAACAAGTAGAGGTTTAAGTCTTAGATCATCTTACATAGATAAGGAAACTGAGGCAAACAGAATTAAGTGATTTGCCCACAGTCACACAACTAGTAATTGACTGAGACCAAATTTCAATTCAGGAAAACGAGTCTTTTGAACTTCAGACCCAGAATTTTATCCATTATGATACTTAGATACCCTGGTTCCCTGTTGTAGAATTGAAACCCCATCTCACTTGTGACAGCATTGTACTAATGAGAACTACTTATTCCTACCACACATTTTTGGTTGATTATCTTATGTTTTACAAATATTTTCTAGAGAAATATGGAGAAATGCTTGTGATAATTCTATCAGGTAAAATCTTACATTCAGAACCTAAAAACAAAGCAAAATAAAATGAAATAAAATTGGAATGGTGCATATTTCTAAGCCTAATAAAGCATACTTCCCAATGGGATTATTGTCAGAGGACATAATCAGATTTTTTTTTTCCTAAGGAGGAAATAAATTTACTAACATAAAAAGAAGCTCAGATAAATACAAATCAACAACTTCATACCCATTAGAAAGGAAAGATGGGGGAGTGATAAATATTTTAAGTTTTATAAATTGCCTAAGATATGTAGATAATGATATCCACAAAATAAGATATTATAATATCTTCATTGCTAATACTTATACCTGGGCATTACTATCTGATCAACTATTGCACCCATAGAATTTCCATTCTTTTCCATTAGCTGAACTCTTCCATATGTGTTGTCTCCCCTAATAAATGTGTGAATTCCTTGAAAATGAGTGAATTTTTCTTTGTATCTTCAGTACTTAGCCCAATTCGTGGTAAGTGCTCAATAAATGCTCATTCATTCACTTTCTTTTTCATGCCTTGTTGCTATTAGAATATTTTCTTAAAATGATGTTAACTAGGAGTAGCAAGAATGTATATCCTTGCTTAAGAATATTTTTTAATGTAAATGCTTTTAATTGTTTTTCTGCTAATCTTGGAAAAATATAAAGTCAACTCTGAGAGACCTTTGACCATATGGTCAAAGTGAAAGGACACATCCTTTCTTGTATTATTATATACATAAACAAAAACTATCAATGTGGAAAATGACATGCTATCAGATACAAAAATCCTATTACG
>JAJPUD010000955.1:258029-312367 GCA_023553655.1 Myrmecobius fasciatus
ATCAATGTGGAAAATGACATGCTATCAGATACAAAAATCCTATTACGTGGTTTTAGGATCATGGATCATATAATCAGAAGCTAAAGCTAGAACGAACTTCAGAGGCCATCTTATCCAGTTCTCTTATTTTTCAGATGAAGATACAGATGAACATGAAAGTCAGGATTTAAACCCAAGTTCTCTGATTCCAGAGTCACTGGGTTTTTATCAGGGCCATGCTTCTCTCAATTGTGTCTTGGAAATATACCTTGTAGGAGGGGTTGATTTGGGTGTTTGTTGGCAAAAATTTACAGTGTCAAAAGCAAAACACATCAATTTTTATTGAATAATCAACCTAAAAGCAGTCACCCCTACTTTTCTAAGTAAAGATAAGAAAGAAGGCAAATCTTGAAAAACTTCTAAAGGAAATGTACCAACTGGTTGAAACTGGTTGATTTCCTAAATGGTCATTTTTTCCCTAGGATGGGAGAACACTGACCACAGAGAAACTTACCCTCAGCCATAGGGTGACCAAGGAACTTGTCCCCTTCCTCCTCTATGGAACGCTCTCCTTCTTCATATTCTTCCTGTTCCTCCTCTGCTTTTTCATTTTCTAACCGATAGACAATAATAGATTCTGGCCGAGATTCCTTCTTTTTCTTTTTCCTTCTGCCCATTGTGGCTTCTCCATCAAGGGCCAGGGCAGCAGCCATTACCTTCCTGAGGGAACCATGATGAGGACTTGGTGGCTGACTCTTTTCCTCCACAGGTGTGGGCTCCTCCATCATAGCACTGATCCAAGCTAATTCTTGAGAAGTGTTTTTTTCTAGAGGTAAGTTCTCAATTCACATATAACAGAATCTCTGCCTGGGTGATATTGAGCAACCCCATGTCCATGGAGAAAGCCTGAAGGAAAAAAAAAAAATCATATCTATCAATGAGGAAACAAGCAAGGTTTAATAAATGAAAGGGCAAAAAAAAACTCAGAAAATTTAGTTTCTTCAAGTCCTAATTCAAGATTTTACATTCCTTAGCACTATGATCCTGGGAAAGGTACATGTCATATGAAGTGCTTGATTGTTACATATTAGAATTAGAAGGTATCTCAGGACTCATGGAGTCTAACTGCTATCTGAATTAAAGTCCTTAACAATTTCCCTGTCAGATAACATAGCACCAACAGTGGGGAAATCTTTATCCTGAGACAGCCTATTCTGATTTTTTTGATAGCTCAAATTATTAGGAAGTTTTCTATAATATTGAATTGAAATTTCTTTGTAATTTCTATTCATTGTAACTAGTTCTACCTTGGGGTGGGTGCAAAAAGAAGCACTTTGCTTTATAAAAACTTTTCAAATATTTGAGTGAATGAAAAGCAACTATTATGGATTAATATTCTAGGTATTGTGTTAAGCACTGGTGATACAAAAGAGAGATACTGCCTAGTCTTAGAGAGCTCACATTCTAAGAGAAAACACATATATAGGAGTAGTATGTAGGAAAAGGTATTTTAGTTTGGGAGAATAAAGGAATAGTTAAGTGGGAATATAGAATAGTTAACTGAAATGGACTTTCTCAAAAGAAATATTAGGGTTGATTTGATTACTATCCCCAGAGCAAAATGGAGGAGGTGGGAGAGGTTGGAAGTAGCAGCATGGCAGGAGAATAAACAGGGTTAAATGTCTTCCTTAAATTTACATATACATATATTGGATTTGTCATATAATTTAACATATTTAACATGTATTAGACTACCTGTCATCTGGGGGAGGTGGGGAGGAGAGGAAAAATTTGGAACAAAAAAATTTTTTTTTTGCAAAGGTCAATGTAGAAAAATTACTCATATGTTCTGTAAATAAAAAGCTTTAATAAAAAATAATAATAATTAAAAAGAGATCACATTTCTTAAAGCTGCACCATTCCTTTGTTGGCAATCTTGCTATATGTCCATGTCCATGTTTGTCTTCAATATATCTCTCAGTTTCTGAAGGAATGTATTCCTCCTTCTTTAGGTACTCTCATCTTCTTAGGTGACCCTTCCTCCTACTTACTCTAACATTTATCCAGTGTTCTCCAAAGTTCCATCCCCAACCTTTTTCTGTTCACTCTGGAGAAATTTTCCCCATTTTAATGATGAGAAAGACACATAGGATTGTAGATCTGGGACTGAAAGGGACCTTAAAGAGTACCTACCTCAACTCTTTCAATTGATTAAAAAAATACTCAGGGAAAGATTGATCTCAAATGATTCCCATGTCAAAATTGTGCTAGAATGGAAGCTCCCATGCCAGATGCTGTGAGTGGAATCTGGGGAACACTAGAGGCTATTGTACATTTTTTCTCATAGCACACGATAGTCACATGATAGTTCTATTCCTTATGTTAGCACTTCAGGTTCTCAAAAATACCTAAGACTTTGTTCTTCTGAGAAAATTGAAGCCTTTCTAAAAATCAATGGTAATAATTATAGTGGCTTTTGCTTGAGTAGAAGAAATCAGATCTAACTTTCCAGACTCAGAAGGGCTCTCATGCCAAAAAGGATAATGAGCCATTTTTCTTCTTAGTCTAAAGAGGAAAGAACAATAGGGTCTTTGATTACATATAAAGGAAAGTGTGAGGGTACTTAGACTTAAAAAAAAAAAAGAAAGAAATACTTGAGGGAAGCCATAGCATTGTCTTCCATTGAAAGGGTCTAAAAACAGGAAAAGAATCTCTGTCTTGGGTGCTGATTTTGCTTGAATACAGGGAGATGGCCTGGCTGTTTCTTCTGCATTGCTGACACCATTCAAATTTTTTGATTCTAAATGTGGAATCCTCCATAATCAGTAGCCAAGGGGAGCATCTGTTAAATCATGGCGGAACTGCATGAATTTGTGAGACAAATGGAAAAGCAAGCAGCAGCAATATCTTGGAAAATAAAGAACAAGTTTTCCAGTTTCAAAAAAATTCCTGGTAACTGGGTTCCTGAAGGGGAGATACTGAAAGTGTAGCAGCTACATTGCCCTTTTCCTGAACAAGAAGGGCACCTTGGAAACCTTGTTAAGTAAGCAAGCATTTCATAAATACACTGTGCCATTCACTGTAGACACAAAAAAAAGGCATAAAGTAGTCCCTGTCTTCAATAGATTAATGGAGGAGACAATATGCAAACAATAATTACAAACAACATATAAGTGTGTGTATACATACATATTATTCTTGTAGAAGTTGTTACTTTAGCTGTCTTGAAGGAAGAAAGGAAATAAAGATAAAGATGCAGAAAATTGCAAACATGGGAAACATCATGGAAATAGCAAAAGCAAGTGGCTTTTTTGATTAAAATCCTTGAATCCCATTGTGAAGTGGTTTCCCTAATGATGATGACACTACATATGAAGTGGGTTATGATTAAAAGCAAATATCTCTCTACCTTCTAGCTTAAGTAGAAGCATTATAGCCAGATTGAGGGAAATAATGACAGAAAAAGAAACCAGTTGGGTTTTTTTTCTTAAGAATCCATAGCCCCTCAACTACAAAATTTAATGTTATGTCATTCTCACTAGAAGAAAGAACTCACTAATAGCTATCCTTTATTCCTCCTGTTCAACTTTCAGTCTTTTTGCTGCCATTAGAATGCAAGACTCTATTTATTGCATTGTTCATATTCAGAACTAGGTCAAAGTCCTGGGTCCCAGGGTGAGGAGGAGCATTAACACACCAGAGCTAGTAGCCATAGGGGTGCAATGATCCTGGTTATAGGTCCAGGATGGAAAAGAATGTTTGTGGTCACCTCAGGCCAGAGCATAGGCCAGAAGAGTAGTGAACATAGCTCTTCTTGGATCATATTACCTGGGAAGAATTAAAACTTAAAAATATCTGGAACTAGTTCTGAAAGCAGCTGAACAAAAAACCTGAAGCTTGAGATAGTGATCTCTCCAACTTGAGAGCAGAGCCCAGTTTTACCAAATTTACCTTAAGATAAAAGTCAAGAAACAAGCTAAAAGCCCTACAACCAAAACCTCAAAGAAAAAGATGAATTTGTTTCAGTCCAAGGAAAAGCTCAAAAAAAAGAGTCAACATCAGGAAAAAGAAGGTACAAAAACACAAAAAACAAAAACATCTTAAAAAACCAAAGTAGACCAAATGATAAAAAAGACACAAAAATCCAGTGGAAAAGAATACCTTGAAAAGCAGAATTGACAGAATGGAAAAAGAAGCACAAATAGTTTTTGAAGAGAAGAATTCCTTAAAAAGCAGAATTGGCCAAACTGAAAAGCTGATACAAAAGTTTACTGCATAATTCCTTAAAAATTAAAATTGATGGCATAGTGGATAGAGCACCAGTCCTGAAGTCAGGAGGACCTGAGTTCAAATCTAGCCTCAGACATTTAACACTTCCTAGTTGTGTGACCCTGAGCAAGTCACTTAACCCCAATTGCCTCAGCAAAAAAAAAAAATATTAAAATTGAGCAAGTAGAACCTAATGACCTGATGAGATTTCAAGCAACAATGAAACAAAATTTAAAAAATGAAAAAAAGAAAAGAAAACATGAAATATCTCATTGGAAAAACAATTGACATGGAAAATAGGTCCAGGAGAAATTGTTAAAAAATTATTGGGCCACTTGAGAATGATAATCAAAAAAACCAAACCAGAACAACAACAACAAAAAAATCCCTAGATATTATCTTTCAAGAAATAATCAATAAAAAATGCCATGACATTCTAGAACCAGATAGTAAATAAATAAAATTAAAGGGTAAGAAAGAGGAATGTACCATGAGAAGGGGAAAGAAGAGGTACAAAGGAGTAAGTTATTTGACATATAAGAGGTGCAAAAGAGATTTTACAGTAGAGGGGGAAGTGGTAGAGTAAGGGGAGCACTTGAACCATACTCTCATTGGAACTGGCTCAAAGAGGGAATGGCATAAATACTCATGTGGGTGTAGAAATCTATTTTAGGAATATAGAAAATAGAAAGTGAAAGAGATAAGAGAGGAGGATGGGACTAAAAGAAAGGAAGATGGCTTGGTAGAGGTAAAAGTCAAAGCAAAAAACTTGAGAATGAATAGAGTGAAAGGAAAGAAAGGATGGAAAATGGAGAAAATAAGATGGGGAAAGAAAGATGTTTTATTGTATTGTAAATATCATTACTGTGGAAAAAAATACATCAAATTTCTCTGATAAAGCTTTCATTTCTCAAATATATAAAGAATTGAGTCAAATTTATAAAAATATAAGGCATTCCTCAATTTATAAATGGTCAAAGGATATAAACAAGCCTTTTTCAGATGAAGTAATCAAAGCTATCTATAATTATATAAAAAAAATTCTAAAAAAATTTGGAGATATTCTGTTTCCCAGAGCTAAGGCCCACCAAGTAGACTGTGTCCTAAGCTTGGCATAATAATAATCTTTTGTGCTCTGGATGATCTCACTCTTTAGCAAAATGTATTGCTTTGATCAGTACCAGGTGCTCAGTGAGAATGCTCCCCCTATTTTCCAAGGACCTGAGAGCCAGAGGCAGATGATCTAATGAACCAAATTAGGTATTGTCATAATAATTCAAGTTCTGGACTCCTCTGTGAGGCAGTCACTGTTCCCACAGGACTTAAGATAGGGCACTGCCTTTTCCCCAGCATGTTAAGCCCTCCTCAGGAGGACTTTGGCATGCAAGCATTTTCTTCACTTTGAAATTAATTAAATTTTTCTTTTTTTCCATTACTCTTTTGTCTCTAGCTAGCTCTGTTTGGCTCTAGCCAGCCACAGGTTATAGGCTGGTTCTTTTTCAGTTGATATCAATTGGTGTCAGAAGTGGGATTTGACATGGAACAGGGTCAAGTGGACTTCTGGTATCAGTGGGTGTGGATTACAGATTTCTCCAGGGCCTCATTCCCCCTCATCTGTTAAAACCACTATTCTTTCCTGCTCAAATCCTCCAGGCTCACCCTTAAGCTCACCTTTTTATTTTTTGTGAGGAAAACTCTAGGGCCCCTTCTTTGATCTAGTTTTAGTAAGGATATCTTTTTGCACACCTTTGTACTCTGTGTATCTGTAAATTTACTGCTGCATGCCTTTAGGTTTGTTTGTTGTTTTTTTTCTGTACATCTCAACACCATGTGCCTCTCCTAACCAACCATCCCTGCCTGCTTTATTTCACTACTGCCTCCCAGGACAGGAAATTCTTATCTGCCTCTGACTTCAGGGGATCCCCCACCCCACAAGCTAAAAAAATGTTCAGTTATCTCTGAGAATGGCACAACCTCTGTAATTTATCCCCTTTGATCACCTGTGGTCTGCACCTGCCTCTGTTTTTTTTTTCTTTTTCTTTTTTCTTTTTGTATGTTTCAGCTGTGTGTGCCCCAAATTGACCAGATAAAATTAGATAAGGGTGCTTTGCTGTTTGCATTTGTCATGCCATTTTATTTGTGTCTATGTCTGTGTAAGATGGAGAATGCCCATGCCATTTGGTATTGTGAACTAGATTCTGTTATCTTGAAAGATTTAAAATATAGCCAATCAGAAAACCTTTTAAAAGCTCCAATTGAAGATTGGGATAGAACATTGGGAAAGATGAATGAATTTTCATATCTGAAGCAGTTGTTCTAGTAAGCAGAATTAGCTCCATTTTACACTTTCTATGGAAGATTAGGTTATAAGAAAAAGTAAAACAAAAACAAAAATAAACCCCAAACCTATAGGACACTTTTTCCCTCTGTCATTTTGATTTGACCAATTTGAAATTACAGAAATCAAGTCAGATAATCAAAGTTTGTAACTAGAAACTAAAACTAAAAACCACTAAATCAGCTAAAACATCTTAGCAAATTCTGAAGGTTTGGAGATTAATCATTAAGGAGTTTGGAAATTAATCATTTTAAGATTGCAAGAGTGAACTCCTGAGATTCTGGAATAATTTCAGGAACTTACTCCCTTCTGAAACATCTTAGTAAGTTTTGGCCTACCATTCTGTAGAATTTGTTTTAAGGGAAAATAAGGATTAAATTTTATAAAAGTTTTTTTTAAGTAATTGGCAAGTTTAATAGTTTCATTGTTCTAGGGCAATGAAGGTCACTAGTTTTGTAGTAATCCCAGAAGAGAAGAGAGTCAAGGAAAAAAAAAATAAGTAAATGGTTTGCATCTTATAGCAACCTCTTCTTAACCTGATTTTTCAGTTTTTATCCTATTTTGTTAATAATCTTTACCCCATATCTAAACAAATTAAGCTGCCTATTTTTGATTGGTAACATTTTGACCCTGAGTTCCCCTTGAGAAGACAAGTAGTGGAATAGGATGAAAGTAGTTCCTGAATTCCTTCTGCACCATTAGGAAAGGAAAGTATAGTCCTTTTAATCAACAGGAGGGAAAGTCTAGGAGTTTTGTTTTTACTTTAAGAAGCATGGTCAATGGAAAACAGACAGCAAGTAATCTGATATAGGTTAAATATATGGAAAATTATTAATTATTTAATGAGGTATATTTAGTTATAAAACAGACTACTATTTGCTATAATAGCAATTTTTCATTTGAAAATGTTGGCAATTATGAAAGTGTGTAAGTAGTAATATTCAATGTATTAATGAAGAGCCAACAATCAGGCATTTGCTGTATGTCTGAAGCCCCAGCATATGGATAGTTTTAATTTATAAATAAAGAATTAATGAGGTTATGGAAACATCAGGGAAAATATTCAAGCTTCAAGTTGTAATTAGCGAAATTTTGCTACTTAAGATAAAATTCCTGGGACTGTAATTTATTGTTATTTTGAGCTTTTGATTATAATGATAGTTGTGTGAATTGTCATGAAGCCAATAATGGAAAATGGCATGTGCTATAGTCTGAAAACTGCTACAAGTGGATGTCTGTGCCTGGGAAAGGCTTGGGAGACAACCTCAGAAACAGCCTAAGTAGGATCCTCATGACTCTATTTCCCCATTGTATTTTTTCGTTGTTGAAAAGGAAAAGTCCTACCTTGTTAATCCTGAGCTTTGCCCTGTGCCTGGAAACAAAAAGAGCTAGGGGTATTACAAAAAGACAATATTGTTATAGCTATGTCCCACTTTTTTCTTTAATAGCAAATTTCTATCATCAAGAAGTTTTGTAAATTCAACACTAAATCTATTAAATAATAGATTGATATTGGAACATTTCTGAGTTAGTATAATAGCACCAAAGTATGACCATCTTAAAAATTTCATTTGCATTTATAGTCAAATTATAAAATAGGAATTATATCCTCTGAAGAAAAAAATGATTAGACAAAGTAATAAAACAAAATTATAATGTAAAAGTTTCTAATTAAATGAAATAGAAAATTTTAAGAAAAGCAACAGGATTAAATTGTTTTCTCTAAGAATTATACACAGATGTATATTATTGGCTTTCAAATTTGTCCATATAGTTTTTGAGTATATTTTGGTAATAAATTCTCAAAGCTGGATTAAGGATTTATTAATTAAGAACTAATTGGATTTTGACACATAAATTGTAATGATAATGGTACAGAAAGTGAAATTATTTTTTCATTTTTTAAAGTACTTGTCAGATAATTTTAAAAGACAGGAGTTCATTTTATGGTTGGACCTCATACATTTTTAAAAGATTCTTCTGTCAGGGATTTAGCTGAGAACAGAAACAGAAATGGTATATAAACTGAAATTTCAAAATTGGAGAACCCAATTTAAGTAGTTGTACTAAATTATATTAAGTAATAGATACTTAGGATCAGAGAAGTACATGAACATCTAGGACTCAAAATATACTGGTCAAATGGATATTAAGAATGAGTTACTAAGATACAAGGAGACTTGATGTTAATTAATATTGGTAATAACTATTGAATTGCTTTGTTCCAAGATGCTTATGTTGAAGTTTTATTGGTCACCTTGGTGACATATAGATATCTCTTCTCAGAACCAGTCCATTGTAAGCCCTCTAAGTAGTTTTATCTGTATCTGATTTAATATAATTATGTCTTATATGGGAATTGTGTGAATAACCTTATTGCATTGTTTGAACTGAGTCTTATGTGGCTGAGAAGCTGCTTTGTCTATGTGCTGTTTAAAGACTTATGTGAACCAGAAACTTAGATCCAAAGATTAATGCAAGGAGTTTTCTCACAATTATACGTCTCAAGCAACCCAAATGTCTTCTCTGAAAACTGGCACCTTATTGATTGATCATTGTTTTTAAATGCCCCTATCAAATCCTTCCAACTACTCCCATTAGTTGCCAAATTTGTGGGTGTGTAATTATATGTCCAATCACTAAAGCCCTCATTCAAACATGTGTTGGCATTTTCTCCCCCTAAATTCTTGTCCCCCATCCTTTTCTGCTCGCAAGCAAACAATGGCTAGCAATGAAACTTTGGACATACTTTCCTGATAGGTCTCCTCAAGAAACTAAGCCCCTAGGCAACAGAAGGAGGAGGGCTTACTATGCTGGGGCAAATGCAGTGTTTTACAGACATAAAAGTGGGCTGTACCATGACATAATCATTCTTAGGTCTTGAGTAGCAGTTCTCAAGGCAGGCTCAAGTGTGGACAATGAAGGCATTCCTGGGTCCTGTGGGAACAGTCTCCAAATTGATTGTCTCACAGCAGGGTACAAAACTAGCGTTAGCATGACAGTCTATGATTTGGCTCACTTAGCATTTACAAGAAACAGGGATTGTGAGCAGGTTAAGAGATATAACAGATCACCTGCCTCTTCCTCTCAGGTTCCTAGAAAAGAGGGGGAGTTTCCTCAGTGAGTACTTGGTGCTGCTTAAAGCAATATACTTTGTTAAAGGGTGAGATCATCCAGAACACAAAGTATTTTGCTATGTCAAGCTCAGGGGACAGCCTGCTTTCTGTACCTTAGCTCTGGGAAACTAAGTGTCTTTATAATATTTTAACACTTCCCCCCTTTGACCAAAGATAAGGGGTGTGAAAGAACCGATATGGCCAATAAAAGAGAAGTAGGTATACGTAAAGATACCAAAAGGGGCCATTTGGGCCAGGATGAGAATCACTATTGATTAGAGAAATGCAAATTAAAACAATTCTGACATACCACCTCATGCATATCAAATTGGTTAATATGGAAAGGAAAATGACAAAGGTTGAAGAGGAAACAGGAAAAACAAGACACTAGTGCACTAATGGTAAAGTTGTTTACTGAGCCAACCATTCTAGATAAAAATTTGGAACTAAGCCCAAAGGGCTATAAAAGCATGCACTCCTTTTGACAAAGCAATATTACTACTAGGCCTATTTCCAAAGTAATAAAAACAAAAATGAAAAGGATTTATATGTACAAAAATATTTATAGCAGCTCTTTAAGTGGCAAAGAATTGGAAATTAATAGGATGCTCATCAATTAGGAAATGGCAGAAAAAGTTGTGATATATGATTGTGATGGAATTCTGTTATATGATAAGAAATGCCAAGTAGCATGTTCTCAGGAAAACCTAAAAAGACTTACACGACAAATGAAAAATAAAATGAGCAAAACCAAGGGAATATTACACATAGTAAAATCAATATCATATAATGATCAACTGTGAATGACTTAGCTATTCTCAGCAATATAATGATCCAGGCTATTCTCAGCAATATAATGATCCAGGGCAATTCCATATGACTTAGGCTGAAAAATGCTATCCATCTTCAGAGAAAGAAGTGATGGCATTTGATTGCAAATCAAAGCATATTTTTCCTTTACTTTATTTTTCTTGGGATCTTTTTTTTTGTCGATTTTCTTTCACAGCTTGACTAACTTGGAAACATGTTTTGCATGACTGCACATGCATGTCAAATTGTTTGCCTTCTTAATGAGGGTGGAGAGAATGGAGCTAGGGAGAGAATTTTAAATTCAAAATTTTTAAAAGTGAATGTTAAAAATTGTTTTTATATGTAATAGAGAAAAATAAAACATTAAATAAATAACAAAAAATCAATAAGAAGTATAATATTCATGAGGAGTAGAGCAGCTAGGTGGTACAGTGGATAGAGTGCCAGGTCTGGAATCAGGAAGACTCAACTTCCTGAGTTCAAATCTGGCCTCAAACTTTACTAGCTGTGGTAAATCACTAAGCCTGTTTGCCTCAGTTTCCTTTCTGTAAAATAAACTGAAGAAAAAATCGCAAATCTCTCCAGTATTTTTGCCAAGAAAACTCCAAATAGGGTCACAAGGAGTCATATAATGAAAGAACTGAACAAGAGGGGTTTTGAGGAGCAAAAGCTCTGGGATAAAGTTTCTGTTGCAAAATTGTTTTGTATTATTCTGCTAGGACAGAGCTTCTAGGCAAAAATTATACTCCAACTGAAATGTGGATGAACAGCTAGAATATAAGGACAAGTCTTTGAGAACTGACTGGGAACATTGTGAAGTGACTTGTTCGGTGTACCTCAGAAAGGCAAGATTTGATCTGAGTCTTCACTTGTTCTCTCTGTTTTTCTTGTTAAGTCTTCATAAGTTGGAACAGCTTTGAGAAGAACTTTAGTGTCCATTCTGCTACCTGAGGTTTATCACTAAGTTCATTACAAGGTGATGATATTTTTAGTCACTTTCAAAGACTAACTACTAAGACAGAGAGGAAGATGAGACAACCTTCCATCAGGCCATCACTGAAACAGCATGATTGGGTGAATACACTGGCAAACTTGAAATCAAGGAGGCCTGAATTCAAAAGTCTTCTCTAAAAATCCCTAGCTGTGAGATAAGAGGGCAAATCAATCCCTCGAAGTCTTAGTTGCTTCATTTATAAGATAGCAATATCCTCCCAGGGTCATTATGAGGGTTAAATTAGATAATAAATGAAAAATACTTTTAACAAATTTTGAAAGGAACAGCAGGTGTCAGCTAGCATTACAACTTAACTGACTTTCTACCATTTGAAAGTGAAAATCTTTTCAGAATACTATCCTTTCAGATTTCCTTTTTGAAAGAGAAGCCCATTATCTTTTGTAAAGAGCAAGAACTACAAGCTATGCTCTACAAAGAAAGGGGGGAAATTCTACTACTACAAAATTGGAATGTATGATATAGAAAATGGTACAAGATGATAGGGATGGGATAGGAACTGCTGTCTTCTAGGAACTGAAGTCCCAGAGTCTGGGTAGTCCCTATGGTGGAGGGACCTATGAAATCCAATCTGCTAGATCAGTCAGATTTGCAACATATTTTATGAAACCACATTAAAAATCCGGGTGGCATTTTTTTATGATTTTATATTTAATTTTTGTAGAGATACTAGTCTTACCAGAGAAAAAGATTACCTTTTCAAAAACCACTGACTCTTTTAAAAGATTCATGTTGCTGTCTTTTTTTTTATTTTCCAATTTGCTTATCTTTTCTCTTGATTTTCAACCCTCCATTGGCAACCCTCTTACAGAGCTTATAACAATTGACCTTTAAAAGAAGCATTCTTGGGGCTGCTAGGTGGCACAGTAGATAGAGCACCAGCCCTGAAGTCAGGAGGACCTGAGTTCAAATATATTTTCAGATACTTAACATTTCCTAGCTGTGTGACCCTAGGCAAATCACTTAGCCCCAATTGCCTCAGGAAAAACAAAACAAAACAAAACAAACAAAAAAAGCATTCTTCCTGTTCTGCTGAGGACATCCCTTAGACATATCACACAGCCCTGCCAAATTTCCAAATAGAGACTCTTCACCAGATCAGATCCCTTTGCACAACGCTACTGTGTTGCAGGCATGAAATAAGATCAACAATAACAATAATAATAATGGATATAACATTCAATTTGACACCAAATGCCCAGGAAAAATCGAATTGTAACCCTGTCTAGCTCTCTTGCATCATCCAGGAATAAGTAAGGAAGCTCCTCCCGCCTCTCTCACATACTTGCAGAGATGCAAACTGTCCAGCATGGTCCCTTTTTAAGAAGAATCCGTTATCAAGCAGCCAGAGGTGAAACTGCCTCATCTCAGATGCTGCCTGAATCCATCATCCCTCACCTCCTTTCTTCCCTCTGGGTGCAGAAGATAAGGCGCTGGCCTAAGGGAACAGGGAGATACTCATCATTTTTACAGGGACTCTTCCATTATGGTTCAATGTGTAAGCAGAAGCAGATGCAAACGCCAAGACACCTTTTCAAGCCCTCAGTATAGCACATACTAAAACTGGGGGAAGACCTTGATGGATTCGACTCGCTGCCCCCTACCTCCGCCTTTTTTGACAAAGCCTTTTTTTATTTTTATTCTTATTTTGCCTCCTGTCCCCTAGGCTGCTGCCCACAAGACCAGCAAGGACATCCCTAGAGGAGAAGGGAAGGGAACAAAAGCCAATTAATTCTAGTCCCAGTTGGTGCATCCAGAGATGCCTGGATTGTCTTTATACAAGAGCAACAATGGAAATGGATTTTTCTTTTAATTGGGGAAAATGCATTCCATTCCCCACTAGGCGCCCAGGCTTTGCCCTGGGCTTCCCCCCCCCCTTTTTTTTTTCTTTCTTATTTTTCTTTTATATATATACATATGTATATATCTATATACACACATATATGATATATATATATATATGCATATATATATATCAGTATTAAAACAAACATGAAGATAGAACAAAAGGGAGCCACTCTCACCTGAGGCTGCACCTGGATCAGGGGCGGGGAGAGGATGCAGGGATTGCGGGAACCGCCTCACCTCTCTCTCCAGTGTTTAGAGATCCCTCTGGTGGTGTCTGGGCAAAGCATAGCGCGAGGGTGGGGCGAACACCCAGACCCGGTTTGCTGGGCTAGGATCTCTCCTCTCTACAGATGATCACATGGTGCGAAAGTGGGTGGCCCTGCGGGGGCGGGGAATTGGTTCCATTTTAGGATTTTCTGCTCACCGTTAAACTTTTGTGGACTGACCAGAAGCTGATAAAAAGTCCCACTGGGGAGGCGGGCAGACTACCTGGTTGCTGTGGGTCAGTTGCTTTGCCTGTCTGTCCGCGGGCCAGAGAGCCATCACTCTGTGGATCAGAGACAAAGCAGGTCATGGGTTCAATGGCGGGGCTCAAGAGCTGTCTGGCTGCAGGGTTGTTGCGGAACCAAGTGGCTATTGTCACCGGAGGCGGCACTGGCATTGGCAAGGCTATAGCCAGCGAGCTGCTGCACCTAGGTGTGTCTGTGTGCCCGGCCCGGCGTTCAGGGGAGGGGGCAGAACTGGGGACACTGAGCAGGAGGAGCAGAGGATCTTGGGAGATGCTGGGGCACATTGAGGGACCCTGGGGATGCTGAGAGTGAAAGGGACAGAACGGAAAACCCTGGAGGAGGAGAGTGAGAAGGACGGCCTTGAGGCAAAAGCATATGGGTAGAAAGCTAGGAGCTGGTGGGATACTAGGATGTGAGGTTGGAGGGGATGTGGAGAAGGGCTTAGGGTGATGTGGGAGACGAACTGAAGGCACAATGTGAGGAAAGAGAAAGGGGCGAAGGATAGGGGTCTAAAGGTAAGAGTTAGTGGGACACTAGAAGGCGAGGGAGGAGGAAACGTGAAAAAAGGGCTGCAGAGACTGCTAGGACTTCAGGAGGAGAGGGACAAGGGCTAGTGGAGAGGGGGTGGAGCTACTGTGACTAGAATTAGGGAGCCAATGACGGGAGAGTAACGGGGTTTTCTTGAGAGGGCCAGAAATTCTGGAATCAGGAAGTGAGGGGAGGGACTAGTAGGAAAGCAGCTGGGGACAAGGTCAGGTCCTGGAGGGTCACTAGGGAGAAGGTAATGGTTACCGGCTGTGGGGCAATTTGCTCTACTGAGAGGAATGGGACCTCTGGGAGAGCATACTGGTAAAGGGACCCAATGGTTGTGAATCATAGATCAGAGGTCACATTGAAAGCAGGGGAAAAACTGCTGATGGCAGCATCAACTTCTGAGATTACAAGATCTACTTTTTATAACATTTCGAGCCTTTATTCCAGAGCCAAAAGGCAGCATTAAGCCCACAATTTAAGATAAATTAGTAACAACTTTCACAGAATAAAGAGCAGTAGAGAAAGGGAGCTTTATTCAAGGGAGAAAAGGGAAGGCTTCTGGGGAATATTTGCCAACTAATCGGCTAGTTTGTTCCTGGAATGAGAAGACATTCCCTGTGGAGGGTCAGTAGATAAAAGGAGATGAGCAAATACTTTTTAACAACTGTGAAAATGGTCCCTTTAGACAAAATTGCAGGGTTGAGGTAACTTTTAGACCAGACTTCAGCTATCTCTTATCTAAGGACAGTAAAGTATTCACTATAACAGTGGATCAGACTCTCAGCTTTTACAGTGTTCTTGCAATGTTCATCATATTATATTTCTTCTTTAAAGGCAATCTGGGGCTTTCTATTATTAGGTCACCAGATGCGTGGGGGTGGGGGAGGTCTTGATATTATTGGTTCATGTGTTGCTAAATGATTGTGGCTCCTATCTGGGGCCAGTTTGGTTTGGAGTTAACTGTGACTTGGATTTCAGTCTTGTTTTGCACTTATTTGCTGTACTGTAACTGTGGACAAGTCCCTTAACTTCATCTTCAGATTTCTCCTCCAGAACATGCAGAAAATTCTTCTAGCTTCTACCTTTTCAAAGTTGTTGAGTAGATCAAATCACAGAATGCGACACCCCCTCTCCCAAATGCTTCCCAAACTATAAGTATTTTATCTTTCTTTTCTTAACCTTTTAAATAAGGAAAATGTTTTTAATACTAACATTTTATTTTTTCCTCAATATAATTTTATTTTTCAAAATGCATGTGAAAATAGTTTTCAGCATTTATTTTTGTAAGATTTTGTGTTCTAAATTTTTTCTCCTTTCCTTCCCTCCTACCCCTCCCCAAGAGAGCAAGCAATCTGTTATAAGTTAAATATATTCAATCCTTTTAAACATATTTTCATATTTGTCATGTTGTGCAAGAAAAATCGGACCAGAAAATAAAGAGGAAAACAAACAAACATAAAAGGTGAAAATAGTATGCTTTGATCCATATTCAATCTCCATAGTTTTCTCTCTGGATGCAGATGGTATTTTCTATCCCAAGTCTACTGGGATTGCTTTGAATCATCACATTGATGAGAAGAGCCAAGTCCATCACAGTTGATCATCACATGATCTTGTTACTGCATACACTCTTCTCCTGGTTCTGCTTGCTTCACTCAGCATCATGTTCTTTCCAAGACTTTTCTGAAATCAGCCTCATTATTTCTTATAGAACAATAATATTTGATTATATTCATGTACCATATGAATGTGCCCAACTTATTCAGCCATTCCCCATCCTCTCAATTTCCAATTCTTTGCCACTACAAAAAGAGCTGCTACAAACATTTTTGTATATGTAGATCCTTTTCCCTCTTTTATGCTCCCTTTGAGACACAGACCCAGTAGTGACACGGGTGGATCAGAAGGTATACACAGTTTTATAGCTCTTTGGTGTTACTTCCAAATTGCTCTCCAGAATGTTGGATCATTTCACAACTCCACCAATATTGCATTAGTGTCCCAGTATTCCACATCCTCTTTAACATTTGTCATTATTTTTCCCTGTCATTTTATCCAATTTGATAGTATCTCAGAATTGGTTTTGCTAATCAATAGTGCTTTAGATTTTTTAATATGCTTAGAAATGACTTTAATTTCTTCATCTGAAAATTGTCTGTTTATATCCTCTGATCATTTATCTATTGGGAAATGGCTTGTATTCTTATACATTTGACTCAGTTCTCTATATATTTTAGAAAAGAGGCCTTTATCAGAAACACTGGCTGTAAAAATTGTTTCCCAACTTTCTGCTTCCCTTCTCATCTTGGTTGCATTGGTTTTGTTTGTGCAAAAGCCTTTTAATTTAATGTAAACAAAATTATCCATTTTGCATTTTATAATGTCTTTAGTTCTTTGGCCATAAATTCCTCCCTTCTCCACAAATCTGACAGGGAAACTATCCCTGCTCTCCTAATTTGTTTATCACCCTTTATGCTTATAGTGTCATTCTTGTTTTTGTTTTGTTTTGCTGTGGCAATTGGGGTTAAGTGACTTGCCCAGGGTCACACAGCTAGGAAGTGTTAAGTGTCTGAGTCCAGATTTGAACTCAGGTTCTCCTGACTTCAGGACTGGTGCTCTATCCACTGTGCCACCTAGCTGCTCCTATATAGCGTCATTTTTTATGTCTAGATTATGAACCTATTTCCACCTTATCTTGGTATAGGGTGTTAGATGTTGGTCAGTGACTGGTTTCTGCCATATTATTTTCCAGTCTCCCCAGCAATTGTTGTCAAATAGTGAGTTCCTATCCCAGAAGGTACAATTTTTGGGTTTATCAAACAATAGATTACTACTATAATATTATAATCATTGAGTATTATATATTGTGAACCTAACCTGTTCAACTGATCCACTACTCCGTTTCTTAGCCTACCAAATGGTTTTGATGATTGCCAATTTATAATACAGTTTTGGGGTCTGGCATGGGGAGGCTACCTTTCTTTGCATTTATCTTTTCATTAGTTCCCTTGACATTCTTGACCTTTTGTTCTTTCAAATGAATTTTGTTATTATTTTTCTAGTTCTGCAAAGTAAATTTTTGGCAGTTTGATTATTATGGCACTGAACAACTAGGTAGAATTGTCAGTTTTTTTATATTAGCTTAGCCTACCCATCTCTTTAGATGCCTAACTTTATTTGTATGAAGTGTTATATAGTTGTATTCATATAATTCCTGGCTTAGTCTTGGCAAGTAGATTCCCAAATATTTTAGATTGTCTATAGTTATTTTAAATGGGATTTCTCTTTTTATCATTTGCTGCTGGGTTTTGTTGATAACATATAAAAATGCCGATGATTTATGTGGTTTATTTTATAATCTACAACTTTACTAAAGTTGTTAAATTTTTTTAGTAATTTTAATTGATTCTCTAGATTCTCTAAATATATCATTACATCATCAGGAAAGAGTGATAATTTAATTTTCTCATTGCCTACTCTAATTCCTTCAATTTCCCTTTCTTCTCTTTTTGGGAAAGCTAACATTTCTAGTACAATATTGGATAACAGTGGTGATAATGGGTAATCTTGTTCACCCCTGATCTTATGGGGAATGCTTCTATTACATGTAATATTTGCTAATGGTTTTAGATAAATGCTACTTCTCATTTTAAGAAAAACTCCATTTATTCCTATGCTCTCTACTGTTTTTAATAGCAATGGGTATTGTATTTTATCAAATACTTTTTCTGCATCAAATAATAATATTTAACAAGTGAGATAACATACATTTCATTCTGACTTCATCCCCCACAATAGAAATTTAATTCACTGTCCAGATAGGCAGAGGTATGAGAGTATAGAATAAAAATGTGTGCAGATATCTGGTCATAGGGAGAATTTTTGTGGCAAGGCAGCTGTTTGGAGAGATATTCATGCATCTCTTCAACAAATATGCATGCAGGCTAAAGTCATTATTTGTTTACTAGAAAACAGTGCATTTCTTTGAAATACATATTTTCTCATCACTTTGGAAAAGACAGGAGGTGCTGAGAGAGAAATCAGGAGAGGATCAGGACATAGGAAAGGAGGAAAGGACTGAGAGAACCACATTCTAGATGTACTACAATAGATAGCATGAGGATGTCCCTTTGTTGGTACTATGCTGACATTATATTCATTCTCTTATTTCAGTTTTTTCCTCTTTAGCGCTAGAGAAATCAAGGCAGCTAAATGGCACAATGGATAGGATCCTAGGCTTACAGTCAGGAAGACTTTAGTTCAAAGGTGACCACAGACTCTTACTAGTTATGTGATCCTGTTTGCAGTTTTATCATCTGTAAAATGAGTTGGAAAAGGAAATAGCAAATTACCCGAGTATCTTTACCAAGAAAACCCTAAATGGGAGCATTAAGAATCTAACACAAGTATACAACAACATATTTAGATCTTTTCTAATTTATTAGCATCAGGAACTAGAGGCTCATACAATTGGAGCTGAAAGATATCTTAAAAACCATCTAGTACAAATCTTTCATTTAATGCATGAAGAGACAGGATTCTCCAAGACTTGGTCACCTGATCTTAGATGTTCATCAAGAAAGATGGAAAGGTTTAGTTCCATTAGGGAAAAAAAAATTGTTGTAAACTCTTTGAAAAGGAGATCTCTAAGCATACTAGCCAGTGACTATGGATAAATCAATTACCTTAACTGAAACTCAGTTTCCTCATCTGTAAAATGGAGATAACAATATCTATAACAGTTATCTTAATGTTATGCGCTTCTAGTGAATTAAAATAGGAAAAATGTGAACTTGAAGATATTTATATGTCAATTACTATCTTTTTAACTATTTCCATTCAGTCAATCAAGTAAGTGAACCTGCACTGTGAGAAGAACTGTAGTATATTCAAAAGTAAATAAACTATTCAATCACTCCTATACTCCACTGGTTCATTACCTTTCTCCTAGTCCCACAGTATGGAACTCCTCTAAGTTTTTACCCTGGGTTTCTCTTACATCTCTTCTTTCCTCCCTTGTGATTTGATCCACAACCCTCTCCTATATTCAATTATTACTTCTTTGTGGATGACTCCAAACTCTATATGCTCCTCTCTCTCCTGAGTCCTTGATCTACTTGTCCACTTACCTAGTGGGCATTTCGCAGATAGGTCCTCTAGGACCTATGACTCAGCACATCCAAATCTGAGCCCATCCTCCTCACCTTCTCTCAAGGTGCTCTCCTTCCAGTGTCCCTAGTTCTGTTTGGCCATGATCATCCGCTTGGTTATTCAAATTTGAAACCTCAAACAATGATTTTTTTCTTCTCTTTCCTTTAGTCCTAATGTTTACTTAGTTGCCCACATCCTACCTATTCTCCCTGTGAAAAATTTCTCATGGCCATCTCCTCAACTCTACTAACTCTCATGTCCCCATTTATAATTTTTTTCCTGGACTTTTAATTGTTTTCTGCCTCCATTCTTTCCTTTAATCACTTTATCCATTTAAACAGCTGCCAAAATCATCTTTCCAGTCCGTAGATCTGACCTTATAACTTCTTTGCTCAAAAACTTTAATGGATCCTCGTGGCATTTATGATCAAATATAATTTTTTTTGGTCTTGTACTCAAGGCACTCTACATTCTTTCCCCACATGACCTTTGTAGTCCACTTTATCTCTGTTCTCTTTTATGTACTCTGTGTACCAGCCAAGCTAGACAGTTGTTCCTTGACTTTGTCCTGTTTTTACTCATTCATGACGATCATCCCCCAAATAGGACATGCATTTTCTCCATAGCTTCATCTGTTGAAATCCCTCTGTAACCCTCAGTCTGGGTGCTACCTCCTCCATTTAGCCAAATCAGCTGAAAGGGATACCAGTCTCAAATTCATTACAATTCATTGAATTTTTTTTCTTTGCCCTTGTTCCAGATAACACTGATAATTAAATGTGTAAAGATCTTATTCCTTCTTTTTAGCATATAAATATTTTGTTAGTTCTGAGCTGTGATTTGTTCAGTTTGGGAAATTCTGGGGTGGAATTTCCCTTTTCCTATGAAGACTTACAATTCCTCTGCAATTTAGAGCTACGGAGAGAGTGGCAGTGACAGGAGGTTAAGTGATACACATGGTCACACAGACAGCAGGTGTGAGAGAAGAGACCTCAATTCCAGTCTTCCTGATTCTAAGAGCCTAACCCTCTATCCACTATATCACACTGTTGTTTTGCTTTGCAAATAGAAACTGTTTAATAAATGTTTGTTAAATAAAAGGAAAAGAAAACATTCTTGGGATGAAAACTATATTGTGAGATCAAGAGCTATTTTCTTACTTTAAATCAATCAACAAGCAATAAATAACCACCTGCTTTGTAACAGGCAGTCTTCTAAGTGATAGAAACAAAAACCTGGATGCATTCACAAGGAATTTCTTTATTTATCCTTGGATAGATTTCAGATTCATGAACTTGTCTTTTCAATATTTTGATAAGTGAATATTAATATAATTAATTTTCTTTGTAATCTATGCATTTATTTTATATGTTTAAAAATGATATTCTGAGAAGTCACTAATCTTCACTGGATTGCCAAAGGACATCCATGAAAAAAAGATTGTTATTATAAAGGTATAAAAACATTAATAAACTGTATCATGAGTAGAGCAATGTGGCAACGAAACACAAGATATAGGTAACTTTACATTACCTGAAGAGATCTGTAATTTCGTAGCCACAGGTTTAACAACTGAGCAGAAAAAGTTACTTACATAGTGTATTATATATTTTGAAGAAACATATTAGACTTTTGAGAGGTCAATATCATTGCTATTTTAGAGATATCTAGGCCTTTCCTGTCTCTGTGAATATGTGCAAACTTTAGTTGGGTTTTGTTCTGTTAATGGAGCAACTAAATGCATTAGGTTATGGCTTCACTGAAATATGTGTGATTAGTGCTAGACTTTGCAACAGTTAATAAGATTTTTTAAAATTCAATTTTTTAATCTTCAATTTTATTCTCCAATAAGATAGTTTTGTTTGTTTGTTTTACCAGAGTGTAATGTAATTATCGCTTCACGTAAATTTGATAGATTAAAATCTGCGGCAGAAGAATTGAATGCTGCCCGCCAGCCCTCCAACTCAGCCATTGTTACTCCTATCCAGTGCAATATTCGAAATGAAGAAGAGGTAAAGCCAATATTTGGAATTTTTGTTTCTTTAAAAGTTATGAAAATTATGTGGAGAGTACTATATGATCCTAAGTACTTCTTTGATATATTTTTCTCCTCCCAATGAACTATTGATTAGTAAAATGCTTGGAAAATCATTTATTTCTCTTCATCAATTAAAGAGATTAATCATACTTTTTAAAAAATCCTTGTTGAAAATTTTCTTTCCTTTTTTAAGTATAGTGTTTTCAAAACAAGTAAATCAAGAAACATTAAGTGCTTTCTATATGCAAAGTGCTATGCTAGATATGGGGGATAAAAGAAAAAAATACAGCAATCAAATAACTGCAAAGTCATCCTCTTTCACTTATTTCACATACCTAATGCATTTGTTAATTTTTTTGCCTGTTTACATTTACAACACCTTGCCTACGTAACTCCTCTCTACTCCTCTCCTACCACCATCATATAGATCTTCCACCATTTATATTGTGTTCAATAATTTTATAATTTTAGTCTTCTTGCCTCAAATCTCCTCTTCCCTTATCCATGCTTGATCCATCTGTTAGTGATTTTCTTTGTTGTTTTTTTTACAGTAGTTCCGAAATTTTTTTCTAGTTTTAGTTATAATGTTAGTTTAAATGAAATGTGAAGACAAGCCTATAAAATAGTTGATTCCTAACTGTGTTGAAAGCAGTGAATGTTCTCCATCAACAAACAAACCAGTTCTGAGTTTTTCCTCAGATGAAAGCTTAATAGCACAACCTTTTCTGTCTTATCAAGAGTAATAATAGCTAACATTTATATAGCATTCACTATGTTCCAGGCACTGTGCTAAATGATTTACAAATGTTACTTCATTTGATTCTCACAACTCTTCAAGGTAGGTATTATTGTTATCACCATTTTACAAATGAGAAAATTGAGGGAGAAAGAGGGTAAGTGATCTGTCACACAACTAGGAGGTCAGACTCAAATTCAAGTTTTCCTGATTCCAGGCCAGGCACTCCATCTACTAGCTGCCTAGGATAAGGGCTGAGAAATGTTCCTTCTTATTTTTGATTTTGTTGCTGTAAATGCTTTTAAGGGGCAGGGAAGTGGTTCAGTAGATAGAGCACTGAGCTTGGAGTCAGAAAGAATCATCTTTATAAGTTCAAATTTGGTCTCGGATACTTACTGACTATATGACCCTGGACAAGTCGCTTAATCCTTTTGCCTCAGTTTCCTTATCTGTAAAATTATTGGAGAAGGAAATGGCAAATAACTGCAGCATTTTTGCCAAGAAAAGTCCATGGACCAGGGGATCATGAAGAGTTAGACATGACTGAACAAAGACAACTCCTTACTCCAGATCTAATACTCCTTTCCACATTGCCTGTGGTGCAAGTTATCATTGGTTGCAGTGTAAAAACCAGTACTTTCTCCCCTAGTTCCTATCATTACCATCAGTAAACATTGGCTGAATCCTGGATGGATATTAGGTGAGAAGGGAGAGTCAAGTCTTGACATTATGATCTCTGGATATTTAGAACTGGTTAGCGATCAGTAAGATGCAGAACAATTGATCTTCATAAATACTTCATAAATGTGAAGTGCTGGCTCTTTGTTCTTCTAATTTGTGTCAACTGAGTTAAGGCCTGTTGTGGGGAGAGTCCAGCCATGATAATTTTCATTACTAGGTTATCAGTAACAGTTTGGGAACTTTAACCAGTTTATTTTCTTGTAATTATTTTAGGTTAACAATTTGGTTAAATCTACATTAGATATCCATGGTAAGATCAATTTCTTGGTGAATAATGGAGGAGGCCAATTCTTATCTCCTTCTGAACTTATCACTTCAAAGGGATGGAATGCTGTGGTTGAAACCAACCTTACTGGCACCTTCTACCTTTGCAAAGCAGGTAAGGATGGTAAATACTCAGAGAAGTTAGATCTCTCTTCATTTGGAGATCATAATCCCCTCTAAGAAGTATTACTTGCATTGAGGTGTTCAATTCTTAAAAGATTTGTGACTTTGCAAATGTGAATATTCGTTGCGCTCATGTACATTGCAGCCTCTCTACAATTTAGCAGGTAGCCTTTATAAGTAGCTAAAATATTCACCATCTTGCATCCTTCCTGGAGGTAAGTATCTCCAAACAGACTGAAGATGGTCTTTAGCAACAAGCCTGGAGGCCTTCCCCAAACCGCACTGAGTTGAGAGTAATGCTGGTTACTTCCATTCCATGGATATAACTTATGGAAGAGCTTTAGTAGTGCCTGATATACCTATATTTTCCTATCTTGTTCTCACTTTGAAAATCATACATTTGATAAAGAATTTCTAGAAGCCTCCAAAGACATTTATTCATATCTAATAATAGTCTAGGAGGCACCTAGGTGATCTACACTGGACTTAGAATCAAGAAGACTCATCTCCCTGAGTTCAAATCTGGTTTCAGGGATTTACTAGCTGTGTGACCTTGGGTCCCTTTCCCTCTTTTATCATCTCTTTAGGATACAAGCCCAGTAGAAACACTGCTGGATGTAAGGGTATGTCTTTTGGGCATAGTTCCAAATCTGAGCAGCATTCTTTCTATTCAGTAAGAGTTTGCTAAGGAACACACAGAACAGTTCAAACTCATGTAGGTATCAAGTATAAGAACAGAGATTTAAACTGAGTTGCTCAGTTATCCCTTTATTACCCCATGTTTTTTAAAAATGACTTAATTTTATTGTTTTTTGTCTTTTGTACAGTTTACAATTCCTGGATGAAAAAACATGGAGGTTCTATTGTGAACATCATTGTCATGTTAACTAAAGGATTTCCTTTTGCTTCGTAAGGAATTTTTACATCTTTTTGCTTAAACTCTTTTAAATGGAACTTTGATGCTTCTCATGATTTCAGATTGCTTTCTTCTTCCTTTGGGGCTTTAAGAAGCATCCCTGTGTACTTGGTGTCATGCTAAGTTCATCTTTGTTTTGGGATTTTTTCAATAAGTTGATGCAATCAAACAATATATCAAGCATTGACACACTTATTGCTCATAGTCAGGACTGCTGAATGCTCATGGGTGCCAAAGATATTTCTGATAATTTTATTTATACCATTTTTGGGTGTCATACCATAAACACAGTGTACATATCCTCCATTATCACCCTGCCTTTCCTCACTATGCTTGACTTTAACTGTCTATGTAAACCACCTTTTAAAACTCTTTCATATTTTAGACCTTTCTTGATGCTTTTTTGCATCACCTATAGGCTGAATTATCTGTGAAATCCTTAGGTACTATTTAGAGTATATGTTATCCATCTTGAGAAGTTTTTCTGTCTCTTTCTTTTCGTGTTTTAGATGTAAGTTGAAAAATCTTTCTGGAAGGGAGGGAGAAGTCTCTTCTAAGAACTATCTCTTATTTAAGGAATACCTTTCCATCTTTATTTTCCCAACTAGAATTTTGTTGTCTTTTCCTATAGAAACAGCAGTTTAGTGAACCTGTCTAACTTGAAAGGCTGTTTAGGAATGAGAGCTTTCAGATAAAACAAAAGCAGTACAATGAGAGACTTTAATCATCTTGTTAAGAATAGTTGTCATTCACAGACAATTTTCAGATGAGGAAATTAAAACTATAATCATATGAAAAGGTGCTCCAAATCACTATTGATCAGAGAAATGCAAATTAAGACAACTCTGAGGTACCACTACACACCTGTCAGATTGGCTAAAATGACAGGAAAAGATAAAGATGAATGTTGGAGGGGATGTGGGAAGACTGGGACACTGATGCATTGTTGGTGGAACTGTGAACAGATCCAACCATTCTGGAGAGCAATTTGGAGCTATGCTCAAAAAGTTATCAAACTATGCATACCCTTTGACCCAGCAGTGTTTCTATTGGGCTTATATCCCAAAGAAATCATAAGAGAAAGAAAGGGCCCCACATGTGCAAGAATGTTTGTGGCAGCCCTTTTTGTAGTGGCTAGAAACTGGAAACTGAATGGATGCCCATCAATTGGAGAGTGGCTGAATAAATTATGGTATATGAATGTTATGGAATATTATTGTTCTGTAAGAAATGACCAGCAAGACGATTTCAGAGAGGCCTGGAGAGACTTGCATGAACTAATGCTCAGTGAAGTGAGCAGAACCAAGAGATCATTATTCACGGCAACAACAATACTATATGAGGATCAGTTCTAATGGACATGACTCTCTTCAACAATGAATTCTTCAAACCAGTTCCAATTGTTCGGTGAAGAGAGCCATATACACCTAGAGAGAGGGATGTGAAATGTGGACCACAACATAACATTTTCATGTTCTCTATTGAGGTTTGCTTGCATTGTATTTCCTTTATCAGATTATTCTTTCTTGTAAATATGATTTCTCCTGCACAAAAAATGATACAATAACTATACATACATATATTCGATTTCTTAAGTATTCTAACATAATTATCATGTAGTGGATATCCTGCCATCTAGGGGAGGGGTGGGGAGTAGGGGGGAAAAATTTGTAACAGAAAGCTTTGTAAGGGTTAATGTTTAGGAATTACCCATATATATGTTTTGCAAATAAAGAGTATTAATAAAAAAAAAGAATAGTTGTCATTCATAGTTCTTTATTGTACAATGTTGCTGTTCCTGTGTACAATGTTATCCTAGTTCTGCTTACTTCAATTTTCATCAATTCATGTAAATCTATCCAGGTTTCACAATATCTTTTTTAAAGAGTGTTTACCCTACTTATTTCCATACTTTGGGTGAATACATAGGTAGCTTTCTTTTAACTTCATTTGGTTTCCAGAATATCTTCTTAGAAACTGTTTGCAATGCTAAGCTGTTTTCTCTCATCTTCCAAAAGATAGTCAGGAGTGGTGTAACCCCAAATATTTCTAAACAGGAGTGTCTTTTTTGAACTGTTCTGTGACTTAATGTAGCAGTTAGTTTTCTTGGAAATTTAAATGATCAACAGAAGTTGAATGAAGTCTTTAACTTTTTTTTTCTTTAAAAGGCACAGTGGAGCAGCAAGAGCTGGTGTTGAAAATATGACCAAAACTTTGGCAATAGAATGGGCCTCCCATGGAGTAAGAATCAATTGTATCAGTCCTGTAGGTAACCAATTATGTGTATATAATTTGTATTCTTGATGTTACATTTTCCTTCTTAGTCGTGGGTACATTCTGTGTTTATGTTAACAAGATAGGACATTAGGCAGTAGATAAGTTGGAGAGATTTTATTTGTCATCAAATTATTCTTTGATGTGTGACAAAATTCATAAAGAATTTTTCTAGTGCATTAATGTGTTTTGTTTGTTTCATTTTAACTCCTTGAGAGGCTAGAAGCAGTGAACTTCAAGTCAAAATGATAAAAAGGTGAAAGAGTAATAAATATATAAAATACAAAATATTTATATATAAAAATAAAAATATAAAATATAAAAAGAAAAAAGGGGAAGTTATTCAGTGTATAATAAAAAACCTAGACATAAAACTGTTTCATGATGGGAAGTGTCTCTGGACAAAGGATCTTTATTCTAAAAGATATTGAGAAATAAAATCTTTCCTTGTTTATTCTTACTATTGGTAACTTAGACTCTGACCGATACTAAAGTCAGAGTCCCCAGGTGTTGTATATTTCCATGCAAGTAGGTAATCCACTTAGGGAGGATAATGTATCTCTACTACATTACGGAGAAACCCAAATAGTAGCTCTGAGAACCTTTATATCTAATCTCTTCTGCTAATTACAAAAATTATATATATATATATTACATATTACATTATATATATTATAATATATTATTATGTCATATATAAGACATATAATATAATATATATTGTATAAATATATATATATATAGGGAGAGAGAGAGAGAGAGAGAGAGAGAGAGAGAGAGAGAGAGAGAGAGAGAGAGAGAGAGAGAGGGAAAAAGGAAGAGAGGAGAGGGGGCTGATCTAGTTGGAACTCAAATTATTTATTCTTTGGCTTATTTTTTCTAACTTTCCCTTTTGTCCCCAATTCTAGGGAGTAATTTATTCCCCAACTGCTTTTAGCAACTATGAAAATACTATAGAGACCAACATTAAACAACATTATCAATATTGTCTAGCTAAGAGATTTGGTGTTCCTGAAGAGGTAATAAATCTTTTTCTGTCTAAATAAACCGCTGTCTGTCTCTCAGTCTGTCTTTCTGTCTCACTTTTCTCTGTCTGTCTTAGTCTCTCTCTCCTCTTCTTCCTCATATTCATCTCATTTTCCTTCCTCCTTTTCTCTCATCTTCCCTCACTCTCTCTACCCATATCTTCTCTCTTCTTCTATATTGACTGTTAGAGCTTTAAAGAGCATTGAACAAAGAGCATTGCGAAGGAAGGAGGGTCAGAGAGAATATTTGAGGGAACTATTTAAAAGAACCTTATATAGTGAATCCACTAAAGTTTTTGAATGATAAACTCTTTTGGGAGGCAAAGTATTCAGTTGATAGAAATCAGGCAAGAAACTGGAAACTGGGTGGATGCCATTATTGGAGAATGGCTGAATAAGTTATGATATATGAATGATATGGAATATTATTGTTCTATAATAAATGATCAGCAGGATGATTTCAGAGAGGCCTGGGGAGGTTTACAACAACTGATGCTAAGTGAAATGAGCAGAATCAGGATATCATTATACACGACAACAACAATATTATATGACAATCAGTTCTGATGAACATGGCTCTCCTCAATAATGAGATACTTCAGGCCAGTTCCAAAGAGCTTGTGATGAGGAGAGCCATCTACACCCAGAGAAGGACAGTGGGAAATGAGTATGGATCACAACATAGCATTTTCACTTCTTTTGTTGTTGTTTGCGTGAATTTTATTTTTTTCTCATTTTTCTTCCTTTTTGATCTGATATTTCTTGTGTAGCAAGATAATTGTATAAATATGTATGCCTATATTCATTTTACATGTATTTTTACTATTTTTTTAAATCAATTGCTGGAAGATCTTCATAAGACTGTGAATAGACAGAAAAGAAGCAATTGGTCTTTAGTGCTTTCAGATATATTTAGCAGAAAAACTATAAATATGCATTTCACAACTCATTCATTTTGGAGATGTATATCTGCTGCTTCTCAGTCTTTCAGATTAGTAAATTCTAGGACAGAATTCATGTTATTTCTGTATACCAGCAGTCATCCAGATTCCCAGATTTAATTATGTTGAGATAATGGATTCAGGAATTTAGAGCATCTTTAAATGAATAGAAGGAAGACCTTTCATATATACACAGCACCTTAAGTGAATTTAAAAAATCTTTATCCTGAAATATGAACAAAAAATATGAAAAAAAATTATGCCAGTTCTACATTGAGAAAACATGAGCCCCATGTGTTCAGATCTTATAGAAAAATTATGTATTAATGTAGAAATTATAAGAAATTAGAGACATAGATATATAGATTAAAAATATAGGTAAATATCTATACAATTGCAAAATATGAATGTAACATAAACATATTTTATTTCTTAGATCTCTTCCGTCGCATGTTTCTTGTTATCTCCTGCAGCCTCATATATTACAGGACACACAATGGTTGTGGATGGTGGTTATACTTTGTATTCCTCAGAATTAGACATACCAGGTGAGTCATAAAGAAAAATGACTAATCAAAAAGTTTGTGACTTACCAAATGGGATTTTAAATCTTCTTAAATTATTCTTTAAATGATAAAATGACTCTTTATCTCTTTTAAAGGGCATTGCCAAAAAGAAAACTTTTAAATCTGTGCTAAAAATTTTGAAAAGGAAATTACCTTCTTAATATACTCTAAAAATTTTCACTATGAGAGGAAGTCATTTACATTGCACACTCTACCATAAAAGCACAAACACAGCCATCTTATTAGTATGTAAATTTGCTTCCAATTAAAAATCCTCTCTCTCTCTCTCTCTCTCTCTCTCTCTCTCTCTCTCTCTCTTTCTCTCTTTTTCTCTTTCTCCTTTTCTCCTCCTCTCCTTCCTTCCCTTTCTTTTTTTGGTGAGTCTAGGTTACTAAGTCAGCAAACATGTAATAAATGTTTGTTGACTGATTAAGTAGAAATATAGCTCCTCCAAAAATTGTTTTATGCAGCTAAATGTTTGCCTTGTTGGAATAATGTTCAAGTCAGCCCTAAGTAAAAATAGAGGATCAGGTTGAGAAGCAGACTTTGCCTGAAATGTTAATGCCATCTTATCCTAATAAAAGAAGCTGTTAATGCTGATAATTGGGATGTGTGTAAAGGAAAAGACATTGACATTGATTATCAACATGTTTCAGAAAATATTCCCAAAAATGTTAATTCAGCCAGTGTAAAACAAATCACAGCAAAGAAGCCAAAACAGCTTGTTTTAACCTTGTTAACAATCTTTGCCAAACAGAGAAATATAGCATCAAAGGATAATACAATTTTAGGATAGAAATTGCTTTGCAGAATGTTACAGAAGAAAGTGTTAGAAAATTATGAGTACTATTACCTTGTGAAACCCTACAGAGAAGTAGGGGGAAAAATAAGACTGAAAAAAAATTATGTGAAAAGTAAGTCAGAGAGGAGGACAACAAACCAACAAAAACAAACCAAAACAAAAACAATTATAAAAATAATTTGCATTCATATAATAAATTATTTTCATCATGAACTCCATCATTTTTTCATCTTATAAACCCTTGGCATCATCTCTATGCAGATGCCTCTCAAATATATATTCAATCCCAATGTCTCCCCCCATACTTTGATCCCACCCACATCATCATTTGCTTATTGGATATGTCCTAAAGACAACTCAAATTTGACTTGACAAGCTGAACTCATTGTCTTTTCCCCAAAACCTCTTTTCTTAATTTTTTATTTCCATTGACCTTGGCATTATCCTCACTCTTCTTCACTCTACATATTAACTTGATTGTCAAATCTAGTCATTGTTATCTTCACAATATCTTTCACATCTTACCCTTTCTCTTCTCACTTTAGTTCAGTCCCTCTTTACTCCTAGCTTATTGCAGCAACCTCCTTTTCAGTCTCTATTTCAAGTCTCTAATCACCCCATTCCATCTTATATATTGCTGCCAAAGTAATTTTTCCTAAAGCACAGATTTGACTATAGGACAACTACAGAATCAAGTCCTGAATGTACCTTGTTTCATCTAGAATAAAATATAAACAAACCCCTCTATTTATTTTTTACAGTTCTTCACAACTTGGATTCAATCTATTTTTCCAGTCTTACTGCTCATTATTCCTCTCCCACTCTTCTAATCCAGCAATTTCACTTAATGTTCACATACACACACACATGCACACATTCAGATTTGAATATAATTGAATAGAAGTAAACAAGTGGGACTACATTGAATTTAGGAAACTATATACTGCTTTTAATGATCCTAAAAAATGTGTTTTTTTCTGAAATATTCTTTCACTGATAATTATATGGTTATAAACTCTAGAGTACTTTAATCCCTGAAAAATGAAAATTTTGAGTGATTGAGAAGGCAGTGGAAAAATGTAGTTAGCCTTCAATAGGTGCTCTCTCTCTCTCTCTCACTCACACACACACACACACACACTCACACACATACACACAGACAAAAATACACACCAAATACACATACACATGTATATTTTACCAATTGTGACCAGATACACATAAGATGGTATATACTATTCAATATGTATCCAATCAGAAATTCATGTGCCGAAGGCAGATAGACTGTACTACTGTGACACTAAGAATGGAAAAACAGACAGGAGGTAGTACCCACATTGTCAAACTCTGGGTCTACTGAAACATGGAAGGATATTGGTCTTTGTATACAAATCAATTCCCTAAAATGAAGTATTTTTTTAAAAAACTGTCACAAACAAAACCTCAAACACCAATTACTTATACTCCATATTCCAGATCATAATATTCAGCTACAAATTTTAATTAAACAGTATGACCTTTATTTAGACCAATGTCATATAATGTCTTAATAATATGTATTAATTGAATTATAATTAATGAATGTGCTCAGTGTTCTAATAATGGTGGGGTTTCCCCCAGAAATTATAGGAAGTTTGTTGGAAAGACAATTTTAGGCATGGGATTGGTATAGGAATATGCTTATTTCCTAACATACACACACACACACACAAAAACCCTTTACATGTTTGCTAAGAATAACTCAAGGGTTTTTAATTTATTTAATTTTAACAGACCATGACAACTGGCCTGAAGGACTTGGGGACCTTTCCACAGTCAAAAGAATAAAAGCTTCCTTTAAGGAGAAATCCAAACTTTAAACTAAGGAAACTGAAAAAAATGAAATTTCTTCTCCTTTAAAATGAAGAATGAATTTTAACATTTTCTGGGAATTTATGCTTTTAATGGAAAATTGATTTCTGCTTTTAATAATCATAAATTTCATCTTGGCACAAACTATACCTCCAAAGACTTTAAAATCTTCCTTGAGCTGTATGTGTTTTAATATTTTTAAAATGATGATGCACATGACTAAGAAACTAGAAAAATGTAAACCTCAGGTAATCACCTCTTCTGTCTTGATCCTTACCTGTTAAAATCAGGAATATAGGGAAAGATAAATTTACTTGTTTATGATGTATTACTCCTTTGAGCAATTGAATGAAGCAAAACAAAATGAAGAATTATTAATGGTGGTCTCTTCCTTCTTGGATTTATTGTATAGCTCAAAAATGAGAGAGCAAGTCTGAATAGTGATGGGATTGTGGATTTTACAAGCAGTTTTACACAACTCAGTTATTTTGGGATAGCAGTTTCTGCTTTCTTTGTATAAATAAACATATTTTTAAAAACAATGTCTGCTTTTGCTTTGTGTCTAAAACTAAACCAAGTATAAGTCCCTTCTATCTCACATATATGAAAATAGCCACCTTTATAGTAATTTTTGAGATGTGCATGAGAAAAACTACTTTCAATATCATATAGGGTATCCAGGAATGCAGAGTCTCAGAGGAGAACCAGGTTTGTGTGACAAGAGAAATAGGAAGAGTATAAGGGGAGCAGAACTGGAATGAAAAACTATTTGTTAAAAATAGGAAGATGAGGTTGTGCTTGTTTTGTGTAATTAGGACTTTAGAAAATATTCTAAATGTTAGTCAACTTTTTTTTAAAAGAATATATCCACAAAGTTTGTAAGGAATTGAATTTAAACTCTCTGCTTTAGAATTTGTGTTTTCTTCCTCCCCCCTTTACCTTTTGAAAATTGAGAAGTATTTTTTTTTCTTTAGGCCCCTGTTGTTTTTCCCATTTTCCAGTTTTCTTCTTCTTCTTCTTCTTTTTGTGAATTTGTTTTATTTTGTTTTAAATCCTGAACTTAACCCCAAACAAAATGGAAATTATATGGTTGCAGTGAAATAGAAAGAATTTACATGAAACTGAAGATTTCTATTATATACACCTTGCTTTTCTCTTAAGGGACAATATCTAATAAATCAACTTGTAGCTTTCAAAACTGACTGTGCTGCAAGATGACTGTGACTTTTCCTTCCTCCTTTCCTTCCTTCCTTCCTTCCTTCCTTCCTTCCTTCCTTCCTTCCTTCCTTCCTCCTTTCCTTCCTTCCTTCCTTCCTTCCTTCCTTCCTTCCTTCCTTCCTTCCTTCCTTCCTTCCTTCCTTCCTTCCTTCCTTCCTTCCTTCCTTCCTTCCTTCCTTCCTTTATTCTTTCCTTCCTTCCTCTTTTCTTCTTTCCCTTTCTCCATCCCCTCTTTCTTTCTAAGAGAAATGGAAGGGCATTTATTTGGTTTTCACAGTTATGGAAATTGTTGTGGCCAGCACAACAAATGGGCTAGTGGCAGTTGAAAATAAGGAGACAGAGTTGCTGATAATTCAACAGAGTCTTTTAATGAGAGAAATCATGTTGCTTATATATCTTAAAGCAATATGTTACTATGAAAAACACTGTTCTGTGACCAACCCTGGTTTTTGTTTTCTATGATATAACTCTCTGAAGCATGTTGTTAATTTCTAGGGACTCAATCTTATTTAAAGTTCACAATGCCCCAGTAATTGTGCCAGAATTTTATGTTTTCTCAAGATTTCAAGCTTAAATGCATTCTTGATTAATCTTAGGAGACAGGCACATCTGAGTTATTGAAATTTCTAGCTTCCTGGGAGTTCTCTACAGAAATTAAATTGGAGTAATGAAACTTAAATTAGAAAATTGAAGCCCACAGGGACATCAAAGAATAGCCAGGAACAGAGATTTAGATTTGAACAGGAGCCCCTGGGCTTTAACCTTCCCCTTCTCAGGTAATCTTCCTCCAAAAAAATGAAGAATGTGAGCTCCGTGGGGGCAGGGACTTGCTATGTAATAAGGAGGGGAGTTTCCCACTTGAATCAGGAAGAGTTGAAAGAATGGAAATGTGACCAACAGTATGAGCTCAAAGAACCAAAGGAAGAACTGCTTTGGTCACATTTTGCTTAAAATCGGGTATTTTATATACTTTATAAAGGACAATGGTAACCTGGAAAGGATCTTGATAGATCAGGATCCTGAAGGAGGAAGTAGGGCTAATTAAATCCCATAAAAAGACTTGATCTGGCCTCTGTAGATGTGTGTTCCCATTCTACAGAATTGGAATACGCCCATTCTTACAAGAATATAAAATAAATCTTTCCTGCATTCATCAGTGAGTCCCTGGAGTTCTTGTGAGATACTTTGTTTCTTACAAATGGGGGTTCATCTGGGATCAGAGTGGCCTCTGTTGAAGCTCAAGAAGATCCGTCTCTTTGATTATTGATTTCAATGGTCTCATGGATCAGCTCCAGTGTCCCCCACATAGACTGTCCAAGATTCTAGAACCACATTGCTAATAAGACCAGAATGAATCCAGGAAATCAGGAAGGGAGGAAAAAGTATGTTTTGCATCAGCCAGGCAACTATTCACAAACCAAGAGTAAAAACGCCTTTGGTAGTTGGGGGCATCTCACAGGATCTGAGGTTTCAAATTAATAAAATGGGGAATTTAATGGCACTATAGAGCACATGAAAGAACCACTGGGACATATCTCTAAAATAGTTCTGGAACAGAGGAGATGTCAGGAAATCTAGGGTTGGGTAAATATTAGTGATCTGGGATCACTGGAGTGTGGAGATCTTCACGCTGGAGTGCAGAAAGGATCTACACAGAGATATTTACAAGGAACTCTTAGGGGAGAAGGAATAAAGAAGTGGGGTCCTGGAAGAGAAAAGATTCTTCTCCAGGAAATAGGGAAGGAACAACTCTGTGCTAGACAGAAAGAAAAGGAATTTAAAAGTGTGTTTGTGTGTGTGTGTTTTATAACAAGAAAGTTATATTTCTTTCCATTTCTTGATTTATTCCTTTGATTTTTTTAAAATTGAATATGTTGTGCCACAGTTCCCAAGTCTCAGTTTCCCTCAGTTGCTCTGTTTCAGTTTCCCTTGATTGTTCTTCCCAAAAATAAGAACTCCCACTTCCTGACAATCAGAAATAATTGGACTCACAAAGGAATCATAAAACCTCCAGATGGCCAGCCTCGACATACCCCTTATCTTTTGGCTCCAGACTTACTGTCTTCCTTTCCCAAACTCAGCACTCTTTACTCCCTGCCTGCCAGAACTAAATTTATAGTTTCCTTGGACCCCAGATGTTTCTCAGCTGTTCCCATGAGTTCCTTTGTTTCCCTGAGCTATAAAATCCTTGATGCCCCTCAATGAGCTACTGAATACTTTGTGACAGTCCTATTCAGTCAGCTGGCATGTCTGTCAGTCTAACACTCTGGGCTGGACCTGCTTGAGATCCAGTCGGCTAGCATGTCTGTCAGTCTAAACTCACAATGGACTGTGTGCTTTGAGACAAGAGTCCCAGCAGTCCTGATCCATAGCTATGGATTCTGAACTCTCAATTAACATCAATAAAGTATTAACTAATCTCCAATGTGTGATACTGCTTCAGTTTCTCCCTGAGCATTACAAATAATTCAAAATTCATAAAATTAATTAGGGAAAGCATTTTACATCCAAAATAAAAAGTTTAAACAACTAGTTTTTCCTTTCCCTAGGGCTACAAGGGCTTTTGATATGCTATTCTAAATTACTATTAAGATAAAGGTATTTTTTAAGTTATTCTTATCTTAGTAAGGAATTCTTATTAATTAGGGAAGTATGAACTTTAAAAAATGATGAAATAGACAGCTTTTGAATATGATGCTGAAAGAGGTGGTGATAATATAGTGATAAATCTTAGGAGGTAGAAAGATTTGTATTCAAATCAAACTTCTGACATATATTAGATCTGTCACCCTGGGAAAAATAATAGGAAATATTTCTCTAAGACTAGATAATGTCATTTGCATTGATAGAGGGAATATTTTCACAAGAGTTTTGTTCACCAATGAAATTCCAAGTCTATCTTCTTTTCCTTCCATGCCTCCTAAAATTTTTATTTTGATCCCTATCAAACCCAAAGCATGAAGGAATATTTTTTCTTTGAAAAATTTATGAGGTTGTGCCATACCAATCAAACTCCCAAGAAATTATTTTACAGATCTAGAAAAAATAGTAGCAAAGTTCATTTGGAAGAACAAAAGGTCAAGGATCTCAAGGGGATTAATGAAAAAAAGGCAGATGAAGGTGGCCTTGCTGTACCAGATCTAAAACTATATTATAAAGCAGCGGTCATCAAAACCGTTTGGTACTGGCTAAGAAATAGAGCAGTCGATCAGTGGCACAGGATAGGTTATCAGGACAATCTAGGCAATAACCTTAACAATCTAGTGTTCGATAAACCCAAAGACCCCAGCTTTTGGGATAAATACTCACTATTCGGCAAAAACTGCTGGGAAAATTGGAAACTAGTGTGGAAGAAATTAGGGCTTGACCCATACCTAACACCACATACCAAGATAAGATCTAAATGGGTTCATGATCTAGATATAAAGAGGGACTTTGTAAGCAAGTTAGAGGAACGTAATATAGTTTATCTCTCAGACCTGTGGAGATGGAATAAATTTATGTCCAAAGAAGACTTGGAACTCCTAATTGAACACCAGATGGATAATTTTGATTATATTAAGTTAAAAAGTTTCTGTACAAACAAAACAAATGCAGACAAGATTAGGAGGGAAGCATCAAATTGGGAAATCATCTTTACATTCAATGGTTCTGATAAAGGCCTCATTTCTAAAATATATAGAGAATTGTCTCATATATATAAGAATTCAAGCCACTCTTCAATAGATAAGTGGTCAAGGGATATGAACAGACAATTTTCAGATGATGAAATTAAAACCATCTCTATTCATATGAAAAGTTGCTCCAAATCACTATTGATCAGAGAAATGCAAATTAAGACAACTCTGAGGTACCACTACACCCCTGTCAGATTGGCTAAAATGACAGGAAAAGATAACGATGAATGTTGGAGGGGATGTGGGAAAACTGGGACACTAATACATTGTTGGTGGAACTGTGAACGGATCCAACCATTCTGGAGAGCAATTTGGAGCTATGCTCAAAAAGTTGTCAAACTGTGCATACCCTTTGACCCAGCAGTGTTTCTACTGGGCCTATATCCCAAAGAGATCTTAGAGGAGGGAAAGGGACCCACCTGTGCAAGAATGTTTGTGGCAGCCCTTTTTGTAGTGGCTAGAAACTGGAAACTGAAGGGATGCCCATCAATTGGAGAGTGGCTGAATAAATTATGGTATATGAATGTTATGGAATATTATTGCTCTGTAAGAAACGACCAGCAGGATGATTTCAGAGAGGCCTGGAGGGACTTGCATGAACTGATGCTGAGTGAAACGAGCAGAACCAGGAGATCATCATACACGGCAACAACAGTATTACATGATGATCAATTCTGATGGACATGGCTCTCTGCAACAAAGAATTGTCTCAAACCAGTTTAAATTGTTCAATGAAGAAAACCATATACAACCAGAGAGAGGGATATGAAATATGGACCACAACGTAACATTTTCATGATCTCTAGTGACATTTGCTTGCATTGTGTTGCCTTTCTCTGATTCTTTTTTTTTCTTGTAGATAGGATTTTTCTGGCATAACTTGTCAAGCATTTCAACATTATTAATATGTAGTGGACTTCCTGCCATCTAGGGGAGGGGAGGGGACTGGGGGTAAAATTTGTAATGGAAAGCTCTGTAAAGATCAATGTTGGGAAACTACCCATATACATGTCATACAAATAAAAAGCTTTAAAAAAAATGTATGAGGTTTCTCCAAAATCTGTTCAGGATTCCAGGGTGGCCCCTACCAAAGTTACATTATGATAGTAAATATTAACATGGAGTCAACCCTGTCTTCATGATAACCATGCCAGTGGAATGTAGGCTCTGGCAAGTCTCACCAAATTCAAAAGTCTTCCAACATATGACTAATGACAGACTCTGTACCTGTTTAAAGCAGGGATTCTTCATTGTTTTTGTGTCTTGGATCCTTTTGGCATTTTGATAAAATCTATAGATTCCTATTAGAATAAAACTTTTAAATGCTTAAGCAAAATATGTAGGATTACAATGGAAACCAAAGTTTAGTGAAAGTAAAGATATAATTTTGTTTTTCTCCCCCATTCATATTCATTGGATTCATGAATCCTATTCATGGGTTCATTGGTGAAGAGCTCCTGGCCTAAAGTTTCTTTAACTGTTGGTTGTGAGTAACTTTTTAAACTGTAGGTTGTGAGTAACTGAATGAAGGGATCATGAAATTATGATTTGTTATCAGTAAGTGTTTGACTTATTTATATACCTTTATACCTTCTTGGGTGATAAGGGGTCATGAAAAAGTTGAAGAAGCTCTTAGCAGATTTTAACCACAGCAAGTCATGAAGACTGGCTCTTAAGTTATATGCCTAAAGAGTGCCCAGACTGACAAAATTAAGTCTCTTTGAAACACAAAAGTATTTTCAATCACTAATAAATCAGAATGTTGATATTTCTGTTACTACTAACTTGGCATTTGCAGGGCACCTGGAAAATAATCCATGTCCATTGGACTTACATGTAAGAAATGTTGAAGGCATTAGGTGACTGCTTTGCCTGGTCGATCTGGTCCTCATTGATGTCTATTCCGAATACCTTGTCAAAATGGAGAGCTAATATTCTTGTGCCTTGTCCAGATCCACAGCCCAAATCCACAGCAAGTTGGTAGGACTTTTTTGTCTAAGGAAAGATAGAGAAGGTTTGAACCAGTGAATCACTGATATTCAGGTCTGTTGAGTACCTGGAGGAATGTGAATGTGGGAAATACAACCTTTCTTAACTGCTGATGTAGTTTTTAATCAGATGAAGTTTTGCTATCTATGGCCAAAAACAGCATTTAAATCTATTTTTCTGTTTGTAAGTAAAATCTGTCTTATCCAGGGCTGAGCAAGCCATCTTTTTCTTGGTTCCTCTTCCCCCACAAGAATCCTTTTTCATCTGATTAGGAAATCTTGAGATTCCTTTACTAAGAAAGGCATTACCTTTTATTCCACAATTGGAGCTATAGATTATAGTGAAAATACCTTATGAAAGGTAACATAGAATCATTGTATGTCAGAACTAATGTGAGAAGGTATCTCTATGATTATTTAGTCCACTCACAACCAAAAGAAATCACCACTATAGCACACCCAAAAAATGGTCTTCTAGCCTTTGCTTAAAGAACTACAAAGAGGGAGATCCTAATACCTCTTGTGGTAGCTGCATCCTTTTGGACAACTCTAATTGTTATGAAGTTTTTTCTGATGGTAATTAGTCTTTTCACAACTTCCACACAGTTTTCTTGGTTTTGTTCTATGGAACAAAATGGAACAAATTTGTTCCCTATTCCATATGACATCCTTTCAAATAGTCAAAGACAGCTATCATATTGTCTCCTTCTCCCCTAAATCTTCTTCAAGCTATTCTTCCTCATATGTAATGAACTTAAGGTTCTTCATCATCCAGATTGCATCTTTCTGGATACTCTCCAGCTTATTAATGTCTTCCTTAAGTTGTGCTTCTCAGAACTGAACTGGATACTCAATGGATATAATATGATAAAAGAACTTTGTTACTTAGTTGTTTCAATTGTATCTGGTTCTTTACAACTCCATTTGGGGATTTCTTGGAAAAGATAAAAGAGAGATTTTTCTATTTCCTTCTCCAGCTCATTTTATAGATGAGCAAACTGAGGTAAATAAAATTAATAGACTTACCTCGAGTCACACAGTTAGTAAGTGTCTGAGGCCAGATTTTAATTCAGGTCCTCTTGACTCCAGGTCTAAAGCTTGGATAACTGTGCCATCTAGCTGACTCAATAGCAGTAATAAGAACCATCAACTCCCTATTCTTGGGAGCTATTTTCCCTCTTCAACAGCCCAAGATCACATTAGTTTTGCTGGTTGTTTCATTTCATTATTGATTCATTGAGCTTGTAGTCCTCTAAGATTTCAAAATATTGTCAAGAAAAGATACTATGTAATTTATGTCTCTCACATATTATATTTGTGAAGTTGATTTTTTTGCTACCCAAATATAGAATTTACATTTAATCTTATAAAATCTCATATTTTAACCTAGTGTTTTAACTTGTCAAATTTGGCTGCTGATTCTGTCATTAACATTTATTTAAATTACACAGAACTATAAATAGCAGATTTCATATCTGAACGGTTTGAATTGCAGAAGTAGATCACAGAAATGGAATCAAATGCAATTTACTTACTCTATACCTGGGATAATGAAGAGTGCTAGAGTTGAATTCAAGAAAACAAGGATTTTTATCCCACTTCAGACACTTACTAGCTGTGTGACCCTGGACAAGTCACTCAATCCCCCTAACCCTCAACTAGAGAAATGATAAAAAATAATAATAATAATAATAAAAATCTTAGAAAGTAGTTGTGAGGCTAAAATGAGCTAGAGAAGGCCAGGCACTTTACAAAGATTAAAGTACTATAATATGTGAATTATTATTATTGTTATTGTTGTTATGAGCATCATTATCATTCACCCAGCCTGCAAAAATAATTGATATTTTGATGGATCTGTGAGATCATAAATTATGGCTACTCTCTCCTTGGGTGTAGGGGAAAGTTATCCAATTTTTCTCTGCCTATTACAATTATTTTATGTCTTATTGTTGAGGTTTAAGGGGGCCCCAAAAAGGTCAGGGTTCCAGACTGGTGTCACGAAGTAACTCAAAAGAATTTGCAGGCTCAGAGCCCCAAGTCAAGGGACAAAGTTTATTATAATTGTAATGCCAACTAAGGTGCACTAAATTCCAAAAGAAGTTAGCAAAGAGCCATGGACAAGAAGACAGATTTATAGAAAAAAGTTAGAGAAACCAGGTACTTCATGCTATGCTAATTTTATGGCTTAGAGGTGAAGTTGAAGAATTGTCTGGTTCTGACTTTGTGCCCTGGTAAAATACACATAATTCTCTGGGCAGAGATAGGGGTGTGGTGGGGAAACACCCAACTTTGTTCTCCTGTGTCAACTTTCTTTTTTTTTTTTAATTTTTTAAATGCATTCATTTATTTATTTTTTTTAATTAAAGCTTTTTATTTGCAAAACATATGTATGGGTAGTTTTTCAACACTGACCCTTACAAAGCTTTCCGTTACAAATTTTTCCCTCTAGTCCCCTCCCCTCCCCTAGATGGCAGGAAGTCCACTACATGTTAATTATGTTAAAATACTTGACAAGGGGCAGCTAGGTGGCGCAGTGGATAGAGCACCAGCCCTGAAAAGAGTACCTGAGTTCAAATCTGGTCTCAGACACTTAACATTCCCTAGCTGTGTGACTCTGGGCAAGTCACTTAACCCCAATTGCCTCAGCAAAAAAAGCAAAAAAAAAAATAAATAAAAATAAAAATAAAATACTTGACAAGTCGAATATATGTATACTTATTTCTACACTTATCATTTTTGTGCAAGAAAAATCCTATCTACAAGTAAAAAAATCTGAGAAAGGAAACCCAATGCAAGCAAACCTCAATAGAGAGCATGAAAATGTTATGCTGTGGTCCACATTTCATCTCCCTCTCTCTGGGTGTATATGGCTTTCTTTACTGAACAATTGGAACTGGTTGGAAGCATTTCATTGTTGAAGAGAGCCATGTCCATTAGAATTGATCATCATATAGTCTTGTTGTTGCCGTATATAATGATCTCCTTGTTCTGCTCATTTCACTCAGCATCAGTTCATATACGTCTCTCCAGACCTCTCTGAAATCATCCTTCTGGTCGTTTCTCATAGAACAATAATATTCCATAACATTCATATACCATAATTTATTCAGCCACTCTCCAATTGATGGGCATCTATTCAGTTTCCTGTTTCTAGCCACTACAAAAAGGGCTGCCACAAACATTCTTGTACATGTGGGGCCCTTTCCTTCCTTTAAGATCTCTTTGGGATATAAGCCTAATAGAAACACTGCTGGGTCAAAGGGTATGCACAGTTTGATAACTTTTTGAACATAGTTCAAAATTGCTCTCCAGAATAGTTGGATCCGTTCACAGTTCCACCAACAATGTATCAGTGTCCCGGTTTTCCCATATCCCCTCCAACATTCGTCATTATCTTTTCCTGTCATTTTAGCCAATCTGACAGGTGTGTGGTGGTATCTCAGAGTTGTCTTCATTTGCATTTCTCTGATCAATAGTGATTTGGAGCACCTTTTCATATGACTAGAAATGGTTTTAATTTCATCATCTGAAAATTGTTCATATCCTTTGACCATTTATCTATAGGAGAGTGGCTTGAATTCTTAAAAATATGAGACAATTCTCTATATATTTTAGAAATGAGGCCTTTATCAGAACCCTTAAATGTAAAGATGATTTCCCAATTTATTGTTTCCTTCCTAATCTTGTCTGCATTAGTTTTGTTTGTACAAAAACTTTTTAACTTAATATAGTCAAAATTATCTATCTGGTGTTCAATTAAGAGTTCCAGATCTTCTTTGGACATAAATTTATTCCATCTCCACAGGTCTGAGAGGTAAACTATCCTATGTTCCTCTAATTTGGTTATAATATCACTCTTTATATCTAGATCATGAACCCATTTAGATCTTATCTTGGTGTGTGGTGTTAGGTGTGGGTCCAGCCTTAATTTCTTCCATGCTAGTTTCCAATTTTCCCAGCAGTTTTTGTCAAATAGTGAGTACTTATCCCAAAAGCTGGGGTCTTTGGGTTTATCAAACACTAAATTGCTAACATTATTACCTAGCTTGTCCTGATATCCTATCCTATGCCACTGATCGACTGCTCTATTTCTCAGCCAGTACCAAATGGTTTTGATGACCGCTGCTTTATAATATAGTTTTAGATCTGGTACAGCAAGGCCACCTTCATCTGTCTTTTTTTTTTCATTAATTCCCTTGAAATTCTTGACCTTTTGTTCTTCCAAATGAACTTTGCTACTATTTTTTTTAGATCTGTAAAATAATTTCTTGGTAGTTTGATTGGTATGGCACTAAATAAGTAGATTAGTTTGGGTAATATTGTCATTTTTATTATGTTCACTCTGCCTACCCATGACCACTTAATGTTTTTCCAATTGACTAGGTCTGACTTTATTTGTGTGGAAAGGGTTTTGTAGTTTAGTTCATATAGTTCCTGACTTTTCCTTGGCAGATAGATTCCCAAATATTTTATGCTATCAACCATTATTTTGAATGGAATTTCTTTTGTATCTCTTGCTGCTGAACTTTGTTGGTAATAGATAAAAATGATGATGATATATGTGGATTTATTTTATATCCTGCAACTTTGTTAAAGTTGTGAATTGTTTCTAGTAGTTTTTTAGTTGAGTCTCTAGGGTTCTCTAAGTATACCATCATATCATCTGCAAAGAGTGATAATTTGGTTTCCTCGTTACCTACTCTAATTCCTTTAATCTCCTTTTCTTCTCTTACTGCCAAAGATAACATTTCTAATACAATATTAAATAGTAATGGTGACAGTGGGCAGCCTTGTTTTACTCCTGATCTTATTGGGAATGGTTCTAGTTTGTCTCCATTACATATGATGCTTGCTGATGGTTTTAAATAGAAGCTACTGATCATTTTAAGGAAAAGTCCATTTATTTCTATACTCTCTAGTGTTTTTAGTAGGAATGGGTGTTGGATTTTATCAAATGCTTTTTCTGCATCTATTGAGATAATCATATGATTTTTGTTAGTTTGGTTATTAATATAATTGATTATGCTGATAGTTTTCGTAATATTGAACCAGCCTTGCATTCCTGGTATAAATCCTACTTGGTCATAGTGTACTATCCTGGGGATGACTTTCTGTAATCTCATTGCTAATATCTTATTTTAAAATTTTGCATCAATATTCATTAGGGAAATTGGTCTATAGTTTTCTTTCTCTGTTTTCACCCTACCTGGTTTAGCTATCAGCACCATATTGGTCTCATAGAAGGATTTTGGCAGGGTACCTTCTGTCCCTATTTTTTCAAATAGTTTATATAGTATTGGAATTAATTGTTCTTTGAATGTTTGGTAGAATTCACATGTAAATCCATCTGGCCCTGGAGATTTTTTCTTAGGGAGTTGGTTAATAGCTTGTCCCTGCTTTTTCCTCTTATATCAAATTTCTATAATCAGGAGAAGTGTTCAACAGAAGCTATGAGCACAATTCAAGTATATAAGATCTTGCAGTTTCCTATCTGAAAATGTGGTCATTATATCTTAAATAAGTAGGTGTGTATTTGACCTAGTCATCTATCTGTTGCTTGATGCATAGATCTGTCTATTTCTTTTAGCATTTCTATTGTTGCTGATTTGCCTGATAGGTATCTTTTTTGTGACTTCTTCTACTTACTGAGGACACAAATGGTTGAGGTGATAGCCCCAAATGGGAGCAGGGGTTCAGAACCCCAATTTGTGTGCTGAATAAGCTCATTAGACTCTAGGCAATGGTCGAAATAATTACTGACCAGATGACAAAGATACTGGATTTGTTAGCAGACTAGGCCATTCTAGAGAAGCAGTACTCTAGCATAGATTGATATTAGACTACTTGTTGGCTGAAGAAAGTAGAATTTGTGGGAAGTTAAATTTTTGCCATATGAAAATTGATGATAATGGACAGGTAGTGAAGAAAATTGCCAAAGTCATCAGAAAATTGGCCCATGTCCCATTCCAGATCTGTTCCTCACTGATGTGATTTATGGTGTGGGGTTTGTCAACAAATGATGGCAAGAAGCAAAACTTGGGGTTCAGTCATGTGAAGAATTCATAACTGCCATTCTCTTTGGCGAAAGACAGATGAGAAAATGAAGAGTTATGAAATAGAGTTGGGAGAGCATATGAAAGACAAGTTTCTCAGTGGAATTTCCCAGTAGAAAAGGAGTATCCCAAGAGATTGCAGCATGCCCTTAGCTGGCAGAGTAATTCCTTAAAGGGACTTAATATCCTAAAAGAGTTAATTAGCTATAAGGAGGAGAAGTAGAGTTGGAAACCATAGTGGATTTAGGGGAGATACTGTAATGCTCAGGGAAAAACTGAGGCAGTATCACACATTGGAGATTAGGTAATACTTTATTGATGTTAATTGAGAGTTCAGAATCCATAGCTATTGATTGGGACTGCTAGGACTCATCTCAAAGCGCACAGTCCATTGTGAGTTTAGACTGACAGACATGTCAGCTGACTGGATCTCAAGCAGGTCCAGCCCAGAGAGTTAGACTGACACACATGCCAGCCAACTGGATCTCAAGCAGGTCAGCCCAGAGAGTTAGACTGACAGACATAAAAGCCAATTGAATAGGACTAATGTCACAAAGTATCCAGTAGCTCGTTGAGGGGTGTCAATGATATTATTGTTTTCATAGCTCAGGGAAAAGGAACTCATAGGAAAAGCTGAGAAACTACAGGGATATCTGGGGTACAAGGAAACTATCAATTCCATTCTGACAGGTAGGGAGTGAAAGGAAGCTTGAGACAGAAACTGGAAGTGTTGTACCACAGTTTCCCTGTCTCAGTTTCCCTCAGTTGCTGTTTCAGTCTCCTTTAATTGTGCTGCCCCAAAATAGCAATCCCCACTTCCTGATCTTCAGAAATAATTGGACTCACATTCCAAAGGAGTTATGAAACCTCCATGTGGCCAGCCTCGACATCCCCCTTATCTGCATGACCCAGACTTACTGTCTTCTCCCAGTTCTGGCATCCTTACTCCTTACCTGCCAGAATTGAATTTATGGTTTCTTTGAACACCAGATGTGCTCAGCTGTTCCCATGAGTTCTTTGTCTCCCCTGGGCTATGAAAATTATAAAATTTGTGTTCCTGAGCAATGAAGTACTGAATACTTTGTACTATTCAGTCGGCTGATATGCCTGTCAGTCTAAGTCTCTGGCCTGGACTTCATGCTTTGAGACATGAGTCCCAGCAGTCCTGATCCATAGCTATGGATTCTGAACTCTCAATTAACATCAATAAAGCATTACCTAATTTCCAATGTGTGATACTGCCTCAGTTTCTCCCTGAGCATTACAGAAGACAGTAAGTTTGAAGCCAAAAGATAAAGGGTATGTTGAGGCTGACCATCTGGAGGTTTTATGACTCCTTTGGAATGTGATTATTTCTGATGGTCAGGAAGTGGGGGTTGCTATTTTTGGGCAGAACAATCAAGGGAAACTGAAACAGAGCAACTGAGGGAAACTGAGATATGGGAACTGTGGAACAATAATACTACATGGTATAGGAGAAGGGAAAAGATACCATAAGGCAGAATGCTGTGGTGGGTTGATCCAATGGAAGGTAGCAGCCATGGGATGATGAACAAGGAAGTTTTACAGGGAAATTGTAACCCTAGGGACCTGACTGGGATTTCCACAGAGGATGAGTCTCAGGAGCTTGACATAACTAGAATTTCTGACTGGATTACTTTTAGAAGGTGAGACCAAGGAACCAAAAAACCGGTTTGGTTCCTGCTGATAGCTTTACAGACATTACTGGTCAGGATGATAAAGACTGAACAACCTGTAGAGAGAAGTCCAGTTAGATGAGGATCCCAGTAAAGAAAAAGGACAAATTAGATCCAGAAGGATTGGAAACTGAGACCAAGATGGTTGAGGAAATGTATCAAGAATGGTGTGAGAGGCCTTCAAAGGTAAATAAATAAAGAGGAGGGACAGAATGCGATAAACTGAGTGAAGACCTCTAGAGAATGTGACTTCCACCTATCTCCTAATTGTGGCTTGAGACTTTGCAATAATAGGTTGAACTATAGCTAAAAAACTGCAGGTGTTCCATTGTCTTGGATGAACATTTCCCCTCCAGTTCCCCCATTTCTTAACTAGCATTTAAGTACTTGATGGGTAAAGAGTTTATTTACTAGTATTCTTTTGTTTCTGGGATAGATTTCCCTGTTAAGAGTAGAAGCCTGGACTTCCCCAGTCAATGGGAGAAAAGGTCCAGGGGTAGGGTGGAGGGTGGAGAGGAAAGTTGCTTCTGCCTTAGGGTCTACGTAATCTTGTGTTTTGCAATTAATGCTTTACACTCCTCTGACACTTTGTCTATTGGCTATTGCCCTTTCTCTCAAGATTGTAATAAATTCCTTTTTGCTTTTTACCTTGAGAGTCTCTGAATTTGGGTTGGGGTCATAGTGTCCTACACACCTAACATAAAAATCTACCTTCTTAATAGAAATATCTTTCCACTGATGCTATCTAGTCATTCCACATAGAACCCGACTACTTCCAAAGAATTAAAACTAGCCAATCATTCTGGAAAGCAATTTGGAACCATACCCAAAGGGCTATAAAACTATGCATATCCTTTGACTCAGTAGTGTCATTACTGGGTTTATATCCCAAGGGAATCATTAAGGAGGAAAAGGAAGCACATGTGCAAAAATGTTTGTAGCAGCTCTTTTTGTGGTGTCAAAGAATTGAAAAATGAGTGGATGCTCATAAATTGAGAAATGGCTGAATAAGTTATGGTATATTAGAATAATGGAATATTATTTTTCTAAGAAAAAATTATAAACAAGCTGATTTTAGAAAGGCCTAGAAAGATTTACTGATCAGGTTTTTTTTTAGAACTGATCCTGAGCGATATAAGTAGAAAGAGGATTACAGTGTACACAGTAACAAGATTGTACAATGATCTACTATGTAAGACTTGGTTCTTCTCAGCAATTTAGTGATCCAAGGTAATTCCAATAAACTTTGGATAGTAAAGGCCATCAGCATCCAGAGAGAGAACTATGGAAAATGAATGTAAATCAACACATTTCACTTTTTTTCCTTTTTCTTCTCATGGTTTTCCCCCTTTGTTTGTTTTTTCTATCCCAACATGATTCATAAATAAATGTGCATTAAGGGGCAACTAGGTGGCACAGTGGATAGAGCACCAGCCCTGAAGTCAGGAGGACCTGAGTTCAGACCTGGTCTCAGACACTTAACACTTCCTAACTGTGTGACCCTAGGCAAGTCACTTAACCCCAATTGCCTCAGCAAAACAAACAAACAAACAAACAAACAAAAATTATATCAGATGCATATGCAAATTTCACATAGATTATATAATCCTTTGTTATATAATACATGTCCATATATGATGCATTCACATAGTAAATAAATGCCTTCTAGTCTCTAAGCAAGTCACTTAACTACTCTGTCCTGGGATAATTCTCAGATAACAGTTTTGATTGAGAGAATTTCCTTAATAGGAATCTGCTTAGATCTATGGAATCACAGATCCCACAGCCCCTTTCCCTTTCTTTCCCCCTTCCCTCTTTTATCCCCAAATCTCTAAAAAGACTTATGAGATCTCTCATTTGTGTGTTCTCCTCCTAAGAACGAGATTTGCTATCCTGAGTTAATTCTATATGAAACATGGGTTGGTATGCTTTGGATAGCACTGATTGTTTTCATTCACCCTTCATGAGAATTCTATTATTGGTTCCCAACTTCTGCCACTCCAATAACCATGGTCCAATTTTGGGTGACCCAGGACTAATTTTTTGTGCTCATTTATACTCTTATACCCTGTCAACTGGATTGAATCAGTTTCTATCTTGTGGTTGACCAGAGCCAAACAGAGCAGTCTAGAGACAGGAGAATTAAGAATCAAACAGAAATTTAATTTCAAAGTGAGGGAAATGGCTTGTAAGCTGGGACACATGTGCCGGAGCTCTGCCCCTGAGGGAGCAGGGGAGACCCACTTTGAGTGACCAAATCTCAATACTTATACCAATGGCTGTGCAGTGAGCACAATGAGGGGTAACAGCAGTAATATGACAAATTTGATTCATAGCAGGACTTCATGACCAGAACATGGATACTAGAGTTACCTGTCCAAACTGGTGTGAAACAATTCTGAGATTTTCTGTGGATGAAATCATCTAGAGGGTAAAACAAAAGATTATGATTATATCAAGCTCAGGGCACAGCTTACTTTCTGGGCCCTTGCTCTGGAAAACAGGATGTCACCTAATATCTTGACAATCCTCACCTTGCTCTGGGTTTACTGTAAACCATCTTTGTTCAATTTGGGTACTGAGGATTCACTTAGGGCTATATAATTTTTACTTTGTTTGATAATATACTCTTTGGAAGGATCTCAGGTTCTCTGTGGTATTTTCTTGAGGTGTCCTGCTCACTTTAAGCTATGGATTACTTTTGCCCTTTTCTGTAGCAATTACCATGATTTCTGCTGCCTGAGGTCTTTAGGAAAGTCTCAGATGTGTAGATTCTAGCCACATAGAAAAACTTCCAGATGCTAACTGAACCAGATTAAAATGTAATTGGGAAATATTTAGCAAAATTAATAAAAATGCAACAAAACATAGATATTACGTTTTAAAAACTAAGTCAATATGTGGCCCATGAACATCTTTATGTACGGATTAGAACCTACTGTTTCTTGGGATACCACTGATCCAAAGGATGGAGTATTTATATCCCCATTGTTTCTCTCTGGCTGAATTCATAGTACATTATGATCTCATAATTAGCCAAGGCATCTACTGTCCTTTATTTGGAGGCATCAAACTTGGCATTTTGGGCAAAATTTGGCAAATTTTTCACAATTGAAAGTTTTAAATCAAGTAACCAACTGAGCTAATTCTCTTAGGAATTGCTTCTTATATTTTTCCAACTTATACTGAGATCATCCAGATGAATTACTAACTCTAAGAACATATACACACATATTCACATACATGTGTGTATCATATGTATGTATGTATCATTACATATATTTTGATAGATCTGGAATTGTGTTGTTCAAGGTTCTCATCTTATCATTGTAGCTTCATAGCCCCTTGATATCTAAATAGAAAGTCTTCATAAGTTGTAATGGTTTGGGAAGTTCATAACTCCATCTATGTTCATCATAGTGATGAGGTTTTGCTTTTTTTTTTTTCAAATCTGTTTAATTTAGTCTTTGGATAATGTTCAGTCCAGCACTGGGCCTGTACTTGAAGCTTTTCAAGTTGTGTAGCACTTGCCATCAAAGAAGGACTTAAGTGGAGAAACTAACTCCCAACACCCACTGGTTTCTCCATGTTCTCCTGAAAAGTGGAGGAGATTCCATGGGGGATGCACTCAAATTGGTAGAATACTACCAAATAAATAAAAGCCTTCTTTTCCTTATCTTTCCCTGTTGTGTCTTTTGGTTTCATCAGACTTTGCAGCAGAAAATTTACTCCATTCTGAATATGTAACATGATGTATTGATCACGTTAGTTGTTTTACTTAGAATTTAGTACATATATCTTAACTTTCTAATTTTTCTTTATTAATATTATACTATCGCCTCACAGCTTTTTCAAGTGATTTTTAGAATTTCTACATTTTAGATAAATTTCCTTGTGCTTCTCTCTATAGTAAAAATAGGATCTTTACCCGAAATCTACTTTACCTTTCTTCCAATTTATTTATGTATAAGAAACAAGAAAGTCCTGTTTGATCTGTTTCACATATAAGAAGAAAAGGCACATGTAAAATGTAAATTTATACAACTTGCAGAATTTTTTTAATTTTCATTTTTAAAGATATTTAAAGCCTCTGACTATTTCTACCTAATGCTACTAAGCTACTTCCTTCCAAGAAAGTATGAAATAAATAATGAAGACAGTGGGCATCCCTTCTTTACCGATGATCCTACTGAAAAAGATTCTAGTGTTTCTATATTATAAATATTGCTAGATAAATGTTTTGGACCTTGTTATAAAAAGGTTCTTTTCTTAATTTGCTTAGAATGCAATTATTTTTGGTCAAATACAATTTTGGACTTTTGTTGATATGATTGTGAGATTTTCATTTTTAATATCAAATTATTGCAATTTTTCCCAACACTGAACACTCTGAGTTTCCTGATATAAACACCTCTGTCACAGTGAATCCTTTCATATTTAGTGCTGCTATAGCTTCTTAGATATTATTTTATTAAATAATTTGCATCTATGATCATTAATTATATTTATCTTTTTTTCTATTTTTTTTCTTCTTGGTTTAGGTATTAGGACCATGTTTGCTTCATAGAAGGAGAATTTTTATGGTGCCATCTTTCTCTGTTTTTGAAATTAGATTATGTGGTATAGGAATTACTTATTCTTTTGCATATTTTTATAATAATTCCTATTTTTTAAATCCAAGAGTAGGTTATAAATAACAGATTAGCAAAATTAAAAACAGTTAAACTCTTTATAGATAGTCAAAGAGGAAAGGAAAGGGAGAAGAAAGGAATTAAGTAGGACTAAAAGAGATAGAAACATTAGACCCTCTCATCTGTATTGACTCCAGAGAGGATTAATCCTGATTAATTCTGAGCTTTTGTCTAGAGCACAAAATGAAGCACATAAAAGGATGTCAGGGGATTTATGTGAATTTCAGAAGGATACAGTTTTAGAAACACATCAAAAGATAGTCACACTAACAAAGTTCAGGGATGATATTCTCTTTTTATCATCGCTTTTTTAAAAAAAAATGTAATTGAAGCGTAAATTTTGATAAGCTACATTTGGTTATATTTCAACTCTTATTAAAAACTCTTGTAGGTAAAGAAAGTCTTTGTTTTAAAGAATTCTTTCATTATTAATTTTGTAAAGGCACACAGATTTCAAAAATATCTACCACATACACATTTCAAGAGGTAATTTTTTTTGCGATAAAATGCACTTGCTTCAACTTTGTTACTATTGCTAAGTAAAAGAACATTTTTTTTTTTTAGCTCAAATGTCTCTGAAAATACTTTGCCACAAGAAATACAGCACATTTCTCAAAAATGTACAAGTGCTATTTTCTCTGCCTCTATATCATAATATACTTTTTTCTAAAAGCCTTCCTTTTAATGAACTGTTTTTATTTTTTTTATAAAGTTGATTATCTTTGGAACAACATGAAAAATGACTTCCATGCTTATATTTCTTAATGTCAGTGATTATGAGATATGTAATATGTTCAAATTGTTATAGGCATCACATTTAAAACCAGCATTTGTAGACCTGTATTTCTTCTTGGCATTAGTCAAACTATCAGAATAAAGTTTTTTTTTTTTTAAATTAAGAATCCATCAGTTGGGGCAATACAGTGTCAGCCCTGAAGTCAGGAAAACTTGAGTTCAAATCTAGCCTCAGACATTTAATACTTTCTAGCTGTGTGGCTGTGGGCAAGTCACTTAGCCCCAACTGCCTCAGCAATAAATAAATAAATGAAATAAAATAAACAATAATAATAAAAAAGAATCTAGCAATTATATTAAAATTTTCTCTTGATATGGCACAGCCATTAAAAAGTTTGCAAAATGCCAAATTTCCTTCTATATAAACTTCATCAACTTGTTATACAATATAAAATAAATTATCATTTTAAATTGCCTATGGCCTTATACACTTGTAATGTAAAATGACAAAAAAAATGCTTCTCAATCAATTGAGCATAAACATCTCTAGACATGTTAGTGATTCTCTTTCTGACTGTGTTATCCACAAAGGAAACCATTCAAAGCTTCTTTGCATATAATTTTTTTAATTAATACTTTTTATTTGCAAAACATATGTATGGGTAATTCCTAAACATTAACCCTTACAAAGCTTTCTGTTACAAATTTTTTCCCCCCTACTCCCCACCCCTTCCCTAGATGGCAGGATATCCACTACATGAAATTATGTTAGAATACTTAAGAAATCTAATATATGTATAGTTATTGCATCATTTTTTTGTGCAGGAGAAATCGTACCTACAAGAAAGAATAATCCGATAAAGGAAATACAATGCAAGCAAACCTCAATAGAGAACATGAAAATGTTATGTTGTGGTCCACATTTCACATCCCTCTCTCTGGGTGCATATGGCTCTCTTCACTGAACTATTGGAACTGGTTTGAAGCATTTCACTGTAGAAGAGAGTCATGTCCATTAGAACTGATCCTCATATAGTATTGTTGTTGCTGTGAATAAAGATCTCCTGGTTCTGCTCACTTCACTGAGCATCAGTTCATTTGCATATGATCTGTAACAACTATAGGTAGCATCTGCAATTCTCCTGTTAAATAGAAATCTTTCTATTTAGAAATTCTCACAACAATACAAGTAATCCTTTAGATATCACAAATAGGGTTTTTGAAAAGATTTGATTTTGCTCATCAGAAACATCTGGAAAATTACTTTATCTTTCTACCATATTCTGTATATGGACTTTAAAATTTCCTGTAACTACAGTATTTGTATAAAGCAAACACAGCCATCTTCCCTCCACATCAATAATAATATATTTGTGTATCCCAATGATAAATATAGTGAATACTTTCTGAAATTGAGATTTTTTTTTACTTCTGATTTATGTGCTTCTGTATTTCCATTTTTAAAACTTTTTTGGGGAGGCGGACCCAAGATGGCGGAGTGAAAAGGGGACTTTCTGCCTCTCCTCCAATCTTCTCTCAAATCAACAATAAAATAAGCCTCTGAACTGATCTTCAAGTCAACGAACTCAGAAATATTTGGACACTGCTCTCTGGATAACTTCATATCAGGTTAGTCGGACTCGGACAGAGAGATAAATAGAAGACTCCTGTGTAGGCCGGAAGTGAGGGTGGGACACAGCTCAGCCCATCGTGGCAGAAATTCCAAACTCCAAACTCCAAATTCCAAACACCTGGAGTTTATCTGAGGCATTCGGGACACTCTGCCCTGATTGGGGGCAGGTGTTCTGGCAGACTTGCCTTGTTTAAGGAGTAATTCGGACTTAGTCCTAGTCCCCACCGGCCCAGCACCTTAAGTCAACTCACTGAAGTGCCCCAGGGCAAAGCTTTTCAGCCGCGGTTTTTTTTCCCCCTACCTTAAAGAGATATCCACGCTGTCTAAAAAAAAAAAAAAAAAAAAAAAAATGAAGAAGCAAAAGAGAGCTCTCACCATAGACAGCTTTTATAAAGAGAAAGAAGTGATCACCCCAGATCCAGAGGTTCCTTTAGACAAAACTCAAGAGAAAATCAGCAAGGACCATCACTGGTCCCCTTTTCAAAAGGCCTTTCTGGAAGATTGCATAAAGAACCTCAAAAGAGAGCTGGAGGATAAATGGGAAAATAAACTGAAATCAGTGCAAGAAGGATACAATATCTTGCAAGAAGGATATGATGCCCTGCAAAAGAGATATGAAAAAGACACCAATTTATTGAAAAATAAAATTAGTGAAGTGGAAAAAGAGTGCAATGAACAAATTGGCCAGTTACAAAAGGAGCTTAAAAAGATAACTGAAGAAAACAACACTTTAAAAATAAGAATTGAACAAATGCAAGTGAATGATTCAATAAGACTTCAAGAATCAGTCAAACAAAAAC
>JAJPUD010000955.1:319496-369800 GCA_023553655.1 Myrmecobius fasciatus
AGGGCACCAGTCTGCCACCTTTGTTGGACGTCTCTTTTGAGGGATATTCAAATTACAGATTGGTGCTATAAGTCTAGAGAACTGCATGATCCCCTTGTGTTATGCCAAAGAGAACTATATTGATGTCTCATGTGAGTTTTTTTTTCATTTAATCACTGAGCAAAATAAAAGCTATCCTATGCTTGATATTCATTGTTACTTTGATTACAAGGGAAATAGTAAATCTTTTTATTCACATTAATGGGTATCTAGATATGAACTATATTCTGAAGATTCCTGGAAAAAATTCTGGGATGGAGGCAAAATGAGCCAAAGATATGATTTCAGGATATACCTACAGTTTCAGAGCTTTGTGCATTAGGCAACAAAGTTGATTTGTTTGACTTATTGAATATTTAGGTTCTCAGGGTTTTGAGGCAATACTGATTGAATCATTTGACCCTAAATCAATTTCTTCTCCTTTTGTGGTTATCTGATCTTTCAATCCAATATTTAATGAATTAAGAAAAAAAAAGATTATCATTCTGTTTTAGGAAAGGAGCAAGTTATTTATGATCTGTACCTAAGGAATGAGCAATGAATTTATTAAGATTTTCCTTGAAGATCTGTTGTGAGGAATAATATTGACTGACTAGCTGAATTAAGAAAGATCAATATAAATAACTAGAATGTTTTGTGTGAAATACAGAAACTGCAAATATTAGATAAAATATTGAGTGAGCTGAAATGAATCCAAGAAGAAAGGTGCATTTACCTTCAGGTAGAACTAGGAGACCAGGTAGCTACATTATTACCAGGCATTGAAATGGAAATAATAATTGTACTAGTTCATATCACATTTTGATGATACTTATTTTTTTCTTCAAAAACAAACACAAAAACAAAAGATCCTCCATCTTCATATTCTCTATAGCCTTTGATCTCATACGCGTGGAGCCAGTAGGTTCAGTGTAGATAAAAAATGATTCAGATTACTTCAGCATTAGGCTGTTTCATTTTGTCTTTTGGAAGTCCCAATGATTTGCATGTGATTAGTGCATGATAGGGATTTAGTCAGCTTGTTGAATTGAATTGAACTGAAGAGGACATTTTAAGTCACTGCCAAATGTTATTTTTCTCAAAGGTCAAACCCTTTTGAATAAACTCCAGTGGCCCCATAGTAATACTTTTGTAGAGAGGACAAGACACTCTGTGTGTGTGTGTGTGTGTGTGTGTGTGTGTGTGTGTGTGTGCAGTGTATGTATGTATATCTAAAATATCATGAGATCCTTAGGTACATATATTTACATATATATGTACATATATATATAATTTATCTAGCCATTCATCTTTCCATCTATCATCTATCTATCCATCTATTCATCCATCCATCTATCTATCATCTAACCATCCATCCATCCATCTATCCATTTATCATCTATCTATCTTTTGTTATTGTTGTTATGTCATTTCATTGTGTTTGACTTTTCATAAGCTCAGTTGGCTTTTCTTGCAAAGATAATGGAGGGTTTTCCATTACCTTCTCCAGCTCATTTTACAAATAAAAAAACTGAGACAGAGTTAAGTATCTTGCCCAAGATCACACAGCTAGTAGTTAGTATTTGAACAGGATTTGAACTCAGGTGTTCTGAGTCCATCTGGCTCTCTAATCACTGCACTACCTAGTAGCCAATGTATCCTGTGTACATTGTTCTTTACATATTATATCCTCATTCAAATGTGGAGTCCTTGAAAGTGCAGCCTATTTTTTTTTTATCTTTCATTGTTTTCTCTAGAACTTAGCACAGTGCCTGGCACATAGACACTTAACACAGGAAATGTTAAGTGTCTGAAATCAAATTTGAACTCAGGTCCTCCTGATTTCAGGGCTGGTGCTCTATCCACTGCACCACCTAGATGCCCTTAGAAATACTTTTCTAAGAAGTGATTCATAAGCTTCCACAGACAGCCAGAGGGGTCCACAATGCAATGAATTTCAGCTTCAGAGAGTGATGCTATGTTTTGATTTTCTATTTTTTTTTGTCAGGAACATGTACACACATGTGTGTTAACTTAGGCACACATATGTGTGTATGCATATATACACTCATTTCCATGGCGAAAAAAAAAAACAAAAAAAGAAAACCTTGGGGGGAGGAATGGAAAAGGGATAAAATAATAAAGCAAAAATTTCACAGGAGAAAACACAAAAACAAAAACCCTACAAGGAAGCATAGAAAAGATGGACAGCTCTAAACACAATATGTGTATTTATCATATAGAATTTTTGAAGTGGAAATTTATTGTTTTATACTTTGAATCCTCTCATGTTCTGCTGGGCACATGGCAATGTTTTTTCTTCTTTTCCTATTTTTTTATTTAAGTTTTAAATAAATTAAAAAAGGAAAACCAAACACACATGCATATATGTATATGCACACAATATAACACACATACACACCTGTGTGCATACATGTATATACACACTTATTATATCGGACATATGTATATACCTTAGAATTAGCATGTAGTATTAGATAAAAAAGGCTGGACTGATATAAAGAAGACCAGAATTTGGATCCTGCTTCAGATATCTACTAATTGTTTGAACCTAGACAAATTATTTAATCCCTATTAACCTCATTTGTTAAATGGGAATAATAACAACCATCTCTTTGACCGATTTATAAATGCTAGATATTGTTATTATGATACCTCTTATTCCATATCTCTGATCTTAAAAGAAAGTATTGAGAGAGAAAATAACAAAGCATATTTAGATATTACTATTTTTGAAGTTGAGTTGGAGGTTTTCCCTATCTTAAGGAATCTGGAAATGTCAGCTTGAACTTTTGAAAATGAAGAATTATACTAGTGAGTCACCGGTGACTCTAGTGTCAGATGCTTAGTGGACCTTCCTAAGTGTTTGTTAGCTTCTACTGGTGGTGGTGGGTGGGGATGGTTTCAAGAACACAGAATGGGAACAGCAGAGCAATTATGTTCAGTAAAAAGGGAACCTTGGTACTCTTCTGGGCCTGACATCAGAATAGGGAAGAAGGCACTGGTAAATTCCAAACTTAAGCACCCAGATGATGTAGATGATCAGTTTAGCTGCTTTCATGTTAATTTACAAGGGTCTGATTTGCAGAACATGAAGAAATAGTAAATGTTTTAAGTTCCTGGAAGGGAAAAAATGTCACAGAAATACAAAGTGGTGAGAATCATCAGAGTGGGTGAATACTGGGAAATTATAACAAACTAGCTAAGTAGAAATGATCTTAAGATCATAAGATCGTTTATTGTCATCTCAGGCAGAGGAGGAGGGAAGGGAGGGAGCGAATCAGGATGGGGAAGGAAAGAAAAGAAAGGAAAGAATTCGGAACTTGAAACTAAAAAAAGTGTAAAAAATTGTTTAAAAAATTATTAAAAAGAAAAAAAAGATCATAGGATCATGGGACTGAGGGTGGAATTATCTAATATAATCTATTCGCTTCACAGATGAGGAAACTTGTTCTCTCTGGAAGTTTCTATTGAGGTAAACAATTATAGAAGGGTACCCCAATAGTGCAAAAGGACAAATTTTAAATGAAATATTGATATTCTACATAAGTACAAATTGGTTGGTTAGTTGTTATCTTTCATTCTCAAGGAGGATCAAAATGACATCATTGTGTTAAAGTCGAGTTACAGTGTGTATGACTGGCTAATCAGACCAATACAAGCTCAGAATGCTCTGCTATAGAATGGACACAAATAGTCCATAAGAACATTAGGGGTAGCTTCTCTAACTTTGTGTATCTTGTGTTTCTTCCGGGATAATTCAGTTTTCCTTTGCTCAGAGAGCACATCACCTTCTCTTATGCAAGGTACGCCATGTTGGATGGTTCTGGGCGGGTGTCTCCCATGTCATACAACTGATTCCAAAGTTCTTAAGAGAAACCTTGAAAGTTTCCTTCTATCGCTTTTTCTGATTACCTTGTGAATACTTGCTCCATGTGAATCATTTGCCCTGGATGAGTTCTCCAAAAATAATACAAGTACTATTGTAGGAAATGGTTTTGGTCTGTTATGCTGTCATCTTTTCCATTTTTATTAGTTTTTGTTGTTTATCTTTGATAAATAAGAACAAGTTTTTACGGGATAACTATGTAAAGCTGTAGATAGATAAACAGAGACAGATAGATAGATATATGCAGGTGGGACATTGAAAACTATTGTGATTTGTTTAGTGCTATAGTTATATATTGCATATAACTGTCATCACTGGATAGAATTTAGAGATGTACCTTATAGATTATCTAAATCCATCATTCTACATGCAGGGAAAGTGAGGTTCAAGAAACATGATTTCTTTAAGGTCTCCATTAACAAGCAGAATGACTAAAACTTAGAGAACCCAGAGATTAACTCTTGATACAGTATTCTTTCAAATGATTCTTCACTGGTTATTTTCTTGTGCCAACTAGGTGGCACAGTGCATAGAGCACTGAGCCTAAGGTCAGGGAGATAGAAATACAAGTTCTGAATCAGACACTTATTAGCCAAATAATTTTGGGCTAATCACATTACCTCTCTGACTCAGTTACCTCATCTGTAAAATGAGGGATAATAACAGCACCTACCTGCCAAGGTTGTTGTTGAGGATAACTAAGATAAAATATGTATGATGTCTATAAAGGACATCTATTCAATACTGTGATAATTCTTCTTGTCTTGAATTGCAATTTGACTTTTCATTAATATTTATCTTCTCATGAATGTCCCTTGTGTATGGAAAGTTTCTTAAGGGCAGAGGCCAAGCCTTAAAGGATCACAGTATTATAGATCTGGGGCTAGAAGGAACCACAAAAATTATCTAGTCCAAATTGTATCATTTTCTACAGGGGGTCCAAAGATGAGAAAGCCTTGGTCAAAGACTTTGTAAGTGGCAGAGTCTGAATTTTAACCTTCTTGCAATTGGGAATTCCATTCTCTTTACTTTGTTATGCTGCCATCTCTTCTATTTCTTTCTTTTTTTTTTTTTTCTTCAAATTCACCCAACATTTATCCAGCATTTACTGTGCACAAGACATGTGGATATAAAAACAAAAATGAAACATTTTCACCCTTCACAATCTTTGTAAGTAAATTAAAAGGAAGGTAAAGTCTCTTTAGGACAGAGAGAATGTTATTGATTAGAAGGTTGGCCAGTTGTTGTCATTCATTTATTATTAAACATATGCACGGATAATTTTTCAACATTGATCCTTGCATAGTCTTGTGTTCCAAATTTTCCCCTCCTTCCCCCCACCCTCTCCCCTAGATGTCAAGTAATCCAATATATGTTATACATGTTAAAATATATGTTAAATCCAATATATGTATACATATTTGTACAATTATCTTGCTGCCCAAGAAAGATCAGATTAAAAAGGAAAGAAAACAAAATGCAAAAAACAACACCACAAAAAGAGTGAGAATGTTATATTATGATCCACACTCAGTTCCCACAGTCCTCTCTCTGGGTGTAGTTGGCTCTCTTCATCATGAGATCATTGAAACTGGCTTCAGTCATCTCATTGTTGGAAAGAGTCATATCCCTCAGAATTGACTGTCATATAATATTGTTGTTGCTGTGTACAATGATCTCCTGATTCTGCTTATTTCCCTTAGCATTGTCATTTATTCTTTTATTTATTTATTTTTATTTTATTTTATTTTTCATTTATTCTTGAAGATGATCAAAATGACATCACTGTTAGAAACAAGTTAGTATGTCCAACTGTGGCAGAGCAGATGATAGGAGCTTGGAATACTCTGCCACAGGCTGGACATAAATTATCCAAAAGAGGTCTGCTGTCTATGACTTGTTCAGTCCTAAATTCTTCCCTTCTTCATAGATCTGACAGGCAAACTATTCCATGCATTCCTAATTGCTTATGGTATCACCCTTTATATAAATAAATCAAGCACCCATTTTGAACTTACCTTGACTTCTACTCATATTGCTTTCCTTGTGAAATGTTGGTCTATATCTAGTTTTTAACATACTATTTTCCGGTTTTCGTAGGAGTTTTTGTCAAGTAATGAGTGTTTTCCTCCCAAAAGTTTGGTGTCCATTTGGAAATGTTTTATATGATTACACATGTATAAACTGTATCAGATTGTCTACCATTTCAGGGAAGGGGAAGGGGAGAAAGGGAGGGAAGCCGCAAAACTTCAAAAAGAAACCCCAAAATTGTTCTACTATGTAATTGGAGAAAAATAAAATACTGTAATAATAATAATAAAGAAAAAACCTGTTGGAGGAATATGTGTCTCCTGATTTATACATTGAAAGAAGTTAGGAATTTTACAAGGCAGAGGTGAAGAGGCAGTGCACTTATGTGGAGGAAGATTGTATATGAGGAACAGTATCTCTTCTATTTCTTTATATTCCATGCAACATTTTCCACAGTTCTTGACACCTAGGTAGTCCTCAGTGAATCCAGTGACTCAGATCAGTGCAGGGCGATTACCCAAAAACCCGGTCCCTTCTTGGCAGGCCAATTACACTTAACAATCACTATAATAGACTTTAAAACTAAATTCTTTGTTTCTCTTTCTTATCCTAATCAACATATCCCTATTAACAGGTTGTAGAAAGTTAGTACTTTCTAAGTTTGTGCAAATCACTCAAAAGTCTCCTGGCTTTATTTTCTTCACCAGGAAATCATAGCTCATTGTCCCATAACTACACTATCAGTATAGTATTTGCATGGGGGTGGGAGTGGGGAGGGAGAGAGAAGAACTTGGAAAAGGGCAGAGTTTTTGCAGTCAGGAGGATCTGAAGACTTGGTTCTCCCAGTAAATAAAAGTGTAACTGAGTAAGTCAGCTTAACTCTCTGCTGCTGAGTAGTCTCCCACAAAAGGGGCTAGACAAGGTGATCTTTAGGGTCTCTTCCAGTTTCTTTTTTTCTTATGTTGCAGAAAAATTCTACGATTCTTTAAGACATTGGGCAAAAAAAACCTGACATTCAGTCTCCTTTAGGAAGAAAAACAAAAACAAAACAAGGCAGGGGGAGAAGGCAATAGAGGTGGAAGCCAATAAAAATGTATAAATAGACGTACACGCCACTTTGTCCTCAAATAGCTCCGGGCTCCTGCCTCAGCCCTGCGTGGGGTCCTGGGTTCTTGCCCTGAGGGCCAGCTGTGCTGCGTGCACAAAAGTGCCCGCGCCTACTGTGTTCCTTGGGCTTTCACATCTGGCTGGAGTCCCGAGCTTCCTCCTTAGAGGGCAGCAGTGGTGACTTCCCGGGGGCCGGAGACGCTCCCAAGCCCGCACGGGGCATGCGCTCCACTTAACTCGGGGGAATTGAAAGGGAAAAACAACTAGCAAAAAACCAAACCAAAACAAAAAAAAAAAAACCCCGCGTCCTCGAGCCTTCAATCCTCCCACTTTGCTATTTCAGAGTTGCAAAAAGAGGGAAATGAGAGAGGAGATCACGGTCCGTGCCTGTGGCTCGGAGTTCTAGACTTAGCGCTGGCTGTCCCAGACTTGGGGCTGCACCGACCGAGGCGCTGGTGATCGTGACCGCAGAGTGATGCACCCGGAGCCCGGCCCGGCGATGCCTTAGTGCTGACTCGCCTGGCAGTCCCGCCGGCTTCTGTCCGCCAGTGGACTGGACAGCCATCCAGCCGCCCTTCGGAACCCCGGCTCCTCGCGGACAGATACAGACAGACACAGGGAGGCGGGGACTGGAGCGGTTAGTCTTAACCTGCTGAGTCTCCAGGCGGTCCTGGACAGCTCTCCATGGGGCTGCGGGCCTGGCTGAGGACGCTGTGCTGCTGCTGCCGGTGCAAATGCCTGGAAGACCCGGACCTGCCTGAGAAGGAGCCCCTGCTCAGGTAAGGGTGATGTCAGGGAGCCACAAAGCAGATGGGACTCTGGAGGATGCCAGGCCGGTATCGGCTGTGAAAGTCGCTCCTGGCGGACCACTGGTCCAGAGTTGCCTGCCCTTGATACAGTTGCCTGGTGTTTGCAGCTTCTTATTCCGGGCTTGTGTCTTTGTGTGTTGTTTCCTTGTGTGTGTGTGTGTGTGTGTGTGTGTGTGTGTGTGTGTGTGTGTGTGTTTCTGTGTCTGTCCGTCTTTCTGACCACACTAAGTAAGATCCTTTTGAGCTCAGCTTTGGTTTTATACTTGGTTCGCTCGGGTCCGGCAGAACTTTCTTGGCTGGGAAGTTGTGGCTGGGGCGCACAGAGAGGGCTTTTGAAGACCTGAGTGATAGCAGACGCCTTAAGAAGGTAGTTTTGTAGATCTTTGAACAGAGTGCCCCAGTTTGGAAGAGGGAAAATCGTGGAGCTATCGTTCTGGAAGAGCAACTGCGAGTGATGGCTTTTTTTTGCCCTTAGAAAAGAAGTGGCCATTGTGTTTCTGTTGTCTGCCTAACGAAGTCGACAAGGAAGATTCTTTGTGGTTACTACAGGAAAGCAATTCAGATTTTTGCTTTAGGAGTGGGGGAGGGATGCTTTCTTTGTTAAGGGTAGTTTTTTTACTCATAAAGTTTTGGTTCTGGATAACTTGAGGTCCAAGAAAATTGCTGCCAGGGAAGCATCTTAACTATTCAGATTAGGGTCAGTCTAAAAATAAAGGGATCAGAATAGGGAAGACCAAGAGGCCTACTTGGAACTTGAGGAAACCTGAGTTTGCATCCTGGCTGCCTCAGATACTTATTATTTGTGTCACCTTAGGCTGATTAACCACTCCAGGACTCAGCTAATAATAAACTAATATCTTAATTTATATGGAACTCACTATGTGTCAAGTACTGTGCTTTGCAAATATTTCATTTGATCCTCACAATAACCCTGGGAAGTAAGTACTATTACTATTACTACACTACTACTACTACTATTACTATGCTACTATTACTAATTACTATTACTACCACTCCTCCTCCTCCTCCTCCTCTTACTTTCTTTGTTAAGGACAGTTTGTTTACTCAGATAAAATTTTGATTGTAGATACCGGGAAGTCTAGATAACACTAATATATATAGCATATACTGTGCACCACACATTGTCCTAAGGGCTTTACAAATGTTATCTTATTTGATTCTCATAGCAACCCTGGAGGAAAGACGCTATTATTAATACTGACAGACAGTTTATATAACAACCCTGGGAAGTGGGAGCTTATTGTTATCAGATGAAGAAATTGAGGCAAACAGGTTGACTTGTGACTTGTGTAGAGACACATAAATTAGTGTCTGAAGCCAGCTTTGAACTGGTCTTGACTGCAAGCCCAATGCTCTTTTGACTGTTCCACCTGCCAATTCTCTATTTTCTCATCTGCAAAATTAGTAGATTGGATTTTTTAAGATCCTTTCCAGATCTAAATGTATCCCAGGAATACACAATTTTTAGGGTTCTCATTTTTTAGGGGAAAAAGTAAGACATTTGGGTTCAAATAATTATTAGCTATGTTATCTTGGTCAAGCTGCTTAGTCTCCTTAGGACTTAAGTCTTCATCTATAAAATAATGTCTATGATCTTGTAATTTCTTAGATGTAAGAGGCTCTTTCTATTCCTCTATTTTTTGACAACTTCTTGTCTTAGAGAGCTGGCCTTTGAGAAGTTATATAACTTGCCCAGGGTCACTCAGCATATTCTAACACAAACAAGACTTCAATCCAATCAATCAACAAATATTATCAAGCAGGACAATTAACCAGTATCTATTAGGCACTTTGTTAAGCATTAGGGAAACAAAAAGAGGCAAAAGGCATCACTACTCTCAACGAGTTCTTCATCTAAAGGGGGAGACTTACATGCAAACAAATATAAACAAAACAAGCTATATATGGGATAGATAAAAGATGTTTAACCAAGGGAAGTCATTAGAATTAAGAAGGTCAGGGGAGGGCTTCCTATAAAAATTTAGTTGATTTAAAGGAAACCAGAAAGATCAGTAGCCAGAGCAGAAGAAAGAGTGCATGGGGTATAGCCAGAGAAAATGCCATGAGTGCAGAGATGGAGTGGCTTATTAATGGATCCACCAGGATGTTAGTGTCACTGTATTGGATTGAAGAATATGTGTTGGAGTTAGGCATAAGAAGAATAGGAAAGAGGCAACTAGATGGCTCTGTAGATAAGAGCACTGCCTTTGAAGTCAGGAAGACCTTAGTTCAAATCCAGGCACTTAACATTAGCTGTGTGACCCTGGGCAAGTCCCTTAATCCCAATTGTCTCACATGCAAAAAACAAACAAACAACAACAAAATAACCAGAAAAGAAAAAAAGAATGGAAAGGTAGGAGGGGATTAGGTTATGAAGATAAAGGGTTTTGAATGCCAAACAAAATATTTTGCATTTAATCCTGGATGTGATTTGGGAGTGACATGAATTTATTGAGTAGAAAACTGATCTCATCAGACCTGACCTTTAAGAATTTCACTTTAATGGGTGAATGGAGGGTGGATTGGAGTGGGGAGGAACTTGACACAGGCAGACCCACCAATAGGTACTGCAATAATTGAGGTGATGAGGGTGTGCTTTAGATGGGTGGCAGTATTAGGAGAGAAGGGGGAGTATTGAGTAGATGATACAAAGGTGAAATCGACATGCCTTGGCAGCAGCTTAATGAGTAGGGGTGATAGAATGAATGATTCCAAGATTGTGCATCTAAGGGACTAGGAAGATGGCATTGTCCTCTAGAATAATAAGGTAGAAGAGAGACCATTTAGCTGGAAAGATAATGGCTGGTTTTGGGCATGCTGAGTTTTTAAGATGTCTGCTGGACATCCTTATTCTCATCTGCTCTCTCTACCCATTATGCCAAACTAGATCTTACTTTACTCCAACCTTATGATTTTAGTACAGCATTTTTTGTACTCTTTTAGTTTGAAAAGATATAGTGCTTTTGGAGAGTCTATATTCAAATCATCATAATTCAGCCTCAATGTATGTGTGAAGTTAGTTCACCTCTTTTAACCCAAGTCCTATAAATTGAATGGATTGGTTCTCTTCAATAGGCGGTGTGCTGTGGTTCAAGATATACTGGATCTCACTAGACATTTTGCATGAGTTTATTCCTGGGTGAACTGGGTGCCAGTCTCTTGACCTCAATTTCTTAAGTAAAATGGAAGAGTTGGAATATATGACCTATAAAGTCTTTCATTTCTCCATCTCTGTGTATGAATTGTCCATAGGTTGAGGACCCAGAAGCATAAATTATTATTTCACACCATAGACACACACTAATATTTCATAAAGATATCTGTCTTTTGATAAAAATTTCAGAAATAGTACATTTAAAGTAAGACAGAATTTGGTGGTGCACTGTAGTTTAAAACCAGCCAAGCTCATATAACATTAGTAGCTTCATATAAAGGAGCATCATCAAAATAAAGAAACCTAAGCCCCACCACTACCTTACAAAAATATGAATTTTATTTGTATGATAGTTTACCTCCCAGCATTCAATATTTCCTGTCATATCAAATCTAAACACTTCTTTCTGCTTGATTTCCAAGGTCTTTTGTCATCTTACCCCAACCTACCTAGCCAATCTCATTTTCTTTTCTCTCAACTCTTCCTGCAATTATTTGTTCTAATCAGTTTATTCCTTTCTTGGATCTTTCTTCCATGATGCTTTCTTTACAGGGAATACCCTCCTTTCATCCCTATATTTGTCTCCTATCCATCTTTCAAAGCAAAGCTCATGAGCCCTACATCCTTCCTAAGCTTTCCTTGACTACTCTAGCCCTTATAAAGCCTCTTCTCTTCCAAATTCTGAATTTTTGGGATGAGCTACAGTCATTTTGATCCACTTTGACCACTGAACCCAGATAATTTCCATGGAGAGAATGAGATTGGAGACCTTGCCCAGTCCTCCCTCACTTAAATCCAATTCATTTGCAAGTCATGCATCACCTCCCTGATGTGATGGGCATCTTCCAGCATGAAGGACAATCAATAATTTGTATAATTTCTATTCTATAGTTATGCACACCCATACATAACTTATAAAGAAGTCACAGTTAAATTAGATTTACAAATTGCTTTCTCCAAACCTGCTTTGTGATATAGGGACTGCAAACATTGCCATTCCCATTTTGCATATGAGAAAATTAGAGGAACAGGGAGATTGTGATTTAGGAGCAGATGAATCTAGATTTAAATTGGAAAGGGACTTTAAAAGCCAGGGGTAAAGAACATCCAGCCTGCCAGCCATTTAAGGCCTACAGAATCATTTGGTCTGGCCCTGCCAAGGCAACTGCAGGGGATGAGCTGAAAGGTAGGTACTACACCCTCCCCCCTGCTGTAAACCTTCTAATCCAATTTCCCTCATTTTACAGAGAGGCCCTGAAGGGTTTTGTTTCTTATCTAAGGTCACATGATAGCAGTGACTGGCATGGTAGCTGCTGTGGTTGCTCTTGTATCAAATTAGCAATTATTATGAACAATTATTAAGCACCTATTTTATTCAAAAGGCAGGAGATACTAAGAAAGATTGAAGACAGTTCATCAGCAGCTCACAGCCTAAAGAGGAAGTTAACATACAACAATTATGAACAAAATATATAGAGAATAAGTTAGAGATAATCATTAGGGAAGACGTGTAGGCATTGAAAGGCAAATCTAGAGGCTTCTTGTAGAAGATGCAGGGCCTTGAAGGAAGCCAGGGAATCTAGGAGATGAAGATGAAGAGGGAGAGAATTCCAGATCAGTGAAAATGCTCAGGTAGGAGATGTATCTTGTATGGGATGCCAGAGTCACTATTTTAGACTTACTTCCATAAGGAGATTGTAAGTTCTGTTAGAAGTCGGGGGAAAGGAAAAGATTTAGGTACTAAGTTGCACAGGGGGTAGAGTCCTGGGTCTAAAATCAGGAAGCCCTGAGTTCAAATTCAGTTTTAGACACTGACCTTCTGAAGTCTCTGCTTCTTGTTTCCTCAACAATAATAGCTACCTCCAAAGGTTATTGAGAGCATCAAATGAGATGACATTTATAAAGCACAGAGCATACATAGAGCCTAGACCATAGTAGGAATTTAATAAATGCTTGTTTCCTTTTTTGCTAAAAAATCAGTGGGTAGTTTATCTGATAAAATCCAAGTTTTCATAGATTTGATAAAATATAAAAACCACTTGTGAACCATGGATATTTTAAACATAGGAACGATCTTGGTTAACCTCTGTTGTCTTTATTTTAAATCCAGGATTTCCCTGTCTAGGAATGGACACCGAAATCTAAGGGTTTGACCATGTGATTCAATTAAGAACACAGGATACCTTAGCAAATCTTTCTGAGATTGTGGCTTATCAAAGTGTTAGGGAACTGGCTGTGTAATGCCAGACTAGTGTCAATTAGGTGTAATGTCCCAGTTCTGGGATAGAGCAGGCTTGGATTCCTAGTCAAGGTTGATAATGCTTGTAGGATGATTTTGAAGGAGGTTTTACTGATAGGATGAAATTCCTTTTGGAATATCAATGTTCTGGACTCATTCTCCATGAGCCATGGACTGTTCTTTGGATAACTTCTTTGTAGGAAAATAACTATGCTATTATTTTCTCTAATGGAATCTTAGGTTTCATTTGTAAACTTTTCATTTGTTCCTCCTCCCCCCACCCTTTTTATTTGTCAATCCATGAACAACTTTCTCCTTTTGGTTTATAGAGTTTCCCTCATTCCCTGGGTTATGTCCTGGGAGATGTGAGTTCCCCTGGGAGAGTTAGTTGTCTATAGAAAGACAAAGTTTTGTAGTGGAAAATAGGTCAGTGCAGAGATGGAAGATCTGGACTTAAATGCTGACAATTGCTGGCTGTGGACCTTGGGCAAATCATTTAAAACTTAATCTGAACCTTACCTACCTTATCTACAAGCTCCTCAGACTATGTTGGGTGCAGATCTTGGACCTGTCCCTACAAACCATCCTTTCAACCTCTAAGTACATCTGGATTGATCCCTTTTACTTGAAAAAATAAGGAGGTTGGGCTAGATGGCCTTTTAGAGCTCTTCTAACTAAATCTGTAAATCTGTGATCCCAACTCACTGGATGTTTAAGAGAAGTGCTTTGTAAATCTGTATTGTTACTACTGACTGCATCATGATCTCCAGGGGCTGACCAAGTATTGTGGCAATAGTTTCTTTGGTTTAGAGTAGCTCAGAGTATCCTTCTCCAATGGGAAAAATCCCTGACACTGAGAAAGTGAAAAGCACAAGATTTAGAAACCCTGTGTGCACCTAGGTATCACTATCCTTGAGATTGGTCCCTTTAAGATTGCATATTTTATTTCTAACTGATAATAACATTAGAGTTATGAGGGCTTTGCTTTTGGGGTACTGAAACTCTGAGAAACACTGAATACTTTAAATAAGAAGCATAGGTGGTGAAGAGTATAGAGTCCCTAGACTGGAATAAGGAAGATGAGTCTTCCTGAGTTCAAATTTGGCCTCAGACACTTCCCAGCTGTGTGACCCGGGTAAGTCCTTTAACTGTTTGCCTCAGTTTCCTCATCTGTAAAATGAGCCTGAGAAGGTAATGACAAACCACTCCAGTATCTTAGCCAAGAAAACTGAAAAATGGGGTCATGAAGAGTAAGATACCACTCAACTGAACAATAGCTTTGTAAAAATTGTGGCTGACAACTATTTTTTTTTTAAAGAATGTTAATAGGTAATTTTGATGGCATTTTATTTTTTTGCAAATACATGCAAAGATAGTTTTCAACATTCGTCTTTGTAAAATTTTGTGTTCCAAATTTTTCTCCTTCTCTTCTCTCCCTCTCTCCAAGACAGCAAACAATCTGAGATCAGTTAAACATATGCAATTCTTCTAAACATGGCTCTATATTTGTCATGCTGTTGCAAAAAATAAATAAATAAAATAAGCTCAAAAAAGGAAAAAAAAAAAAAAAAAACCATGAGAAAGGAGAAAACAAATGAGGTGAATAACCAAAAAGGTGAAAATACTATGTTTTGATTCACTTTCAGTCTCTATCTCTCTGGATGATGATGATACTTTCTATCATAAGTCTATTGACATTGCCTTGATTCACCTCATTGTTGAAAAGAGCCAAGTCCATCACAGTTGATCATCACATAATCTTGTTACTGTGTACAACATTTTCTTGGCTCTGCTTGCTTTACTTAGCATCAGTTCATAAAAGTCTCTTCAGGCTTTTCTGAAGTCAGCTTGCTGATTATTTCTTACAGAAATATTCCATTACATTCATATATCATAACTTTTTAAAAAAGCTTTTTATTTTCAAAACATGTATATATAATTTTTCAACACTAATCCTTGCAAAACCTTGTATTTCAATTCCCCTCCTCCTTCTCCCCCTCCCTTCCTTAGATGACAAGTAGTCTAATTAATGTATGTTAAACATGGAAGAAATATATTAAATCTAGCATCTGCATACATATTTATTCAATTATCTTGCTTCACAAGAAAAATCAAATCAAACAGGAAAAAAAATGAGAAAGAAAATAAAATGTAAGCAAACAACAACAGAAAGAGTGAAGATGTTATGTTGTAAACCATACTCAGTTCTCACAGTCCTTTCTGGGTGTAGATGGCTTTTTTCATCACAAGATCATCTGAACTGGTCTGAATCAAATCATTGTTGAGAGCTACACCCACCAGAATTGATCATATAATCTTGTTGCTGCTGTGAACAATGATCTCCCGCGTCTGCTCGTTTCACTTAACATCAGTTCATGTAAGTCTCTCCAGACCCCTCTGAAATCATCATTCTGCTGATCATGTCTTATGGAACAATAATATTCTATTACATTCATATACCATAACTTATTCAGCTATCCTCCAATTGATGGGCATCCACTCACTTTCCAGTTCTTTGTCCCTATAAAGAGGAATGGTTAACAATTATTTTGTAAGAGTTAAAATGAAATAGATATTTCAATTTGACTGAAGTGAGATCAGTGTTCACGCTACTTTCCCCAGGGGTAGATATTAATAGTATCACTCTGTTTTGTTTTTGTATCTTTAGCAGCTACTATAATACATAGTAGGAACTTAACAAATACTGATTGGATTGGATTGATACATAGCTATTTTTTTTTTAATGTAGCATTTATAAGCTTAATCTTCCTTTTTTATGTTTATCCTTTCTGTGGTCCATTTCCTCTATTCCCTGTCTTCATGGCTTCTTCTTGGTTTGTTTTAGCTGTTCTGGATGCTTATCAATTAATATCATGGTGGCGAGACAATCCATTTAATCTTGGGGGGAAGAGCAAGAAGGTCCAATGTCTATAAAACTTCCCACTTGACTCTGTTCTTGAATCCTTCAAAGTTAATAACTCCTGCCAGTTGATGTTAGAGAAATTTGTAATTCTGGGGACTTATGGGTAACTGTGAGTTCCACTGGCAAAGGAGATTTACTTGGCCTTCCACACACTTTGTTTTATTTTGGAATTATGCTCACTGCTTTTTGGTCCTGTCTTCCTTTTCTGCTTGGTTCTCTTAAGATTTTGTTAGGCCAGTTTTAAGTTTTGAGGTCCTACATATTGCATTCTGGCCCTAAAACCTGGTAGATTTCTGAGCAAAAAACAAGATTTTGATCTGGGAAAGGAACAAACTGTACTATATAGTTTGATGCCTAGATCATGATATTTCATAAAAAAAGCAGAGGAAACCTTTTTAATTCAAATGAAAATATGATAAAATTTCGTATTTCTGATTAAATTAATATTATGGTTATTGTGGGAGACAGGTTTAAGCCTTTTGATTTATTCTTTCATTTGCATGATTGCTTTAAAAGAAGTTGGGAATAATTGCTAATGAAGAAAGTGTTCAGTTATACAAATGTAACTAAATATGGAATTCATGCAAAATTTGCTGAATTGGGTTCTTGGGGTACATGGAAAAATGAAAAAAACAAGTTCTTTGCCTTTTCAAGAGGAAGCTTTTTTGGTACATAAAATATTACATAAGATGAACACCTCATATATATAATAATAATGATAATGATGATGATAATAAAAGTATCTGACATTTTCATAGTGCTTTTAAGATTTACACAGCACAAATCATTTCATCCCCATAAAAGCCATGTAAGGCAGATTCTGTTATTATTCCCATCTCACAGATAAAGAAACTAAGGGTAAGAAAAGTTACATGACTTGCTTATGATCAAACAGCTAATAAATATCAGAGAAAGGGTTTGAACCTGACTTTCTCTTGACTCCAAGGCTGGTGTCTGACTATGTAGAAATATAAAGAGAAGAGAAATGCTCTTCAATTACTGATCCTTCCACTTAGTAATTATCTGACCATATAGGAATCAGAGCATCTTAGATCCAGAGCTGGACCTCAGCCTTATACCTCTTCATTTTATAGATGAGAAGACTAAGGTAGACAGATTAAGTGACTTGTCCAAAATTACAATGGTGATTAATAGAGCAGAGTCAGAAGTTGAACTCAGGGGCTTTTTTTTTTTTTTCCTGGACTAAGAATTTTAGAACTCCGAAGTCTCCTTATATCCCATTGAGGGCTCTTTTCTCTATCTCACACCAACACAACAGTCCGGTGCACAGGTAAGAGGTTCTCTAACCTCTGAAGTCTGTTCTGTAGTTATCTGCGATCAAGAAAATGGTGTGATTCTCCCGGGATGCCCAGAAGATCGTATTCTGGTACTGAAATTGGAGATCTTCAAGAAGGGAGCCTTGAGGTGTTGTTGAAAGAGTTTTTCACTTAGCCTTTCACTAAAAGAAGATAGGACACATGGGTGCTATTGTGATGTTTTCAGAAGAATATCATTCCTTTTTAATTATTAATTCTGCCACCAGATGGATGGAAACATGTTGCTGAGACTAGTGTTAGTTATAAGGAAGGTTCATCTGTAGGTATCACTTAACTGTTTTACTTGCTATTCTTCCACAACTTTTAAGGGTGGAAAGTTAAGTGAGAGTATAATAATAATGATAATAATAATAAAAACCAAAATTACAATAACCATTTACATTTATATATTCCTTAAGTTTTACAAAAATTTTTTTTTCTCATTTGAGACTCACAACAATCCCAGGGGGTAAACAGTAAGGCATAAATTATCTTCTTTTACAGGTAAGGGAACTTAAGATATGGGAAAGTAACTTCCCAAAGATTGGACAGTTAATGTCAAAATCAGCATTTGAACTCTGTCAGGGAGAGGGAGCATAATCTCATTATCTCATTTGAAGATCACAACATCCCAGGAGGTAGGCATTGAAGACATAAATTATCTTCTTTTACATGAAACTGAAGATATGGAGCTGTAACTTCCCTAAAATTGTACAGTTTTTTAAAATTTATTAATACTTTTTATTTGCAAAACATATGTATGGATAATTCCTAAACGTTAACCCTTACAAAGCTTTCTGTTACAAATTTTTCCCCCCTACTCCCCACCCCTCCCCTAGATGGCAGGATATCCACTACATGATAATTATGTTAGACTACTTAAGAAATCGAATATATGTATAGTTATTGCCACACATCATTTTTTGTGCAGGAGAAATCATATCTACAAGAAATAATAATCGATAAAGGAAATACAATGCAAGCAAACCTCAATAGAGAACATGAAAATGTTATGTTGTGGTCCACATTTCACATCCCTCTCTGGGTGTATATGGCTTTCTTCACTGAACAATTGGAATTGGTTTGAAGGATTTCATTGTTGAAGAGAGTCATGTCCCTTAGAACTGATCCTCATATAGTATTATTGCCATGTATAATGATCTTCTGGTTCTGCGCATTTCACTCAGCATCAGTTCATGCAAGTCTCTCCAGGCCTCTCTGAAATCGTCCTGCTGGTCGTTTCTCACAGAACAATAATATTCCATAACATTCATATGCCATAATTTATTCAGCCATTCTCCAATTGATGGGCATCCATTCAGTTTCCAGTTTCTAGCCACTACAAAAAGAGCTGCCACAAACATTCTTGCACATGTGGGGCCCTTTCCTTCTTTTATGATTTCTTTGGGATATAAGCCCAATAGAAACACTGCTGGGTCAAAGGGTATGCATAGTTTGATAACTTTTTGAGCATAGTTCCAAATTGCTCTCCAGAATGGTTGGATCCATTAACAGCTAAAATTGTACATTTAATGTCAGAATCAACATTTGAACTCATATCTTCCTCACTCTAAGCCCAGTACTACTCCGGAATGAACATCTAATTCACAATTCTTCAAAGTTCCTTAAATAGACTATACTCCCTTTCAAGTTTTCTGTTTTCATCTTGTATAGCTTTTTTTTTTCTTGTTTCAAGATCCATCTGCAGTCCCCATGTTTATTATTAATATGCAAGGTTGTGACTCTGAATGGAGAATAGATGTTTATTGAATGAATGAATGAATTCATGCCTGTTCAAGCATGTTTCACTTTTTTTCTAATCTTTCCACTTAAATTATTTTTATCTTTTGTTTTTCATTTTGTTTCATCACCTTTGTTTTCATTTTTCATTTCCTAATATGTAACTTCTCCTTAGTTCATGGAAGTTATACCTTGTAAAAAAAAAAAAAGTATAAAAAAGAAAGTATAAAAAAATCCCAAAAAGGGTAAAACAAAAAGCCCCAACACATCAACCAAGTCTGCCATTTCATATATATGTATATGTGTATACGTATATATATATATGCACATATATACATATGCACAACATGAAACACACAACTATACTTTTGCAAGGGAGGGAGATGAAGTCTCCTGTTTCTTTTTTTAGGGCCTGGCTTGGTCATAATTTTGTAGCACTCCATTTGTTTTGTTTTCCAATTACATTGCTGAAGTTACTGTGTATTTTGTTTCCCAATTACATTGCTGAAGTCATTTTGTATCTTTTTTTTTTTTTTTCCCATTACATTGCGGAAGTCATTATGTATCTTGTTTTCCTGTTTCTGTTTACTTCACCTGTGCATCAGTCCATTGAAATCTTTCCATGTACACATAGTACTATCCTTTAGCATTAATTCTTTAATTAATATTAATGTTCACATACTACCATGTTCAGTCGTTCTCAATCAATGGGCATTGACTTTATTTCTAGTTTTTGGCTACAAAAGAAAGTGACATGTTTCATTTTCAATACATTGCCTGGAAACTTTGGTGGCAAGGCATTAGAAAAACAACATAGCATCAATTTGATGACTCGCACCATCTCTATTCAACAGCTGTTTTAGGGAAGAACAGATCCTAGCTAGGCAGTGTGTACATAGCCAAACTGGTTTGCCCTGTCACTGTGCTTCCAGGAAATCACCCTGCTTGTGGCGGTATTATTTGGTGATTCAGGAGTAGGATAATAATAGCTGTCATTTATATAACACAGATAATAGAGGCTTACACTCATCCAGTACTTTAGGCACACATGATCTCATTTGATCTTTGTTACTGCCTTGTACAAGTATTGTCATCCTCATCCTAATCCTGAGAAATCTGTGTTCAGATAGGGGTTAAGTGTCTTGCTCTAGGGTCACATGGGCAGTAAGTGGCCCATCCAGGAATCTAACCAAGCCTCCTTATTTTAAAATCAGTTCTTTCTTCAATATGCCAAATCAAGGATACTGAGGAAAACCTATGTTTGTCATTCTTTCTTTAAATCAGGGGTTCTTAATCTGAGGTATTCCACCTCTTTTCAAAATTGATAATATTTAATACAATGTTTCCTTTGTAAATCTATGTAGTTTGTGCATTAAAAAATATCATTCTGAGAAATAGTCCATAAGTTTCACTGAACTGTTAGAGAGGTCTATGATTCAAAGAGTTAAGAACTTCTGCTGTAGGTCTTCTGACACTGAGTAAGACATTTACAATTATTATGTCTGACACCCACTTTCCACATCTGTAAAACATAGATCCTAAGGTCTTTGGGGATTCAATTCCTGGGGAGAGGCTAACACTTAGCTTGGAAGCTTATGCTCTCCTGCCTCTTCAATCTTCAACTTGGGAGGGCTTTTAACTTTGTTTGAAAACCAATGCTAACCTCCCAGCATGCTGTTGCCCGGGCATCTGGCTGAAGGACCTCACGTGCCCTACTGAATTACTCAAGACATGTGCTCTCCACACATCTGAACAAGTACATGCAAGACAATTTGCTTGCCTCCCTCAGTGCTTCCACTTCCGCAGTAGTCCTCAAAACAGCATACCTTGAGACAAATAGCATATTATAGTTCAGCTTGGTCCATGTGAGAAAATAACTCCAAATACAAGTAGCTGGCCTAATAGCTAAAAAAACAAAAAAAACAAACCCTTAGCACTAGCAGAAAGTAAACCTTGTGACCATGTAGGCTACAGTCTAAACAATGCATTCCTTACATTTTCACTTTAAAAACATTCCATAGTTGGGAATTTCAGAGTTTGACACGTTTGATTTTTAGCATCCGTATGGGATTAGCAAGATTGTTGGGTCACTGCTGTATATCTGGAACTCTCCTGGGTGATACGGAGATGGAGTAGAAGCTTAATACTAATTCCTGCCCTCAAGGAACTTATTCTATAATCGAGGGAAGAACAACTTATCTGCACTCAATAAGTCTATTTTTTTCCCTTTCCACTCCTAAATTCTTCATGATTGAATAATACAATCTATCAAGTTTTGATCAATTCCATCTAAATGGTACATTGGATAGAGTGATAGACCTAGAGCCAAGAAAACCTGAGTGCAAATGTAGCCTCAGATACTTACTAATTGTGTGACCCTGGGCAAGTCATTTAATCCTATTTGCCTTAGTTTCTTCATCTGTAAAATGAGCAGAAGAAGGAAATGACAAATCACTCTACTATCTTTGCTAAAAAAAAAAATCCCAAATGAGGTCACGAGGAGCTGGGCACAGTTGAACAGACTGAACAACAACATTGAATTCAACTCAGTTCAATAAATATTTATTTAGCATATCATGTGCAAAATCCATGGGGATTATTACAAGATTATCTATGATCATAGCAGAATAGATATAGGATTGAGAAAGCCCTTAGAAGTCATCTCATCTCTTTTTTTTTACTGAGTCCCAGTAATTAATTAAGACATCACACTTAACACAAGGTCAAACTGATACTAAATGGCCCAAATATGTTAGGAACTTAGGTTTTCTATTTTTTATCCTAATATTCTTTCCTCTGTTTCTTGTTATATCATCAGATACTTTTAAAAATATTTTTTGCACTATTTGATAGAGTTTGGTATGGGTATATTTACTTCTAGACATATTAAAATGTGTTTTGTGATATCAACAAATCATAAGGAGGCCTATTTTATTTTTACAGCTGTAGATTTTGTAGATGCCATGTGAGATCAGTAAAACTCACTCTCTTAACTCCTAGTTCAAATTGATAAGTGATTGTTACCTTCCCCATTAGAATGTAAATCCTAAAATTCATTGTATTTGTAGCATATTGCTTGGTATACCTACTTAATAAGTGTTTGTTGTCCTTTGTTCTTGAAGAGGCTCAAAATGACATTATTATGTTAGAGCCAAGTTACAGTATGTTTGGCTGTGGCTGATCAGACCAATATGAGCTTGGAGTGCTCTGCCACAGGTTGGACACAAATGGTCTCTGTGAACATTTGGAGTGGCTTCTCTAACTTTGCATATTTTGGGTTTCTTTAATTTTCTTTGCTTATAGGGCACAGCATATTTTTTGATGAGGTCATGCCATGCTGGGTGGTCCTATGCCAGTGTCTCTCATGTCATACAATCAATTTTAAGGTTCTTAAGAAGATCTTGATAGTGTCCTTGTATCACTTTTTCTGACTACCATTTGAGTGCTTGTCCTCTGTGTGCTCTCCAAAAAATAAAACCTAAGTAACATAGTACAAATCAGTTAAATAACTAGCTGGAGATTTGCCTGTGAAGTGATCAAGATCTTGGATGTGGTAGTCACAGATTGGGACTCATTAGTGTTTCTGAAACATTAGCACCAGATGCTTGTTGGTGGTTAGGAAAGGAGTTCAATTTTTTCCTTTTTTTCTACATTTTATATTTTTCTTATGTCCTTATTTTTGGTGTTTTGTTTATATACATATGTATATATATGCTAATGTTATAATACACATATTACACACATATATGCATATATATATATATATATATATATATATAATATATGTACCTGCACTTCTAAGTAGTGCAGTGAATAAAGAGCTGGGTGTGGAGTCAGGAAAATTCATCTTTCTGAGTTGAAATCCAACTTTAGACACTTTAGTTGTGTCCCCCCAGGTAAATTACTTAATCCTTTTTGCTTCTGTTTCCTTATCTGTAAAATGAGTTGAAGAAAAAAAAAAGCAAGCCATTCTACTATTATTGCCAAGAAAACCCCAAAATGGAGTCACAAAGAGGTGGACAAGACTGAAACAAATCAACATTACATTGGTTTTTTTTTTTTAACTTTTTATTTGCAAAACATATGTATGGGTAATTCTTCAACATTAACCCTTACAAAGCTTTCTGTTACAAATTTTTCCCCCCTACTCTCCACCCCTCCCCTAGATGGCAGGATATCCACTACAGAACATTACATTGTTATAGCATATAAACAGGGCTACCAAGGTTAGCCCTCCCTGCCTTTGGAGGATAACCAAAATAACATTGCTAGTAAGTAAGTGGTACAGCTGGAATTCAAACCCAGGCCATCTATGTCTAAATTTCATTTGCTTTCCAAACTTTCTTCAGTGACCATAGAATTTAAATAGGAAGTTATATTAGAGGTGGTGAAGTCTGATATTCTAGTTTTTGAAGATAAGGAACATTGAATAAAATGTTATGCCCAAGGTTACTGTGCTAATACTTGCAGAATTTGTTCTTGTTCTGTTTGGTGTTGGGCTGAATGGTGCAATCTTTTGTATGGCCCAGGACAGGCAAGACCAGAGGAGAATGAAAGGGCCTGGTAAGGGCTGAGCATGAGGTTGCTGAAGGTTTAGGTAGGAAATCAGAATCTTGGGAGGTTAGCAAAGTCGAGGAGAAAGGAGGAAGTTGATCAGCAGAAATAGCACTGGCAAGCTGGGCTATCCCCTCTAATCCTGTAGAACCTCTTAGCTTTTTGTACTTTGGAACTGAGCCACTCTGAGTGTCCCAGAATCCCTGGAATCTTTCTGTTTAGAAGGTGCTTCTGAGGCTAGCTAATCCAATCTGTACCTGACTGAGTTGTGTCACTCTAGGTAAATCACTTAACCCTTTTTTGCCTCAGTTTCCTCATCTGTAAAATGAGCTGAAGAAGAAAATGGCAAACCATTCCATTATTATTGCCAAAAAAATTCCAAAATGGAGTCAATAAGAGGTGGGGGAGCATGGTGTGAGTGTGTGGATGTGTGACTCAAGGAACTGATAGGGGTTTTTGAGGTCAGCTAGTTAGTCCTTTAATTTCACAGATGATGAAATAAATCCAGAACAAGTAAGAAAGATGGTTTTATGAAGAGGTCAGAGGTAAACATAGTTTCATAGGATTATAGGTAATACATATAGAAGAGACTACAGGGTCCGCTTAGTTTATCCTCCCCCCTCACTTTATAGATTAGGAAACAGACCCAGGGAATTTAGTGGCTTTAATGCAACTTACATAGATTGTTTATGAATCCAGACTTTGTACTTTCTATTGTAATGCAAGATTTCTGACTGAGATGGGGAGGAGCAAGGCTAAATTTATCCCTTTCATTCTTAAGATTACTGCTTATCTTACCTTTTTTGCTAGTTTCTTTTCCCTGTGTCCACAAGTTGTTGCCCCTGCCCAGATTCCAAGAGCATGAGCTCTCCAGTCTGGGCACAGGGAAATTGGTGCATGCCAGCAACTGGCTGATGAGCAACCAAGACAGCAGCTGTGGAGAATGGAGTCAGAGAGAAGGCAGGAATCAACAACAGTAGGGACACACAAGGAATGAGAAGCCAGAAAGATGCTACACAACATGATTCCATCACTGGCCCAATGCTAGAGAATCAAGGAGAATTTAAAGAGAACAGAACAAAATCCAGTAGAATAAGAATATACACTTGTATTCTGCCTTATACACTTATTAGCTTGTGTGATCTAGGGCAAGCCACTAACGTTTCTAGAAATCAGTTTCCTCCTTTGTAAAATGGAGAGAATTTTATTTGATTTCTAAAGGTTCTTTCAATTTTTAATCTATGATCCTGATGCAGCTAGCAGTATTTCCAGAACTCAGTTTCCTCATTTGTAAAGTGAAAAGGTTGGGTTTGAAGTACCACTACATACCTCTCAGATTGGCTAAGATGACAGGAAAAGGTAAGGATAAATGTTGGAGGGGATATGGGAAAACTAGGACACTAATACATTGATGGTAGAGTTGTAAACTGATCCAACCATTTTGGAGAACAATTTGGAACGACGCCCAAAGGGCTATCAAACCATGTATATACCCTGTGATCCAGCAGTGTTTCTCTTGGGCCTGTATCCCAAAGAGATTTTTGGGAAAAGGACCTATGTGTGCAAAAGTGTAGCAACTCTTTTTGTAGTGGCAAGAAACTGGAAACTAAATGAATGCTCATCAGTTGGAGAATGGCTGATTAAGTTATGGTATATGAGTGCTATGGAATATTATTATTCTATAAGAAACGATCAGCAGGATGATTTCAGAAAGGTTTGGAAAGACTTACATGAACTGATGCTTAGTAAAGTGAGTAGAACCAGGAGATCATTATATATGGCAATACTAAGATTATACAATAATCAATTCTGATGGATGTGGCGCTTATCAACAATGAGATGATTCAGGTCAGTTCCAATGATCTTGTGATGATGAAAGCCATCTGCACCCAGAGAAAGGATTGTTGGCTTTAAATTTGGATCACAACATAGCATTTTCACCTTTTTTTGTTTGCTTACATTTTGTTTTCTTTCTCATTTTTTTTTTCCTTTTTGATCTGATTTTTGTTATGCAGCATGATATTTGTGGAAATATATAGAGAGGAATTATACGTTTAACATATACTGTATTACTTGCCCTCTAAGGGAGGGGAGGGGGTGAAGGGAAGGAAAAAAATTGAAAAACAAGGCTTTGCAAAGGTGAACGCTGAAAATTATTTATGCATATTTTTTTTGGGGAAAAAAGGGGGTTGGGTTTGATTTCTAAAGGTTTTCTCAACTTTTAATCTATGCTCCTCAAGTAGATAATAGTAGTAGATAAGGTCAATGTGCAAAGCTCTAGAGAATACACATATAAGAAAGCAAGATTATCCTTGACCTCATGGAGTTTACAATCTAAAGGGGGAAGACAACCCAGAAAACTGGATTCTTGGATTTTTCCATAATTACTTGGGGGGGGGGGGGAGAGAAAAGGACGGAGGGGGGGAGGGGAATGGAGAAGCAGAAATTTATATCCCAGAGGAATGAACTATGCCCTGGGGTGTGGAAAGAGGCAGATGGTGATATATAACTAAAAGGATGTTTGCCATTCCCTGTTCATACAGGAGCAGCCCCTGAATTTTCCCACTTCATCTTTACTTATGCTGTTTCCTTTGCCTAAATAGGGGTTCTTTCCCTACCTCTCTGCCTATTGAAATTCTGCTCCTCCTTCAAGGACCAACTCCCCATTCAGCCTTTTCTTATTTTCCTCCTTTCCCCAAAAGCCAGATGGGAAATTTGAATAGTAGGTATCCCCCCCCCCCCCCAGAGACTTATCACTTTCTGCCTTATTCTCAAGTTACTTAAGTACTTGTCTCATTAGCTTCCTCATCTCCTCTCTCTCTCTCTCTCTCTCTCTCTCTCTCTCTCTCTCTCTCTCTCTCTCTCTCTCTCTCCTCCCATCCTAATCTATATTATAAATTTCAGGAGGAAACTCTATGCCTCAATAAGATTCAGATTGTGTCTGTCATCTTATATCCCTGGCAGTGAGCATTAATGTAGCCACCAAAAATGTATTGCATTAAGTTGATTATCCATAATTTTTTGGTAAGCAAATCTGGCAGTGGGGTAGCTCTAGGTCTAAGGAAAGCTATTGTATTTAGTTTAACAGTAAACAGGCAAATCACATTCAGATTCCAGGTGAAAGGGGAATGTTTCTTTGCTTGGAAATTTATTATCTTTATATTAGAAAAAGAATGCAAGTTTATGTATATGTAGAAATGGGTAAATTTATATAACTCACCATTTTGGAAGATAAATGTGGTTGAATGGCAGGAGATCTACACTAGTAATCAGAAAACTTCTGGTGCTGATCATTTACTAGCTGGTTTGATCACCTTGTAAATATAGGAATCATATTCACTGAGTGAGAGGGAGGGACTGAAATATGTCATAGCTGGAAGTATGAAGTATATTATGGATGAGTGGAATCAGGGTTGATAGTATTTATATAGTACCTACTATGTGCCAGACACTGTTTAGTAACTTATACATATTTTTTCCACAACAATTCTGGAAGGTAGGTACTATTATTATCCCTATTGTATAGTTGAGGGAATTGAGGCAAACAGACACTGATAACTTGCTTAAGGCCAGCTAACAGTAGCCTATAGTAAATTAGTAGCTCTATCCACTGTGTCTCCTACCACTTTTGGTATTATGTAAAATGACAAAAGAAGCTGGAAAATCTTTTACAGGACTATGAGCAAATCATTTAACCCTATGGAACCTCAACTTCCTTATCTACAAAATGGGGTTAATAATGCCTGTGGAACCTACCTCTTAAGGTTATTATGAAGTTCAAATGAAATAATATAGATTGTTTAAAAAGTTTTTAGTTTTTCAAGGTTTAAAACTTCACTAATTTTTGGGACATTATACATGTAAATTGCTTTTGTAATCTTAACTGTTAAAATAAAGGGTTACCACTTATAATTTAAAAAGAAAGTAAGTGAAAAGTACAAAGACTTTATTTGGAGCTTGGAATAAGTCACATGATATGACATGTAAAACATGGGCTATGAATGTAATATAAACACCATCTGTTAAGAGTTTATATCAATTGGAGGCAAACTAGCCAGGAGGAAATTCTTTGAACTGATACACTGTTAGCAATGTCATCCAGTCATAATTTTCACCCTCTATAGCCTCTATTAATGTGTCTTGAGGCCTCCATTCCTAAGTATCCCCTTCATTGGTCTGTTCATGGTGCTTTCTTTAGGTGCATGGCTCATTGGATAAAGAACTTACTCCCTCTCAACCTCAACTCCCCAATTGTAAAATGGGCTGATAATAGCACCTATCTCTCAGGGACGTTATGAAGATCAAGCGAGATAATATTTGGGAGACACTTAGCACATTGTCTAGTACATAGCAGGCACTTACTAAGATTGTTCCCTTCTCCCTTCCTCAACTTCAAGGTCAGGGGTATAGTTACGAGGCTATACTGCTGTATACCAGATGAGAAAAGCAAATTATTTTCATATTAACAGATCAAAGTGCAAGGTAATGCTGAAAGGTAGTCAAAATTACATAGGTAAGTTTATCTTGTGGATTTATTTTGCCTGCAAAAATACTTCATAAGTATTTGGATAAAAAAGGTAGATATGAAGTAGTTTGGGAATGGAAGATTTTCTTGGTTGATTTTTAAAGTCTCTATGCTCCTTTGAGCTTAAGTCTTAAGCAAAGAAAATAAATGCAGCCATGTGACCTTTGGAGGTGGACAGAAAAATCCCTGGAGTTTATGTCATCAGCAAGAAAACCTGAGCTCATGAGTATGGGACTTTCAGGGATATAGTCCCTGAGCTCAAGGTCAGTGGTGAAAATTCACTTTGAAACTCTCCTTAAATAATTTTTTTCCCCTAATGATTAAAGCTTTGGACAATATAATGTCTGTCCCAGAGTACCTAAGCAGGGATCAGTCTTTCTAAACTGTCCTGGCATCTTATCAGCTGAGATACTGTTGTAGTAAAACACAGAAGATTAATTTGATAATTGACCCTTAGGGGAGATTGGGGAATGGAATCTTTGAGATTTTCTCATCCTCTACAGGAGCAAAAAGCATCTGTTCAGTATATAATGTCTTGGGGCCTCTCAGTATGCCTTTGAATTCCTGATGTTAATAAAATATTTATTATTAGCAGATGGTTATAGGGATGGTGGGGCAACCAATGGGTATAAGGAGGAGGCAGAGAAGTAATAAAACCTTTCCTTTTCTTTAGGACCTTTTAGGAATTAATGTATTCAATTTTTAAGCCCACATGTTTGTTAGGTACCCCATCTATTCCAGGAACTGGGCTAGGAAACAGTCCCTTATATTCTACTGAGGAAATATAAAATAAAATAAATAAGGAATAATGATAGAAAAGGTGGTTGCTGTTTACCCTTTGCTCTAAAAGAGGGCCATGACTCAAGGAGGTGATGCCATGACATATAAATGAATTGGATTTAAGGGAGGAAAGACTGGGCAAGGTCACTTACCTCACCTTCCCCTCCAGAGCTATCTGGGTCCAGTGGCCAGATATAGATCAAGAGGACTGGAGATGATCCTGGATGGTAGAAAACTAGGCAGAATCCTCTAGGAAGATTTGAGAAGGGAGAGAAAGGAGATTTAGGGAAGGCTTTTGTAGATCTAGACAGATCTAGAAGAAAGAAAAATTCCAAAAGATTGAGAAAAGAAGGCATTAAAGTTGGGGGTGGTAACAGGAGGGCACAAGCAGAGAATAGAATCGACCTCTTTGTCTAGCATGATTTTAGTCCCTTTTCCCTAATTTATCTGATGGTTTTTTAAAACCCTGAACTCCAGTGCCCATACTATATGCTTGCTTTGCAAAAAAGAGACCATACAAAGCTTTATCAGAAAACTCAGGACAATTCTCTTTTTCATCCTTCATTCTTGCCTTCCTAATGGTCCAAATTATTTAATTTTCACTTTTGGTTTGCCTTGTGGATTGATGCTCTCCATGATATTGGGGAGGAGAGACAGAGTGAATATCTATTATAGGATATAGAGAATAGTGGGATTCAGTTAATGGGAAGCCAATTCAAACTGGTGGTGATCTAACAAACTGTGCATGATGGGCCTCAGAAATCCAGGAAGCCTATATGAATATTGAAATCAACTACAAGAGATCTATGAAGAAAAGTAATATCCACCTTCAGAGAAAGAGCTAATGTGTAGAGCTATGGATTGTGTAGTTTCACATATATATGTCAAATGTTGGCCTTTTCTAGTTCATGGTTGGGAAGAGGGAAGGAAACAGCTTGGACTTCAAATATAACAAAAAAGAAAGAAAAAAAAGAAATCTATTCAGGTGAAAGGTCCTGTCCTGAAAAGTCAGCTAGGGCATGGAGAGACAGACAGAAAATTATAGAGGCAAGTAGACAACATCTGGGGACCAGTAGGTTAAAGAATATTATTAGCAAGAGTTCATAGACAACAGCGCCATGTTGGAGGCTATTTGCTTTATGCCTTGTTTTATTAGTTTTGAACTAATAGGGGTTGATTCTAGTTAGAAAGAAAACAATTCAATGACTTCTGGGTAGATTTTGCCCCCAGTTGATTGGGGCAGGGCTAGAAGTGCCAACATCAGTGGGAGGGGCTGCACAAGAATTCTTGGAACTTTAAATACAAAGGTTTCTGTCTTCTTGCATGGAGGAAGATATTTTGAGTTATGGTATTTTACCCAGAAGAGAAAAGGAAATTGTGGTCTGACAGAGAGAGTGGTCACAATGTTATTATTGGTGAGCCAACTTAGGTCCTGGCTGATTTCCAACTGCTGTTTTCAGGAAGTTTTAAAAGATGGTGAAGCTAATACTTCTTTTATCTTCTTTAGTGATTTTGATTTGTTCATTTTCTTCAATTTTTTCTCAATTCTTGAGATCATGAGATGTTACATAGTCATACAGGCAAGTAATATAGTGAATGTGGTAGAGGCTCTAAAGTCAAGTAGACCTGAGTTCAACACTTACCTCATATTTAATACCTTTGTGTCTCCGAACTTGTTATTTAAACTTATTCAGCCTCAGTTTTCTCATCTCCCAGAGGGAGATAGTTATGGCAACTACTTCATATAATTTTTGTGAGGATTATTGGGATATTTCTGTAAAATATTTTGCCAACCTTACAAATAACACACATACATTAGCTATTATTATTATTATTTCACAAGTATTTATTGTGTACCTTTCATGATGTTAGTGTTGATGGAGATAGGAAAGACAATCATCTATCAAGTATTACTTAAATCTTAATTGTGTACATATTATTCTGCTAGGCATTGGGGGAGATAATGTAAGAGTTAACATTTATATAGCAGCAGTTACTATATGCCAGGCACCTGTGCTAAGTGCTGTCTATACAAATATTATCTTCTTGGAGTCTTACATCAAACCTAGGAGGTAGGAACTATTATACCCATTTAAAAATCAGGAAAACTAAAACAGACTAAATGACATAATTAATTAAATGATTAAATGTCTGAGGCTGGATTTGAATTCAGGTGTTATTAAGGAAAAAATTAGAAGATATGGTTTTTGTCTTCCTGGAGTTTTAGGATTAATGGAAAAACAAGATACAAACACAGATAGTTATAAAAATTCAGTATAATTAGAGAAATACAAGTACTGTGGGAGGTCTGAGGGGGAGAGCCATTACTGGAAAAATAGGAATTGATTCTCAAATTTATATAATTCTTGTTTAGTGGCTGTGGTTAGCTTCTCTATATTGTTCTAATTTTGGTACAGGTGCTGTTGGAGCAAGGGTCTATGGTTCTTAATCTCTCTCTCTTTTTTTTTTTCTTTTTTTTTTCTTAAAGCTTTTTATTTGCAAAACATGTATGGGTAATTCTTCAACATTGACCCTTACAAAGCTTTCTGTTACAAATTTCCTCCCCCTAGTCCTCACCCCTCCCCTAGATGGCAGGAAGTCCACTACATGTTAATTATGTTAAAATACTTGACAAATAGAATATATGTATACATATTTCCACACTTATCTTGTTGTGCAAGAAAAATCGTATCTAAAAGAAAAAAAAATCTGAGAAAGGAAACAATGAAGCAAACATCAATAGAGAGCATGAAAATGTTATGTTGTGGTCCATATTTCACATCCCTCTCTCTGGGTGTATATGGCTTTCTTTACTGAACAATTGGAACTGGTTTGAAACATTTCATTATTAAATAGAGTATGATCCTTAATCTCAATGATTTTTATCTTTTGGGAAATAAAGTTTTCCATAATAACTTTTTACAGTTGTCAACTTGGCAAACATCATGGTTAGCACAGAGTAATTAAGATGTTTATTTGGCCTCTAGTTTTTTCTTAAAAATATTAGATGGCTAAATTTATATTAGTGAAGTGACAGAAAATAGCTGAGCATCTTATTTTGGCCAAGAAAAGGTTTAAATATCATCCTATGAAGTTGGATTGCTCTCTCCCTTCTCTTCCCCCCTCCACCCCCATCTTGGGTTCTATGTGATAATTACCTTTTCTGAATTCTCTTGTGAATGGGTACAGGAGTTTGCTTTGTTGCCCAATGGTTAGAATGCTGGCTTTGGAATCAGAAAGATGAGTATGATTCCTGCTTCAGATACTTAGTAATTATGTGAATCTGGGTCTCTCTCTCAGCCTCAGTCTTCTCATCTATAAAATGGGGACTATAATAGCATTTACTTCCTAGCATAATATAATATACATACATATTATATATGATTATATAATATACATATATGTAAAGATATCAATGTTAGCAATTAGCTATGGTCCAGAAGAATAACCATGGGAGCCCCAAGATGGGGGAATCTCTTTTTAGTAGCTGCACAGCATGGGTATACCTATTAGAATTGCAGCTGGTTCATTTCTGCACTGAGTGTGGTCAGGAAAGTAAGGAACATTGCTGAGACAGAAATTTATAATAAGCCATAAGCCTTGAATCTGGAAAGTTAATTCATGAAACAGAAATAGTTTTGTGTTCACCTGAAGAAAAAAAAATCTAATTGACCAAATAGGGAATATTAAAATTGAATCATCTGAATAGTTTTAGAAGATAAATCCAAGAGAAGGATCTTGGTAAGACTCTCCTAAATCTTTCTCAAATCTCTTAAATTGTTTTATCTGCCTGACAAAGTGAAGTACACGATAAAGGCTGAACCATTTTGGCCCTGGACTGTCCTCTTGCCCTTTAATACTACTTTAAGAAATGATAGAATGATTTTAAGATAATTTCCTTGAGGGAACTGGAGCTTCTTGCATATGTGGCTTTTTTTTTTCTCTAAATTTTTCAATCTGCCTCTGACTTCCCCCTTGGTCAAGACCAAGTGTGTAGCCTAGGTGTATAAAGAAACATCCTTCATGATGTTTTAAAATAGCAAGGGATTGTCTTCCTAGGGCAAGGAAAGTTCATACTTATCTTACCTTGTCCTGGTACATATCCTCCTCAAGGACACAGAAGATGGGTTTAGGAAGGTATATGTCTGATATATTATAATAGAGATACTCTTTATGTATGAGTTGGACTGACTACTTGGCTCTTGAGGTCCTTTTTGCTTTCAAATTCTGATTCTGAGAAAGCTTTACCAGGTCTTCCTGGGCATACCTTCATTCCTTACTATTTGGCACTTTATTGTACCCTCAGAAATTTGAACTAAGCCATCAAAGAACCATTATGAATTTGGGAAATTTATAGTAGACTAACTACCTCAAAAATGCTGTGTCTGAGTCATAGAAATTTTTGTTGGTTTGCTTTTTGCAGTTTTATTTTGTCATCTAGTTATTCCTGAAAAACTAATTTTTTTAAGTCATAGAAAGAAAGATGCTACATATGATTATTCTATAAGCTTTCTGTACTTTCTATTTCTCCCTCCCACTTTCCCCCCTCCCTCAATTCTAGTGGCAGCAATCTCTACTCCTCTTTTGGAACAACTCTTGTAAGGGATGATGAGAAGAATTTATGGAGCATTCCTCATGATGTATCCCATACAGAAGCGGATGATGATAGGATATTGTATAATTTGATTGTCATTCGGAATCAGCAGCCCAAAGATTCAGAGGTAAGTTATTTAGCAAGTATCTTTGGAAATCCTATTCTTCACATTCTCAGGTATGGTACAATCTTGGTTATTTGGATCTGTCTGAGATGGTGGAAAGTATAAATTATCAACTGCTTGAAGAGAAATGGACTTTAGGTGTTATCCAAATATGTAAATATTTTGCTGTTTTCTGCTCTTACGTGATAGTGGCGGAATAGTGGGAAAGGGAGCAGAAGGTACTAAGAATCACACAGGTTTTTAGATCACCAAGAAACTTTTAGTTTGATTATTGATATTATAAAGATTCAAATCCAATGAGCAGTGGATTTCATATCCCCATATTGCTGGAGGAACTTGATATTTTTGCTATATATTATAGTTACTATAAACAAAGCTAGAAGGAAGGAGCAAGCTGCTGCTAAATGGAAGGATGGTTCACTGGTATTTCTTGGCAAGGTGAAGAAAGGAATTAATATTTGTTATTAATCATTTGTTTGAAGGCAGCAAAAAACATTTTGTGGAATGTTTGGTCATCCCATGTTGAAGTATTAATGATGAATATTGGCAAAAAGATCACCGTGAAGATATTTACAAATAGATCACAATCTATAGACCTGATAGACAGACAGATAGATAGATAGATAGATAGATAGATAGATAGATAGATAGATAGATAGATAAAGGGGTAGAATTTCTCTAAGAAGAACTTGGTAAAATGCTGTAAGTTAAACTAACATATTTTTTTCACTGGGTGGCAAATGCAAAAATGAGAAAAGCTGGATCTGGGGAGAAATATACCGCAAAGTATGGTTTGAGAAGAAAGAAACAAAAAAATGCTAATGACTTTTAAATCGTAAAGAAGCCTCATAATTCTATATCATGAACATTTTAAAAATTGGGAGGTTCTGGACATGGCAAGCAGCAGAGCAAAATAGATTATATAAGAAAAAAAAGGAAAAGACTTATGATATGGAAGTTATCTTATTGTCAGCAGCCTTTGTACAATCGGACCATGCCCTCATCAGAGTTAGGATCAGAATTATTATAAAACAAGAAAAAATAATAATAATGAGAAAAATGGGGCACACAAGTCAAATAACAACCCTAAAAAATTAATTAGAAATAAAAAAATGGGAAATGGAAAAACAGAAGTGATATCAACACTGAATATAATAATTTTATCCAGAAGTCTGTCCAGTGTAAATCAATTGCTACAACAAAGAGATCAAAAGAGCCCAGAGGAAGTAAACACCATAACAAACATCTGACTTACTTGCCAAATGGAAAGAGATGGCTGCCAAGTCAACACTGGGATTAGAATATATACTTGTTTGTGAGATGTTTACATCTTATTTATAAGGACAATGGATTATTCTGAACAATATTATCTCATAAAGCAGAGAAAAGAGATGCAGGGTAAAACCTGTTTGAAGAAATCTTTTTGAGATACCCATTTAAGAAAAGTCATACCAACAAATTCAAGGATGGGAGGGAGACAAGGTATTGCCTGTGGATGGTAAGGGTGCTCCAAATACTCCTGATTGCATATATTTGGCTTGTTTGAGCTTTGAACTCCAGGATATTACAGAGTCTCCTTGAAGATACCTATAAACATCTGTTTAGTCCATTTATCTACATAGGAAAGACCAAATGTTTGAAGCCTGATTGCTGCTCAGATTTCAGCATATATTTGGATGGATACTTTATAGATACGTTTCCAATGTGTTATATATTTGAAAGATAGGACATATGGATTGTCTTGGGTTCAGAAATGAATAGGAGAAAGAGAGTGATCTACATTTCCTTAGGTATATTATAACTTATTGGATAATATATTCTGTGTATATATATATATATAATCATATAACTTTTAATATGTAGTATATATAGTATGTACATATTATATATGTATAATGAAACAAATACAAGGAAATTGGGGGGAGAGCCACAAAGAAGATGGCATTTGAGTGGAGTTTTGAAAGTAATTAGGGGCAAAGATGAGGAGAGAGTGTATACCAAGCACTGAGGATAGGTATCCAGAGACAGAAAATGGAATGCTATTGGTCAGGAAAAAGGAAGAGGAGCAAGGAGAAAAATATAAAAAAAGAAGAGAAAGAAAAGGAAGAAGATGACTTCTATGGGAATTCCAAGGAAAAACCTTAATAACTAACTCACTTTAACAAATAGTTAAAACTAATTTGTAATGCATTACCACATATTTATGACTACTACATCATTGCAATTGATGCCATTAAAGTGCTTGAAAATAGTTTGCTCTCTTAAGTGTTGGAGAGCAAATATTCCACCACAAATATTACCCAATTTTTTGGTATGCTTTTTTTTTTTTAAATAATCATCACCGTTCCTGAACTTCTGAAGTCCAAATTAGATTTTATCGGTCAGGTTTTGACAGTTTTCACTGATTTTGTATATAACCCAAACTCTGATTTCTAAGAGCAACTTTTAGTATACATCAAAGCAGTTCCCGCCCTTGTGAGGAATGAGTTTAATGAGATCTCACAAAGCAACTTCAGGAGGCTCTTAAATCCTTAAAGATATTACTGGCACATTAAGACATAGGTCAGAAGGTGAAGAATTAGTGTTTTGAAAGTATAAACAGCTGAGCATGATGAAGTTTGACTATTTTCTCTGTTCATTCAAAAGGAAAGGCTTCATTGTAGGGAACATTTGCCAATAATTCAGGACAAGATAGGTCTGTGTATACCCCTAGGGAGTATGTAGACTCCCCATTATTTTTCTTTTTTATTTTTTTCAAAATATTTCCCTCAATTACATGTAAAAATGCTTAATATTTGTTTTTGATTAAATTTCAAATTCCCAATTTTCTCTGCTCCCCCATCACTGAGAAGGCAAGCAGTATGACATAGATTATACATACAGAATTCCCATTTTCTTAAATCTTACAGTAAATGAGAATAACAGAAAATGTGTTATCTCTTGGACTTTAGCTATTAACAAAAATCAATGCACTGATATATGCAGGGACTTTTGGGTAGAAAATGTGTACTCTGTTTGCCCTGTGCTGTTTTTCTTATTGTTCTATGGTGACAGAAGATCCTATTCCAATCCCAAACTCAATCCTAAACTTTAGTCATTTCTTTATGTGGGTGAGGACCAGAATGCATGTGAATGGCAAAGCTGGCAGATAGGTAAATTTGTCTTTATTAGAAGGGCATGGCTTTAGTAAAGATATTATACATCTTTGGACTTTATAATCAGTCAGTCAATAAACATTTTAGAACAAGCTCTCAATGGTTGTATTAGAGTAACTAATTGGCAATTAGAGTCAGGGGAAGAAAGCTTATATACCATAATTTTGGTCTAAGCCATATTAGGAATACTAAGGCTGCTAAAAACTTTTTTTTTTCAGGCAGTAGTTTAGCCACAAGATCTGTTAAAAACATTGTTAACCAAAATAGCAACTTGGTTACCTGGGTTCAAGGAACAGTTTACAGGGCAAGTATTACTTCTGTGAGCCCAGCAAGTCTAACCATACTCATTTTAATGATTTTAGAAAATGTTTATGTTAGTAATTTTCATAAGCTAGTCTAAGACCCAGGGTTAGCATCCTGCATGTCCTCTACACTATAATGTGGATACAAATATAAATAATAGTAATGCTTAACATTTAAGTATCAATTTAATGTTAGCAAAGTACTTCACAAATATTTTCTCATTTCATCTTCACAATAATTCTGGGAAGTAGATGTTCTTATTAATCTCATTTTACAAATGAGGAAACTGAAGTAGACAGACATATCCAGGGTTATAGTTAGAAAGAGCAAGGACTCTGATGTTCTTGATCCCATATCTGAATCTAGATATAGATCTATAGTATAGGCATAAGGAACAGTCTGAATAAAGGGCCAGAAGCCAGAATCTGTGACCTGTGTCTGGAAAGGTAGGCTAATGCCAGCTTGTGAAAAACCTTAATGGTACACAGAGTTAGGCAGTAGGATGCCTCTGAAGATTTTTTGCTTTTTTTTTCCCCCCAAAAATTATATATTTATTTATTTTTAATGCACATTGCTTTATGAATCCTGTTGGGAAAGAAAAATCAGAACAAAGGAGAGGAAAAAAAAAACAGAAAAAAAAGTGAACATAGCATGTGTTAATTTATATTCAATCTCCATAGTTTTTTTTCTGAATGAAGATGGCATTTTCTATCCGAAGTTTATTGGAATTGCCTTGGAGGTATTGGTCGATGTTGACTTTTATTAAACTAAGTTTCTCCATCTGTGAATGAAAGGGGATCTCTAAAGTCTCTTCTAGCTCTATGTTTGTTATATTCTCATCTATGTCAGTGAAATAATGAGGTTTACATGTATTTGTGTATTTCCCTTGTACAAAGGGGAACACAATGTCATACCTCTTTTTGGGGAAGATCAATTGGTGTTTCTGTTGGTAAGAGTAAACTGAGTTTTCTCTTTTTTCCCTATGTCTTACCAACCAAAGAAGCAGCAAGAAAGTCTTTATATAACAGCTCTCAGTTCCCTGTGTGTAATCTAGTACCTGAGCTAGGAAGAAGGAACATTCTCCTTGTGTGGCTTATGTGGTGAGCAGGGCAGACCAGACTGAGAGGCCCTGGAAGCCCATTGCCATATTTGCCTCATTTCTTGTATTTTTTCAATTTAAAAAAGACAGAGTAGGAGGCTATGTATGCTTGAAAATTCAAGAGGAGGTCTGTTTGTGGATTCTTTTCTTTGTTAGGACAGAAGCTTGACTGGAACCCAGGCCCTCTTGTTCCTGGTCCTGTACTTTTTTCCATTAACCCATAAGCTTGAATCCATGTTGGGCATTTGCTAGTACTTTCTTGATTCCCCTTCCCCCCTTTAAAACCTATAGAACTTAGTATTATTAAAAAAAAAAAAGCTAAAGGAAAAAATTAATTATAACTAAATAAGGTATTTATTTTGTTATAGTTAATTTCCTCCGTTAGCTTATTCATCCATGTTGTTGAACTAATGGTAGAGGGTTTTTTTGGGTTTTGCTTAATGTATATTTATTATTTTATTTATATTTATGAGTTTTTTCATCCTGAATTGAGTTAGTTAATTCATATAGCAGTAAATTAAGAAAGCAACAGAAAAGTAGGAATTTTAAAAATTTTATTGTTTTTTTCCTAGTACTATATCAGTTTTTAAAATCCAAACCTATAATTATTTTACTCTTACCACCACTATATTTTTCCATCTTTAAAGATCTATCTAGTAAAATTTACCAAAACACAACTTTGGTTTTTTTTTTTTTAAATAGTATTTTATTTTTTCAAAGACAGTTTTCAACATTAATCTTTGCAACTTTGTGTTCCAAATTTTTCTCCTTCCTCACCCCCCCCCACTTCCCAAGACAGCAAGCAATTCAATATAGGTTACACATTTGCATGATTTTTTTTTTTTTAGTAATTGCCATTATATGTGGGTATTTGTTGCTTCCTCTTCCATAGGTAAGATATTTGTACAAATTTTCACCAGGAAGAGTTCAAAAAACTACTTTTTTAAGAAAATCAATTTAATTCAATTCACATTCAAGAAACATTTATTAAGTACCTACTATGTCCTATGAAACATTTATTAAGTACTTAATAAATGTTTAATAGAACTAACAACTCCAGCAAATATTTTAGTAGGACTAATAACTAATAACAATAACAAAATCATAACAACTTCAGAAAACGTTTAGTAGGACTAATAACTAAAGCAAACATTTAGTAGGACTAATAACTCCAGCAAATATTTATTAAGTACCTACTATGTCCTAAGGCACTGGTAACAGAAAGACAAACCCCCCAAACAATCTCTGCCCTCCAGTTTATAAGGAATACAACATGTAAACTGTTAATTAATTTCAAGATATAAACTAATGAAATAGGGGCACCAGGAAATGTCTCATTGAGGGGGTGGCATGTGTCTGAGCTTTGAAGAAATAGTTTCACTGAGGCAAGGGTGAAGAGGAATGGGAGACTCAATATGTAAAAACAAGGAAGTAGCGGGATAACCATAGTCACCTCTGATTGATCCCTTCTTGTTATAAATCAATGCAATTATGGAACATCAGGGCAGAGCTTCATGTGGATGCTCCTAACATCAGAGTTTATCAGAAGATTTAAGTTGCAGAGTTTACTGTGGTGGATTGTGTAGCTTGACAAGTCATGGTGACTCAAAAGGCCAGACCTGTCTTAACCAAGACCATCTTAATAACTCACATGCATAAATCTGGTAGTCTTTCAATAACTTCTAATTTTCCCACAATTGTTTAAACAGAATATTTCACTACTGTGTAATTATTCAGACAAAAGGTAAATAAACTAAGAAAATTTAGTTTACATGATATTTACAAATATTACCCCATTTTATCCTAGGAAGTAGGTGCTATGGGGCAGCTAGGTGGCACAGTGGATAGAGCACCAGCCCTGAAGTCAGGAGGACCTGAGTTCAAATCTGGTCTCAGACACTTAACATTCCCTAGTTGTGTGACCCTGGGCAAGTCACTTAACCCCAATTGCCTCAGCAAAAAGCAAAAAAAAAAAGGAAGTAGATGCTATTATCCCTATTTTATAGATGAGGAAACTGAGGCAGGCAGAGGTCACATGCCAAGTCATACAGTTATTAAGTGTTGGGAACTAAGTTAGATAAGTGTTTCTGCCTCTAGGTCCTATTTTCTATTAATAGTTAGTGGTACCAAGTTTCCTCAAGTCCATTTAACCAGTTAAATTAAAACTAATTTTTACAAAGGGTAATGGCACGGAATAGAAGAACTCAAGATATAGCAAAAACAGAATTATAAGCATTTCACAGATAATTCAGTGCTCTCTTTCCTTCTCTTCCTCTTTTTCCATTTTTTCTCCTCACCCCATTCTCCCCTCCCTACTTCTGGATAATAGGATATCAATTCCAGAATTGGCAGGGTCCTTAGGGGACATGCCCAGATTTTAATATTAAATGGAAAAACAAACATTTGAACCCCTTATCCCTTCACTATTTCTGTCAGAAGTTCAAAGCTTTTTTCCATTGGTCCAATATTGGCCCATTTCTTCATTTTACAGCATCTTTGGCCTCATAGGATTTGATGGGGAGGATAGAAAGTCTTTTTGCCTGAGAATGAAACATTTTTATATTCTGTTCACTATTCAAAATAGTAATTTTCTATCTCAAGTCAGCATTCAAAGCATGTCAAAGGAATCAAGTCTGTTTTGTAAGAGAATCTCATCACAGTGCCAGAGGCAGTTTTCAATAGTAATAGACATTCTTTTTTGACCTAGTTCATTTTGTCCTACTAAAGAGTGTATACATATGTGTGGGTTATATTTCTTTTATCTGTGTTTATTTGGGTTCTGCTTGAGTTTTATTATTATAATTTTTGGGGGGGCTTGATTCAACTCACATAACTCTGACACCTGCTCTTCTCTGTAAAAGGATGCAGTCATCTGTAATATTCTACATCTTTTGTTTCCCAAATCATCATTTCTTTTACTCCATTAGACAGGAGAATGATTTAGAAATTCTTTTTTCTCTTCCTCACTTCTTCTTTCCCCTTCCTTCTCTCCCTCCCTCCCTTTCTCTCTTTCTCTTTTCCCTTCTCCCTTGGCTTCCCCCCTTCCTCTGGCACTATTCATCTTTTCCTTTTTAGAGCACACTCCATTTTGCTTTTTTGAGTCATAATTGTTGACTGACTCTTGTCTAGCTCTGATTTTTGGCCATTTCTTTCATATAGATCTTTAGTTGATAAGAATTCTATTTGTAGGAATCATCTGAAACCCACACCCTTTTATTATGACCATGATTTCTTTGAAATTCACCCCTGAGATGTCTCCATTTAAGTATTATAAGAGCATAGATTCAACCTGTGGTTGGAGTCTATTTCCTTTATTTTTTAGCTGAGCAAACTAACACTCAGGGTAGGGTGCTAGTTTGATCTGGTCAGAGACATACATTTTTTTTTTTTTCCTTTTCTGGAGTATCTTGTTTGGCCACCTTATTCTATTGCTTATTCTCACTTGTACTTTTTTATTTCTGTTGAAACTCCAACAGATGTTGGATTTCTGATTTTCTCTTTTTTTCTTTCCATGCTGAATGAGTTATAGACTGGCTTAAAGGCTGGTTTCTTGGTATTGACATAGGCTGGGCTTCACATATAATTTTCCCGGTGTTCTTGTCTTTGTGAGAATTTACATTTAATGTACATATATATATATAAAACATATAAATGTGTTTTATGTTTTATGTTTATATATGTTATAAGATAATATTGAGTGAATATCTTAGGCACAGAGCATGCATTTTAGATATTAAATTCCACTAGAAAAAGGCAGACAAAAATGAGTTTTTCTGACATCCTTCCCTCGTCCCTTTATTTCTAGATTTTTTGGGAAATATTTTAGGGTTAGAAAAATGCTGTTCTAAATTTATATTTTATTGAACAGATAGCATCATTTGGTTCCACTTCGCCCATCAAGGTAGATGAAGTTAAGTGTGGGATAAATTAATATGAGCTAAGCACAGAGGAAATTAGAGATTCTACTAAGGTGGGGGGGGGGGTGGAGAAAGAAGAATGGTATAATTTTAATTCTTCCTACCAGGGAGGCTGAAGTTGGTAGAATCCTTTGAATTTGGGAGTGATGAGCTGGAGTGGGGTTAGACCCATTTGGTGTCCATACCAATAGTGTGACCCCTCTCCATGGGCAGAAGAGAGTGGGGTGATAGGCTATGAAGGCTGCATGAGGAGGGGTAAACTGGCCAGGCCATAAATGGAGTAGATCAATGTGGGCTTGGGCCCATAAGTGGCTGCTACAGCTCTATTATGGGAAATATAGGGAGACTCCATCTCAAAAATCCAAGCCTAAACTCAGTATCAAACTACTCCTCTATCTACCTAGCCCTCATTTTATAGATACTGAGACCAGAGAATCTTACTCTGATGAAGAATAAGCAGACCCAGAATTCTTCTGATGTCACATTCAGTGTTTTTTTTAAACTACACTACACTAAACCAGTTGCTAGAAGATAGTGGAATGAATTATAATTTGGAAGTTTTTTACTAGTAACTTTAATTTTTTCTTCTCCTATCCATCCTAATCATACTTACCTAATTATTGTCTGAAAAATATATAATTTTTTGTTTAAATAAATTTTCATTTTCTCTGCTTTATTATTCCACATGGAAATATGAACTTAAAAACACCAGATGATAACCTTTTGCTAAAGATCAAGCTCTAATATGATTTTAGGTGGATATACAGGAAATGGATGCAATAGGGCTCCATCACATGGATTTGAAATGTCAGAACTTGAAGCAGGTCACCTGCCAATTAGTCAGGCTTTGATTCACTGGTTTAAAATTCACAGGGAGGCCCAGTTTTGCAGTTCTTGAATCTTAATAGGGGGAAAGGAACCCAACCTTATACACAACAATGAAATAATAAACACACATACACACACACACATACACACACAGCAGATAGAAGGTAAATTTGAGCTTATCTTGACCCTAGCCTGTTTTAACAAATTAGCATAACCAAAACCAGAGTCTTCACTCTCTTCTCAATGAGAGAAGGTGGCTTTTTAGGGAGGTTAAGAAAAATAAACAATCAACAACAGTCTTCCAACATTCTTTGATAATAGCATGTTGCACCTGGCAAAATTTTCTGGGCTTAGACTTTTAAAATGCGGTATTTGATATATTGAAAAAGCTTTTCCTTAAAATAAAATCAAGAATATATTAAACCTTGCCTTCTTTCCTTGTTTTCAGGCACACACACTTTTTTGTTCTTGCCAAAAGCCTTTGTAAATATCTTTGTCCTTAACAAATCCTTTTGGGGGTCATAAGGATTGTGGGATGTGTCTAAGTAATCCGTGTTTTATTGAATTGGAAGAATGTACCTTGTGCTCTAAGAATTTATTTTTCTAAACTTAGATCAATCTTCCTGCTTACAAATCCATTTGGTTTTTCCCCTCAAGAGTGCCTGATAATATAGATGATAATTAACCCAAATGTTTTTTTTGGCTAGTGCCGCCATTCTTTCTTCCTTTGTTTAGTGAGTTTAACTCCACTTTGAATAAAAAGAAACGATCCATTCTTGCTACATGGAGCCCAAAGAGGCTTTGATTCTGAATCTCCCTGGTTGTCCTCCATGTTTGGAAAGCTCTGCCACACTCCACTTCATCTCCTGCTTCCTGCATGAGACCTTTCCCAATTCCTTCCCATTCACCTTCTAAGTGTCCTTTCTTATGAGATTATCTTCCATTTGCTTGTCATATAATTTCCATGACTATCTATATATTTTATATGCTCCTAGTTTATTTACATATTTAGAAGGTGAGCTTCTTGAAGACGGAGACTGTTTTTGCTTCTCTTTGTATCTCTAGCATTTAACAGAGTGCCTTACACAAAATAAGTGCTTGATAAATACTTAATGACTGACTGAGTTGATTAGCTGTGCTCTGTGATAAGAAGGAAAAATGCTCAAGATGTGGTTGAAATGATACACCCAATACAATCAAATGATATTGCAAATGGTAAAGTGCTTTATAAATATCTACTCTCACCATTTTTAATAAAATAATTATTGTTATTATTGCTTTAAGAAATGGAGCCATTCTTTTCATGTTTTGCAAATGTTAAGGTGCTTTATAAATATCTATTCTCACCATAATTAATAATAATAATGCTAAATGTTATTGTTGCTTTAAGAAATTGAGCCATGCTTTTCTGCTGAGCATTTCCTTCAGATACAATTCCCCAAAGTGCTTTGGACTGACCACATTTTTTCTTGACATTAACCAACTCTCCCCTCTTGGCTCCATGGCCATTAAATACCGTCCAAGTTGTTACATATAATATTACATATGTAGAATTCTTAAGGACACCAGAAGGACTGGTCATGTTTTAGAAGCCCGTCAGCATTTTGGGACCCGAGGATGATAGTCCATTTTTATATTCTGCAATATAAGGCAGGCCAGGCAGCTTACGGCAAAAGTTGGTTGCACCCATTTGCTGTGATTATTATTACATCTAATTATAAAAAAGTTTCTGGAGAAATAAAGTAGTGCCTCTCCCTTTTGTTATGATTGTTTTCTATTATTAATCAACCATTTAGTTCTTATGATTTCTCTCCCTCCCTCCCCCCCCCCAACTGGGCCTTCTTCCTACAAGATAAATGATAGTTTATCATTTATCAGGCAGTTGTATATGCTTGGGAAAATTACCTATAAGGCATAGTTTGGTTGTTCCTACTTTGAATTTTAGGTGATGAATAACAAAATCTGGACTTCAGGTGTGCTGACAGGTCTTCACTGAATCATTGAGAGGTGTGTCTGTGTTTACTTTTGGATAGTCATCATAGAAATACCTGACATCCCTATCCCTTAAGCCTAAAGGGGTTTTTCAGTGTTTTTAACTTTGGTTCAGTTGCTGAAAACTATTAAATTGTCAAAGAAGTTAGTAGAGATTAGAGTAACACAGAGGTTCTACTGAAAAGGGCAGAACAATATGGTGGGAAAAGCACTGGAATTGAGTTTAAATCTTATTTGGAGAAGTCAGCCTCTCTGGGGCTCAGTTTATAATCAGTAAAATGAGAGGATTGGGTTATATGGCAAGTACTTGCAGCTCTGGATCTATGATGTGAAATAATTTTGTTTTCTTCTAAGACACTTTTGTGCTTTTGGAGACAGATGGGAGTTAGAAGAAAGTCATAGTATTTTCACACTAAAGTGTAAAAATGGCTGATTGGTTTAAGGGTGGTAGAGGTGGAGATTTTTAATTTTAAAAAAGAATTTTGTTAACCTAAAGAATTCTATAGTTGGTGGAAAGTATGTAAGTAAAGAAACTTTTGTTTGTAGGTAGAGAGATAGTTCTGAAGGATCATTCTAGTGTGTAGGTTGTTGCTAATAAATGCATGTTGGTTGATTGATTAGTTGGGCTTCCTCTCAGTTTAGTAGGTATCCCTTCTAGCTTCGATTTCTCCAGAGGATAAGATTTGGGCTTTTATATATATGTTGGGATTGGGAACCTCCATAGCCTCCTATCCACTAGGAAACACTTCAGTGCTGAGTCTCCTGCTCTGTCCAAGATGAATATTTTCTTCTGGGATTAAGTGATTTTGTGCCTGTTGGTATTTGTGGTGGGGTAAAGATTGAACCATTTCATTGGCAGGCCCAGACAGCTTTCCCAACTCCAGACTACCCTCTGGTTTGAGTTTATTAGGTTACTTTGAAGGGCATATGGTGTAAATTGCCCTTTGAGTTTAAATTGGTGTAGGGACTTCCTCAATCTGGAATTGGAACACCTGATAGACTAAGGATGTTGATTTGCTTGGGGATTGTCAGGTTAATGCTTTGCATATTCAGATTGCAGAAACGAAGGGCATTATGGGTATCAGATTGATTCCTTGTATATCTGTTAAATATTTAGTTATGTGCTAGGCACCTAAGTGGTATAGTGGGGTTGGGCCTAAAATCAGGAAGACTTATCTTGCCTCAGGAGCTTGATAGGTGTATGACTGCACAAGTCACTTAGCCCTGCCTGTCTCAGTTTCCTCATTTGTAAAATGAGCTGGAGGAGGAAATGGCAAACCACTCCAATATCTTTGCCAAGAAAACCCAAAATGGGGCCATGAAGAGTCAGACATGACTGAAAGATTGAATAACAACACTAATTATTTGCATGTTGTAAATGTTGCTTCATTAGGGTGTATGCTCTTTTCAGTTTGTTTTTCCTTTGTATACCCATTGCTTAACACAGTAAACACTATTGACTAACTGCTATTCTCTCTTAACTCTTAAATTTCTAGTAACTGGTTGAGGCCATTTGAGATCCAGATGAAATACTTTATTTGAAACCCAATGGAGTTCAAAACTAATAAAATCACTTGTTCAGGCTCATTGCTATGTTTTTAGATAGGTTTTTAGACAGTGAATAGAGTTAGATTTGGGAATATCCTGTCTCAGACACTTATTAGCTGTGTACACTATCCTGAATGTTCCAGAATCCTTGAGGTGTTGTGATAGGGATATTTGTATTTTCAGTGCTTAACATAATACCTGCAAATATAAGTGCTTAATAAATGCTTGCTTATTAACTTGACTGTAAGTACCTTAGGAAATCTCAAGAAAGCATCAAACAGAAGGGGAAGCAAGGGATATTACTTCTACCTGCACCTCCTTTCCCCAACCATCAAGGAGCTAGCTCCCTTCTCTTTGCTTTAAAGAAGAACAAAGTGTCAGGTGTCAGTGGCTCTTGAGAGCCAAGCTAGAAAAAGTCACTAGGCACAAGCCAGGAAGATGACAGGATACCTGGGGAAAGGAGGGTGCAGGTCCTGCAGAAGCCTCACCTCCTTGTCCTAACCTGGTGAGGAAGGGAGAGGTTTTATAGGCTCAGGATGCCAGGTGATGATAACATCATGGGCACGTAGCCCAATGTGAGATTGCAGATGAAGTCATTAAACCTGTGCCATAATTAATCCAGGTCTATGAAACAATGGATATGGGGCTCGACAACTCTAGCCAATTCTAGCTTTATTTAGTTTTGAACACATGGTTTTCAGGGAGTTTATTATTAAAAAAAAAAGCAGCATATTGGGTGACATGGAGAATCTGGGTTCCCAGTATCTCTTTTTCATCCTTCTCTTTCCTACCTCAGTCCCATTTGCTGCTCAGTCTGTGCTCTGGCCCTGAAAGCAGTCCTCCAAGGCTACACTTTTTCTGAGTCTTGTGCTAATTTGGAAGAAGGCAGGACAAAAAGGAGGCAGGAAGGGACTCTTTAAAAATGACTTTTTAGGCCACAATAGAGAAAGGTAGCACCTCAAGGGAATGTGGAGACACAGACTAGCCTTCACACCACCTTACTGTATCTGTTTCTTTGCCCTAGTTTTTGGAGATCTTATCCTTACCTTGTTGTGGCCTGTTTCCAATTTCTTTCCCACCTACACGTCTCAACTTTCAATGTTCTTTAGATGTAATTTAAAGCACCAGTTCTCAAACTTTTTGGTCTGAAGATCTCTTTGCACTCAGAAATTTTTAAATTTCTGAGGACCCAAAAGAGATTCTTTTTTTAAAATATGGGTTACATCTATATCAACATTTAACATAACAACTGAACATTTAAAAATAGTTATTAAATCATTTAAAGATAATATACTCATGCTAACATAATATTTTATGAAAACTATTAATATTTTACAAGTTTTTCTAATTTTTTTTTCCAAAAAAAAGAGGAGTTGCATTGCTTTACATAATTTTGCAAATATTTTTAGTGTCTGGCTTAATAGAATATAGCTGGATTTTTATATTTGCTTCTGCATTCAATCTATTGGAAATGGATTCAGTAATAGGATCATAGATTTAGATCTGGACAAAATCTTGGAAGATAAGGAGGCTAATCCTTTTATTTTACTGATAAAGAAACTGAGACTATAGTCCCTCTAAGCTATTCAATCTTTTTTTTTTTTTTTTTCCCAGATTTGTCTGACTCTTTGTGACTCCATTTAGGGTTTTCCTGGCAGAGATTCTAGAGTATGTTGTCCAGGTCATTTTACTCTTCATGATCCCATTTGTGATTTACTTGTTGGTTTGCCATTTCCTTCTCCAGCTCATTTTACAATAAGGTAAACTGAGACAAATAGGGTTAAATGACTTGTCCAGGGTCACACTAAGTGTCTGAGATCAGCCTCTGACTGTAGGCCCTCTGTATACTGCCTAGCTGCCCCAGTCCTCACAAAATAGTGCTTAAAAGAAAGAAAATGAAACACGTTCTTGTATTTGAAGAATACACATATTTCTATTTGAAGTTCATAAAATTGACTCAATTGTACTTAACATTTCCAAGCTTTAGATTTCCACCTTTCAGGATTATGAGGATCAAAGTAGATAATGCTTATAAAATGTTTTACATGTCAATATACAATATATAAATATCATTTTTATTGACTTTTTCATTATTAAATAGTATTCATTTTTTACTGACACATTTTTCACATGTAATAGTTATCATTGTAATAATCATTATTATTTAACTGATTTACAGTTGTTACCATATTTGGCTATGATAATTATTGCCATTATTTGGCTGAAAAAAGCCAAACAACACAGCAAATTGTCTTTTCAATCTTGGGTCACTTTCTAATAGCAGTTGTTAGCTAATATTACTGGAAGTATCAATAAATTATATAACTCTTGAAGATGAATAAAATCTGAATTGTATGTGAGTCTCATAGTTGGGTGACCCTAGGAATAGATATCTGTCCTTTGTTCCTGCCTCTTTTCTTTCTTGCCCTCTGACTTTTGCTGCTCCCCAGTATAGTAAGCTGACATTTCCTGAGAGTCATAGTCTAGACTAGTTCTTGCATGCTCAAAATATCTCTCCTGCTGGCCCTGCTAGACTGGCTGAAATACATACCTCTTGTCACTGCTTTGGTTTAAGCATGATTAAAATGATAAATCATCTGGGAAGGAATAATAATTTAAAAATTATTTTATGCTACAATGGACAAATTTGTTTATCTGAGTACCTGCCTGTGAAAAGATTTCTTAGGAATCAGGCCTGTTTAGTTTTGATTGGAGGGAGTGCTCAGGATAGGCAGGAATAAATGTAGAATAGGGGTTACTGCTAATCAGGAGAATCTTTATGGTAAGATTATGTCTGAGCATGTGAGGCATCTGAGCTATGAATAGGTATTGGGAGGACCAGTCAAGTCCCTTTTCATAGTTTTACTTGTGTCTAGCTGCAGATGTCAAAATGAGAAACTGACCTAACACAAGGAGAGACTTGACATTAATACAGTATGAGAATATGTCCCCATGTAATTTTGATTTCTTTTGTTGTCTCTATTTTGAGAGTTTTTCATTGTATTTTAGATATTATGAGGGTTTAGTATGGCAACATCTATTAAAAATATGGTTCTTAAGTTTTTGTCAGTCAATATAATATGTCGGTAATTATGGCTTTATCTGTGATAATGCTCTGGTTTCAGTAGCACTTCTAGCACTCCTCCTCCTCCTCCTCCTCCTCCTACTATACTAGTACTATACTACTACTACCACCATCACCACCACCACCACCACTGCTACTACTACTACTACTACTACTACTACTACCACCACCATCACCACTACTACTACTACTATACTAGTACTATACTACTACTACTACTACTACTACCACCACCATCACTACTACTACTACTACTACTATACTAGTACTATACTACTACTACTATACTAGTACTATACTACTACTACTATACTAGTACTATACTACTACTACTACACTACTACTGTTACTACTATACTAGTACTATATTACTGTTACTACTATACTAATACTATACTACTACTACTACTGCTACTATACTAGTACTATACTACTACTACTACTATACTATTACTACCACTGTTACTACTATACTAATACTATACTACTACTACTACTACTACTGTTACTACTATACTAGTACTATACTACT
>JAJPUD010000955.1:369810-418251 GCA_023553655.1 Myrmecobius fasciatus
ACTACTACTATACTAGTACTATCCTACTACTACTACTACTACTACTACTACTACTACTACTGCTACTGGTCCTCCTTTTCCTCCTCTTCCTCTTCTACTACTATTACTCCTCTAGTACTATTATTACTACCACTACTACTATTGTCACCACCACCACTACTACTACTAGGACTACCATCACCACCATTACTATTACTATTATCACATGCTTTACTTTTTCAATGGAATTCAGATAGAAACAATCCTGGGACAAGTTGCTATCCTGCTATATTATTCTTTTACATTCAGTGTTATATAAGTCACCACATTTTATATAAATTTTCCTTGATGTTATTGTGTTGATGGCATGTTTTAAATTGAACAGTCTTCAACATGAACATCAAATACTGAAGAGTTTTCACTATACTTGGGTCTATTTTATATATTCAGGATGTGAATAAGCCATGAATGCAGAACTGATTTAAATAATCAGTAAAGGAAAAGAGATCCATAAAGAGAATCAACAGAGGTAGTAAAGCCATGAGTGCAGAAGTTAGACAGGGGCAGCTAGATACTAGATGACACTTCCCAGCTGTGTGACCCTGGGAAAGTCCCTTAACCCCAATTGCCCAATTGTTGGTCAAAGGCTTTGCAGAATCTACAAAGGCAAAATTTTAAACGATGGTTGTTTGTAGATGTATTTTTAATAGTCATGTTAAAAAAACATAAAAATTTCAACATTAAACATTAAAAATATATTAGTTAATGGTATTAAAATAGCACTTGGCAATAAATCTATTAATGGTATTAAAAATATATTTTCTAAATACAGGAAAACAATACATTGAGAAACAAAAAAGTCCTAGGAATGTTAATACAATGTAGTCTGAGTTGCTTGAAACAATCATTTATTTATATAAAAACACTATCATTGTTCAGTCATATCTGACTCTGTTACTCCATTTGGGGTTTTCTTGGCAGTAATATTGGAGTGATTTGCCATTTCCTTCTCCAGCTCATTTTTACAAATGAGGAAACAGGCAAATAGGATTAAATGATTTAGGATCACACAACTAGTAAGTGTCTGAGGCTGGATTTGAACTCAGGTTTACTGACTCCAGACCTGGCACTGTATTCTCTGCACCACCTAGCTGTTCTAAAGAAATCTTCACTAGACCTCTCTAATTACTTCTGCTATAGTACTGTTTGATTATGACCTCAGGGATGCTCCTTGACAGCTTCACCTTTCCTCCTGTCATTCTTTTTAGATTATCATGTTAGTGACTGTTATATGTATTATTGTGCACAGATCCTGAAAGGTTTTTTTATTCTGTCTGTCAAATACTGTGGAAAAATGCATTAGTTCACAATTGTTATAACAGAGAACTTCTTTGGTATTATTCTGTTTTGTTATACTTGATCTGGTAATTGGATTCATGCTACTAAACTCAAAAATAACTTTAAAAAAGTATTAGCATCTCTTTTTCAAAAGCATTGGAGATACTAGTCTTATTTTTGTCTTTCATGTCATTATTAAATATTTGTATTAAGTGGAAATATTCAATGATTTTTGAGGTCTTCCCCCTCTTCAGATTTTAGTAGCCCCTCAATACCATCTCTCATTTTGTCTAATCTAGACTTAGAGATAAAGTTTTTTATGATGCTCTAGTCAAGAATGCATTGTTATGTTACTTGGAGCTGATGTTCCTATTGACAAAAAGTGACGAAGCCCTTTCTTATAACTATTGGGTTTTATTTCCAATTTTTTTTGAGTCCAAGACATAATGAAAGCAATTGTCTTCAGTCCATTTCATACCCACTTTTGATTTTTCTATTTTAGTGGCCAGTGCCATGTACACTAAAGCATTTCAGGTTGGTATTTCTGGACTTTTTGATGCATCTTGACTTCTTGTGGTACCATAACATAAAGGAGCATCATAAGCTTCCCTCTCCTGATTAGGGTTAGTCAGTAACCCTGACTAGCTTATGGATAGAACTTTGGACCTGGTTAGGAAGACTCATCTTTCTGAGTTCAGATCTGGGATCAGATACTTATTAGCTTGTGACTTTAGGCAAGTCACTTGACCCTGTTTGCCTTAGTTTCCACATCTGTAAAATGAGTTGGAGAAAGAAATGGAAAACCATTCCAGTATCTTTGCCAAGAAAATCCAAAAGGGACGTGATTGAAAAACAACTAAAAACAAGGAGCCGTTTTATAGGCTATCTTGTCATCCTCCATTCAAAATGATTTTAGAGATTTATTTGGATGAATTAAAGCCTACTATGCAAATGGGCAGGATATCCAACAAGTAAATAATAATATAATTGGTCTTCAAAAATGACAATGACTGTTGAATTCAGGACTCATGAGGTAGAGGGGATGACTTGGCCACAAGTCTCATCTTGTGCCTATAACCAACACCTAATAAAATTTGGTGTTCAATTAAGTGCAAGTGGAGTAACCTGTATTTCTAGGTAATTAACAAAAGGCTACTTTTTAAGGGGTATTTTACTTTTGGTAACCATGACATTTTATTTCATGCTATTATTAAAATAAATCCCAAATCTTTTTCATATCCCCAGCTTCCAAGAGTATCCGAATGTAATGTTTTCAGTTTAAAGATTGTACCATAATACTCTCCTATTGAAAAATGATAATTTGCTTTCTATTGCATAAAATAGAAGTTCTTCAGTCTAGCATTTAAAACTCTGACTTTAACCTATGTTTCCAAATTTATTTCACATGACTTCTCTTCATGCATTTATAGGAGAATAAAGGAAACAGAATCATTTCAATACATCTTGATGGACTGAAAAATGTGGAAATCCCCTAACCACTTTGTGATCTAATATCAGAAAGTCCCTGATCACTTAAAGTAGGATGGACTCATACACTGTTCTAGCAAATACTTGTTGACCTTGGAAAAAGACTCTGAAGCTTTATTTGAGAGGATTGCTTTCATAATTGTTAAAGTATTTGTTCTCTTGACCATGTCTCCTGTCCTTGAACAGAGAATGTTTTCTCAGTTAATTTAAATCTTGCTGCTTGCATTCTCCAAATTCTCCTTTTCTCCCTTGCCTGTCTTATCTCTTCCCTTTCTCTACCCTACCATCTCCTGTGAAATACTTTACTTTTCTATTCTATATTGCCACAGAATGATGGCAATTGAGTGTGTACTCTATGTGGGTCTGAAAGGCTATTGAAAACCAAATCTGAAAAACAAAACAAAACAAAAAAACAAAAACCCAAGTCTGTACTGTAAAAGTCTGATTTTGCTCTCAGTGAGGGCAGATTTTTAGCATTCTGTTAAGTCTTTCTTTTCAGTTTAGCCTCCTATCTTTGAACTATCTAAAGTGATTAGACTCTTGTTGATGGGTATGCTTCTTCCAAAACATCAAGAGAAATCTTTTTTTCCCCATCAGACTAGATCACTAGACTAGATCACTGATCAACATTCCAGCTTCCATTTTTGTCTTTGCAAAGGCTAGTCCTTATTCCTGGTCTGTATTCCCCCTTCACCTTCTCTTAGAATTCTTAGCTTCCTTTAAGGCTCAGCTTGGGTCTGACTTCTTACAGGAACTCTTTACACATCCCCATAATTTTTTAGCACTCTATTAAGTTTGAAATTTGATTGTATTTATTTCTCTGTGTACATATTATAGAAGGTAACATGTTGGGGCATGGTAGTGAAGCAGTAACTAGAGCACCTCATCTGGAGTAAGGAAGACTTGAATTTAAATCTTAGACACTTACCATATATGTGGTCCTGGGCACATTCATCTGTAAAAAAAAAACAACTCCCTCTCTTCCCCTCCCACCCCCCAAATCCAGTGGGGATAATAATAGCATCTACCTTTAAATAAAGTAGCATCAAATAAGATGATATTTGTTAAGCACTTTGTGATAGGTTTTGTAGCGCAATTAGACTCTCCCTGTACAGGGCCACCAGAATGATGAGGTTTGCTACCAAATAATGGGGTTTGGGATGATGCCCCCAAAGGGTCAAGAGGCAAAGATTTTATAAAGCTGTTAGCCACAGATTGAATCTACAAAGGATTTTTTTCTCTATATATTTTTAATTAAAGCTTTTTCTTTACAAAGCATATGCATGGGTAATTTTTCAACATTGACCCTTGCAAAACCTTCTGTTCCAAATTTTCCCCTCCTTCTCCCCAACCCCTCTACTAGATGGCAGGAAGTCTAATACATGTTAAATATGTTAAAATATATGTTAATTCCAATATATCTATACATACTTAAACAGTTATCTTGCTACACAAGAAAAATTGGATCAAGAAGGAAGGAAAAAAAAACAAAACCTGAGAAAGAAAACAAAATGCACGCAAACATCAACAGAAAGTGTGAAAATACTATGCTGTGGTCCACACTCAGTTCTCACAGTCCTCTCTCTGGATGTAGATGGCTCTCTCCATCATTGAACAATTGGAACTGGTTCAAAACATCTCATTGTTGAAGAGAGCCATGTCCATCAGAATTTATCATCATATCATCTTGTTGCTGCCCTATATAATCTCCTGGTTCTGCTCATTTCACTTAGTATCATTTCATGTAAGTCCAGGCTCTCTGAAATCATCCTGCTGCTGGTTTCTTTCTACAAAGGATTTTTTTTTTTTTTTTTTTAAACAAAGAAAAGAGATCTTAGCAGTTAACAAGAGGAAAGACAAGAGCTAAGTTAATTAGGGGAAGACTCCATTAAGGAGAAAGAGGGTGTGGCAAGTTCCTGGAGAACTTGAGAAACAAGCAGAGTAACCCTGAAAAGGAGTTAGCAAGCTCTTGAAGTATATAGTAGGTTCTTTTCCAGGGGAAATGCAGATTGAAATCATAACTTGATTTTCTTATTGGATACATAACTGTGGAGTGTGTAAGTGTCTGAGGCTGAATTTGAACTCAGGTCCTCCTGGCTACAGGGCTGGTGCGCTCTCTATTGTGCCATCCAGCTGGATGGCAAACTAGAAACTAAGGCAAACTAGGGCCAGCTGGCCCAAGGAATCCCATTTTCATGGAAAATTTTATGAGGTTTGGAAAGCATTTTATATACTATCTCATTTAGCCTTTAGAATAATGTTGTGAAATAGATACACTTATTGTTCCCATTTTACAGATAAGAAAATTGAGGCTCAGGGAAGTGAATTCCTCATGGTCACACAACCTTAACTTTTGAGGCAGGATTCAAATTTAGATTTTCCTAACTTTTGAGTTTAGCACACTTTCTACTATATCAAGATGCTTTTTAAGATTGTAAAGACCCTTTGAGCCTATTTTCAATTTTATCTTTGCTTGAAGCCACTTGTGACATTGAAATCTTCCTATTAATATGCAGACTCTTTCAGTAGGCTTATTTAAAAATTGAGTCACTTTGGAGCTCCCTATTTTAAAAATGGTAATTTGGAGAGAGCTCAGAAAAGATAATAAAAAGAATGGAAAAGTTGGAAAATAGAACTCTGGAAGAAAGGTGAAAAGGGTTGGAATTAGTCTGGAGAAGAAAAGGATCCTTGATAATAGACTTCAGATGTAGATAAGATAATTATAAATGAGATGGTTGGTGATAAGCTATTCCCTTCAAAACCCTGCAGAAGAAAGGGCTGTGTTGAGCATAGTTGAGGACACTGTGCTAGTCACTATTGGGGATTATAAAGATTAAATAAAACTTGGGTCCTCTCCTAAAAAGAAAAGGAGGAGGAGAAGGAGGAGGAGGAAGAAAAAGAGAAGGCAGAGAAGGAGGAAGAGGCTAACTATAACATGAAACATTTAGGTTACAAAAGAAAATTTCAAGCAAAATCCTGGGACATCAAAATTGCATCATTAGATTCAAATCCTGCTGAGCTGAAAAACTCTTCCTTTGTACAGAGAGGGTGTTCCTTATGTGATTTGATAGTTGGAGTAGATTTTGAACTGTAAGCCTTCAATTCTCTCCCTTTTTTCCTTCCTCCTTTTCCTTTTATTTTTTTCCCTCTTTATCTAATTATGTTAAATGTCTCTATTCTTCTCCAGCTCTGGTCATGATTTCAATTCTTTTGAGTCACCCCCCATATTCCAGCATCCTTTTCTGTCTTTACTGGTCTCTGCTTCTTCCTTTCTGCTGATGTTTTCTGTCCCACACGCCCTGAAGACCATGTCAAACAAATCCTAAACAAAGTCTACATTTCACTGAACTCGAAATAAAAGGTTTTTTCAATTAGGTGAGGATAAGGGTAAACATATACATGTGTCTATGCACACATGTTCAGATACACATACACATACGTACACTGTATACCCACAAGTGTGCAATATATGTACATGTATATACATGCATTTACCTGCATGTGTATAGCTGCATATGCATATAGATATATGGGCACATATATGTGTATATATACACAGGTGACTATGTTATATATATGTATATGTGTATATATACACACATGACTATGTTATATATCTATATGTATGTGTGTATATGTGTGTGTGTGTGTGCATACATAAGTAAAAAAAGGGGAAACAACTGCATGGTAAATTTGTTGTTTATTTGAAAGGATTAGAAAGTAGATTTTCAGTTTTATGGACACTCATTTTTTTTTATTGCACTACATTATAGAAATGCTTGTGTTATCCCATAACTTTATATTTAAGTAAAGAATTTTTAAAAACCATGTTTTTTAAGTGTATGAATTAAAGTATATAGGATTACAAAGGAAACAAATTCTATTGAAATAGTTATCAAGAACATTTTTTCAAACTTCACAGACCTTAAGTTAAGAACCCCTGAATACAAGAGAAATGTGTCAAACTTGGAATCAGGAAGGCTTGGGTTCAGATTCCATTTTTGACATTTCCTACCTCTCCAAGCACTGGCAAATAGCATGACCTCCTAGAGCCTAGGTTTGACACCATATGAAATGAGACTAATGATATCTCTCATATCTAGTTCATGAGATTATCATGACGTTTAGGTGATATATGCATAAAGCCCGTGCAAGCTTGAACAAGGCATCTATAAATGTCAGTTATTATTTTAAACAAGGCAGTCTTCCTTTGAGATGGAAATTTGGAGTAGTTCCATTTCTGGCTGGTCAACAAACCTATTCCTTTTCTCTTGAAGAAAATGGGTTGCCATATGGGGATTCAACTATACAAGTCCCAGGATACCAGTTCTATAGTTAGAAGGAAACTTGGGAAACCTTTAATCTAGTCTACCTGAACAAGAATCCCCCTTCAGGCTTCTGTAGCAAATGCTTATCTTGAAGTATTCTGCTTGAAGACTTTTAGTGATGAGAAATCCATTCGCTACCCTTATGGGCAGCCCATTTATTATAAAAGTTTTCTTTAGATTCTTAAGTGTCAGAGCTGGAAGGGACCCTAGAGATCATTAAGTGGAATTAATTCCCTTATTATATATGAATTTTATTACCTCATTAACCAATTAATTTGCTAAGTCCACTAGTAAGAGGCAAAGCAGAAATTGACCTATATGCTCTGGGTTTGATCCAAGGTCTTTTCCCACTGTGCTGGGGCTCTCTAGATCAGTTTAAATCTGTCTTCCTAGAACTTCTACTCTATCAAAAACCTAACCACTTCCTCCCTCCCTTTTCCCCCTCCTCCCCAGTCCATGAACAGCACTGGCATAGAAAATAACCACCTAAAAGTAAATTAAGGTTCAGGATGACAAGAGAATCATTCAATTTATCCTGCCATCCAGTAGGAGCAGCCAGATCAGATTTACCCATCTGGCTTGTTGGAAGTGGTTTGGAACCTCTGAATCTGGAAGAAAAAAATGAAACCTGCTTCCCAGTTTAATTTCCCTTACTGCTCTGCTGGCAGACAGGCAGCACCAGCAGCTATAAAATGCTTCCTGATTAAAGCTAATAAAAACTAGATAAAGAATTAGGTCGAGGACTTCAGGTTGTTAGGTTTTCTGAGCATCTGCTGACCTCTGGCTGTGTGACAGTATTAGTAGTAGGAGCAGTAGCAGCAGTTGTAATAGTAGCAGCAACAGTAGTACTATTTACAGTAGTATTTATGCAGTAGTAATAGTTGCAGCAGTATTAGTTGTAATAATAGCACCATCAGCAGTAGCAGTAGGATTTGCAGCAGCAGCAGCGGTAGTAGTAATAATAGTCAGCAGCAGCAATGGTTCTCCAGCTCATTTTACAGATGAGAAAACTGAGGCAAATAAGACTAAGTGACTTGCCCAGCAAGTGTCTGAGGCTAAATTTGAACTGAGGAAAATGAATCTTCTTGATTCCAGGCCTGGCATTCTTAATTACTTACCTAGATAAACTAAATGGCTGTAGTATTTGTCATTCAAATATAATTGTAGCCTAACTGAAGCTCTGGAAATTAAAAATACCTCTTAAGGACATAAGTGCATTTTACATATCCTGGGAAGAGGAGGGTGCAAATGTTTATTCCTGAGTAAAACTCTCTCTCCCTCTGTTTATGTCTCTCTGTCTCTTTCTTTGTCTCTAGTTTCTCTCTGTCTCTCTTTTCTCTTTGTCTCTGTCTCTTTCTCTTTGTCTCTGTCCCTTTTTTCTCTTTTTGTCTGTCTCTTTCTTTCTCTTTCTGTCTCTCTCTTTGCCTCTAGTTTCTCTCTTTGTCTCTGTCTCTCTGTCTCTGTCTCTGTCTCTTTGTCTTTCTCTCTTTCTGCTTCTCTCTCTCTCTCTCTCTCTCTCTCTCTCTCTCTCTCTCTCTCTCTCTCTCTCTCTCTCTCTCTCTCTCTTTCTCTCTCTCTCTTCCCTTAAATTTATATTTAGGATCTTAGTACCAGAGTATTTAGAAGGGATAGCCCTCAGATATCATTTGGCTCACTCTTCTCATTTTAGAGATGTGGAAACTGAAAGTTTACCTGACTTGATCAGTCACTCAAGCTGAGTGGACCAGCACCACAAAAAGAATTAATTTTCTTCTCGAGTGCTAGATGGTTTACCACACAGTGTATCTCCATGCCCCATGAGGCTCTCTCTGAGTTGCTTCATTCTTTAAATTAAAAAAAAAAATCCTTCCATTTTGGTGGCAATGTATAGATTCAGTTCATACATTAGAACTCTCAATTTCCACCTGAGCTTTGTCTCTGAAGCCTCATGCTGGTGATAGGGGAAGCAAGTAGACCTGAAGAGGGATTCCCCCCTTGGGCAAGTGAAGTGTTGCATGAATCTATTTCATCCTTAGGCTATTCTTCCTGCCTTAATAACTGGCCTGCTCTAGTAGGTATTTGGCAACTGCTCTCCAGAAGAGAGCATAAATAAACAAAAACCAACCAGCCAACCAATAAATAAAGGCAAATATAGGATGGTAACCCATGTTCTCCCATTGCTAACACCTTCTTAAGTGGTTTTAGATCTCATTAAGGAAGCTTTGAAATTTTCCAAACCTTTTTTTGCCATCAGCACAATATCACCTGCAAGCAGGAGCTTTGTAAACATCCTCCCTAACTATAGGGAATCTCTCTTTTCTGTTTAGACACTGCACTGGATACCCTCCAAGCCACGGGAAAACAACTATTTGAAGTGTGTGGTTCCCTGAAGCAAAAGGATAAAAGGAAAATAAACAAAATAGACACCAAAGAAAGAGAATGTGCAAAACTTTTTCTTCTCTTAAAACAAAACAGCAGCCATTTATTTTAGGAACTGGTCTAAGAACTCTTAGGAAACACAAATTATTTATTCAGTGTTCTTTATTTAATGACAAAAAGTTTGAATTGTTTCAATATACTGTGTCCCACAACTCGTGCAGAAATGATTACCTTCATTGAGGGAAATTTGGTTAATCTGCCAGTATACATCTCCCCAATGCAAATGTTTTTATTTATGTATATAACTATGATTTTATAGTTCTACCTGAGTACCTTTAAAATAAATAAAAAATAAATGCTTCTCAATCAGTGTTATGTTTGGGAATGTAAGTTCTCTGAGGGTTGGGGCAAGAGATTGTTTAGTGGTTTATAGTCATAGATTGGCCTGATGACAGAAACACGGACATATTTTTTGATGGCAAAAGTGGAAAGGACAATTAGAAATCTAGCAACTCCAGAATTACTTGGAGCAGTTTCTTATTTAAGACACGAGTTATTTTTGCTATAGTTGTGATTCTTTCATTAGGAACATTTTTTTTCTTTTTCTTTTTCTTTCTTTTTTTTTTTTTTTTACATAAAGTACAATGTAGCCATTGTTTGGAGTGTCTGTTCTTGGTACAAAATGATATAAATTAAAAGAGCAGTAAGCAGCTCTGGCTGGGGGAAGGGATAGCACTAGTCATTCAAATCCTCTTCCCATTTTTCTTTTTCCTTTAAACTCTTATCTCCCTTTTAGCTCCTCTGATCTGGGTTTAATTAAATAGCATATGAGATTGTGCCCCAGTCATTTCAAAAGCAGCATCTGTGCTGTGAGATCTATCTCTACTTGGTTGGTAGCTTTTCTTAAGCAAGTTTTGAGGTGAAGGGAAATGAAGTCAGGTGTGGACATCTATTGGAATTAGCACATATTCACTCTCCAGGAGAGACACTTGATTGATAAATCACTTGGTCTTCTTAAAGCCCTGCAAGATCAGCTTGAGAAAATTTAAGCTTTTTACTTCCTTGCAGATGAAACCTGAAAAGAATACTAAATCTGAATCCTTTTTTAATCCTTCACCAAATAATACTGAAGTTGCTCCTTTTGTCATAAAGATCTCTTCCTTTCCACCTTGAGGACCATATTTATACTAGTGTGGTGAATAGAGTACTGAATTAGGTGGCAAAAATGGGGTTCAGATCCTGACACTTATGTTTAGTTGTGCGACCCTGGATTATAATTACACAACCTTTATGGACTTTTCCTGATCTACAAAAAATTAGTTTAGACCAGATGGCATCCAAATTCCATTTTAACTCTAGTTATCTAATAATCCTATTAATGTATGACCTTCATACTGAAGCCTGCTGTTATTTTTTTAACATGTCAAAGGAATAAGTCCACATGTTAAAGACAATATTCTTCTAGATCAGAGGTCCTTAACCTTTTTGTATAATGAACCCCTTTAGCAGTCTGGTTAAGCTTATGAAACCCTTTTTGGAATAATATTCTTAAATGAATAAAATAACATACATGGGATAACAAAGAAAACTAATTATAATGAAATAATTTTAAAATGTTTTTTAAAAGCCCAAATTTAAGGCCCCAAGGTAGTCCATATTCTAGATTAACTAATCACTAATTTTTGAAGTTAGTTCTAAAAAATTCAAAAGTTCAAAATATTTTAACTGCTTATTTTAGTACAAGTTTGAAATTGATATAGCACTGTTTTAACAAGTAATGAAAAAGTCATGTTTGCCTTCATTTTGTTTCTTGTGGTGCATGACAAAGCAGGAACTGCTTGACATTTTTAAATAGGTTACACTTACTCTGATGCCAGACCGACATTTGATCAATGACCTTTTAATTTAAAACAATTGTAATGGGCTATCTTCTATCTTCTTTGTCTGACAAAATGAGTGAAAACAGCCAATAGCCATGGAGAATCCAAGAGAGTCTATATGCTTAGTGGCCATGCATGCTAAGGACACTAAGTAGAGTTTGGAGATTTATAAATTTTATGCTCAATTTCTTTGAATCTGAAGATTCTCCTGAGATGAGCTGGAGTTAGCTCATAAGAATTCTTGAGAGATTTTGTTAAATTTTCAGTTATTTGATGGGTTATTGATTTCAGTTATTGATAGGTTTAAAATTTTAGTTTGGACATTTACACCTAAGAAATCAAACAATACAAACCAGGGCTTGGTTTGTTGTTTTGTTGATTATCTAGACTTAAGGAAGTGATGAAGAAAATGCTAATTTTGCACATTAAATTTAAAAGGGTATCATAGGTATGTTTCAGAGAGCTGATTGTTAAACATTTATTAGCATATTTTTGAGTATTTCTCTAGTTTAGGCTATGACTTTACTGTTGATTTTTGATTCATTGACTAGCTAGGCAGAATTGCAGAGCTGGGAATTCAGTATGGAATTATTGCTTCTTTGTGGTTTGTATTTTATCCTTCAGGATAGAGAGCACTGAATTAGGTGGCTTGTTGAGTCCTATTTCTTGGTCTATGTGATTTTGGGCAGGTCTCTGGGTCTCAGTTTTTTCATCTGTAACATGAAGGGGCTTAGACTTTGACCTCAATGGCTCCTTAAAGCTCAAACCCTATATTCTTAAAAATAGAGGCAGTCTTTGAATTCAAAGAGTTTACAATCTAATGGGGAGGCGAGAAAGGAGGGGAACATCACATAAAAAGAAGTTGAAAAGTGGAAGAATTGGTAGGGGAGGAGGGAGAGAGGGAAACAGGGAGAAAGCACTAGTTGTGGGAGCATTATGAAGAAATCTAAAGAAGTCCAGAAGCAGGGTAGCTGGTGGGAAATGAGAAGACTGTGTTGGGCCCCTTCCTTAAATAGGGCCCCTGGAGTTCATATCCCTGTCTTCTAGTCAGTGAGTTGATTCAGAGGACCAGAGGATACTGATGAGATATGGATACCAAGGTTGATTCAGTCTTGCTGCAGGAGAGTGAGATTTCTTAATGATGAGTTTCTTAGAGAAAGAAAGCAAAATGGAAAAATCCATGTTTATATCTTTTTATAATTCAGTAATTATAATATATAACACATGTATATATTATACAAATGTAATATAATATATATTATAATATATAAATATTATATATATAATATAAATATAATATATAAAAGTATAATTTTCTTTATAAATTTAATATTGATATTATTTTATTGTCTATTGCTCCTATTGGCAAAATGTTGCCCCTTGATTCTCTTTTTATGTTGCGATGGATTGTGGGGTTTTGTTTTCTTATCAAATCTGTCACTTTTTAAATTGTATTGGACCCATTCACATTTAAACTTATGAGAGGTTTGGATTTTCCTCTATTTCTTTAATGATTTTCCCCCTCTGTAAAGACATATTTCTAGTTATTTTAGTTTAATATACATTAAAAAAGACTGTTCCTAACAACTCTTTCTCCTCATTCTCGAAGCCTTCTTCATCTATTTGTTATTTCTTTTCCTGGTTCCAGAATCTTGCCACTTTTATCTAATAATCTAAATCTTTTTATCTTTACTGTTCAGTAGTGAAGGAAATCCCTTCTTTTTCTCATTTTGATTTGTTTTTAAGTTTAAATTTTTTATTTTCTGTGTCAGTTTTCTAAAAAAGGAGTTTTCCCCTTCATTATTTCTCTTTTCTTTCTGTTTTTTCTAGACTTTTTATTCTTTGATTCATGGAACTTATACTTCTTGATTCTTTAGTCCTCTATATTTCTCATGGAGTTAAAACTTCTAAGATAACCATTTTGAGTTTTCTTTTCTAAATGGCTCTTGTCTTAACAATTCTTGCTTCTGGTACCATTTCCTCCCCTTTGTTGTGCCTCATCTGTAGACATACCAATTCCTACAGAAGATAAGAGGATAATATTGTCCCCTAGTAGGAATGCTTTAAAAACATTTCTTTGTTTAGGCTCAGGTTTTAAGGTATGTCATTTTGAGTTCTTGAGCTTCTTTGCTATTTGTAGCCCATTTTCCTATTCTCGCCTATGGTTATTAGTGAGTGCAGAATAATTTTAATAATTTCCTTTCCTTTATATTTGAAGGTCTTCTGGTTGTCTACAGAATTAATAATGTTAATGTAATTAACAAATGATTGTGTCTTGGAATTTTGCAGCATAGATTTTTTTTTTTTTCTGTAGACAATCTGTGTATTATTTTACTTGGCACTTTGCATACCATGGTCAGAAATTCTGAGTGATTTTTAAAATATTTTTTCTTTCCTTATGCTCTTCACCTTTTTTTGGCTTTTCATGTTCTCTTGAGAGACCTATAATCTTTAACTTGTCTATGCATCTTGTCTTTGAGGTCATTGTTTTGCTTGTATAGTGATTGTTTTCTTTGAACATTGCTTTTTGCTTATTTTCTTCCAGGTTGTTTTTTGTTTCTGTATATTTGCATTACCAGTCAATTATTTTCTTTGTGGTTGGCCACCATGAATTCAAGTTTTTCTATTCTGCCAATTATTTCTGCTATACAGACCATAAATTCAATCATTTAATCAACATTTCTTAAGTACTTAAACATTTAAGTACTTAAGTGCCAGGGACTGTGTTTTCTATGTTTAGAATTCTTATTTTTTTTCTATAATTTTGGAATATCTTATTGTGGTTCCATGGTCTTTTGGGAGGGAAGTTTCATCTCCTTTATCAGTTGTTGCTTTCATTTGTTTGTCTTATAATATTTATTTATAGATGTCTGTATTTATTTGATATAGAGGCTTTATCACTTTGTTGTTAATATTTTAACAAAAAGTTGAGCTTGTAATAAAGCATCTTTAATTGAGTTTTCTGCCTCCTAAAATATTTGATAATTTCCCCCTTGCTCAGTTTTTTACTCTTTTCCCTTTGATTTCCCTGGAAACTGGACATCAAAACTAAATAAACTTTCACCACAACAGGGAACTCATGTTTCACGACCTCAGTCTGAGTACCCAAATGGCACTGGCTGGATGTTGGGCTCTTTCCCTCAGGCTTAGTGGAATGCCAATCTTGCTGGCATTCTGCCCCAGATTTCTTAGTTCTCTGGCTGAGTTCTGATATAGTTGTGGTGCCAACTGTAGTTCCAGCCAGAACAAGCATCTACCTTTTGTTTTCCCCAGCATGAAGTTTGGGGAGGCAGAATTCATTTCTTTGGCAAGCCTGTGGATTGATTTATATGCGTGGTGGGCAATGGGGGTGAAACTGTTGGATAATTACTTTAGGGATTAGAGATGAGCTTTTTCTGTTGTTAGCTCACTGAATAGTTATCTCATTTGGTTTCTGGGTATCCTAAACAGGAGAAATTGCTTTATCGATTACATTTAATTTCTATTTTGGAGAAGCTTAAGATGTTTTCAGGGTCAGAGAAAATGTCTAATGCTCCATCTCATTGGTCATGTGACTTGTAAATTGTTGAAATTTAAACCATAAGTTGTCATTAAATTTAAAAAATTAACTTTTTTTAGTTTTTTAACTTTTAAGACTTTTTGATTTCTGAAAACTCAGTTCAAACTTCAGTTTCTTCATCTTTAAAGTACAAATAAAACTATAATGTCTGCCTCACATAATTGCAAGGATCAAATAATACATTTATAGTCATGTTAAAATAGACATTTATACATACACATGTAGCATTTTGAAAGCTTTAGATTCTTCATAAAGACAATGATAATAATAATACTCATTGTTATCTGATTCATCACAGAAAATTTGATGGAATTCAATAGGAGTAAGTCTGAAACAGGTCATTATCTTCCTATTCTTTTATGTTTCTTTTAATGTGTACTATTGCAGTACGGGGGTTAAAGATGACTTCTTTTTTCTGGTAATTGAATAAATAATATATTGATACATAACTTTTCTGTAATTCTTTGAAAGTATCTTTGGCACAGCTCCAATAATAGATAGGATGATGGGGATGATATATGCTTTATAATTACTGGTCATCCATGGTTTTGATTTTTTTTTTTGCTAGGTCTATATTTTCAACATTTCTATTTGGTAGGAAAAAGTCGATTAAGCTATGTTTTTACATTTTTATGGATCAGCATTATTTTTGTTAGATTACAAATAGTTATCACTGATGACACTCTGATTTTAGTATGGGAAGTAGTTAAGTGACACAGTGAATAGAATTTGGGATTTGAAGTCAAGGAGACTTGAGTTCTAATTTAATTTAATTTCAGACACTTATTTTCTGAGGGACACTGAACAAGTCATGTAACTTTTCTTTTTCTTCACTTCAGTTTTCTCACTTGTAAACTGGGGATAATAATAGCTGTCATCTCACAGGATTGTTAGTATTATGCTTCCCATTTTACAAATGAGGGAATAAGGCTAGCATAGTCAGCAGATACAATTAGTATTAATCAGATTTTGAAACCTGAGAGATTGTGGTACAGAGGAAATGAAAACTGGATTTGAAGTCAGAGGATCTGGTCTGAAGACATGGATAGACCTGCCACTCACTAGCAATGTGATTTTCATCAAAGTCAATCAGTCAACACACATTTATTGTGTGCATTTTATGTGTAAGGCATGGTACTAAGAACTGGGATATAAAAACACAAGCAAAATACAGAACCTGCTGTCAGGGAGCTAACATTCTAATGGGGTAGGCAACATACAAATAATACGGATGATAGGTGCAGTGCAAATGAAATTATCTCAGAGGGAAGACATAGAGGAAAGATAGTGGAAGATAATACTGGATTTGAGCTGAATCCTATAGGAGATCAGGGAAATCAAGACAAAGGGGAAGAAGAATCCATACATGAAGGACAGCCAATAGAAAGGTATGGACTTGGGAGATAGACTGTCTCCTAATGTAGAAAGGTCAACATTACTATATTGTAGGGTATGTAGAGGAGACTAAAGTATAAAAAGACTCCAAAAGGTAGGAATGAGTGAGGTTGTAAAAGGCTTTAAAAGCCAGAAAGTGGATTTTAGACTTCAACCTTTTTAATTTTTGTTGTGAGTGTTCTTGGAAAAGACACTAGATGGTCTCCCATTTCTTTCTCCAACTCATTTTACAGATAAAGAAACTGAAGTAAATATAACTTTCCTAGGGTCACATGATAAATATCTTGAGTATAAGTAAGTATACAAGTACATACAGTAAGTATCTGAGGCCAGATTTGCATTCAGAAAGATGAGCAAATCCAGGAGTCCATCTACTGAGCCACCTAGCGTCTCTTGATCCTTTATCCATAGGGAGCTGGGGTTTATTGGGGCAGAGAAATCGCCTTATCTCTATAGGTATCAGTTTCCTTATCTGTATAAACAAGTGAGATCATTCAACTAGATAGTTTCTAAGCCCTCTTCTAGTTCCAAATCTATAATTCTTTGATTAATATTAATATTATCAAATGAGATAATATTTGTTGAATGCTTAGAACAGTGCCTGCCACAGAGTAGGCCTTTAATATGTGTACAGTCCTTTTCTTTTACCCTTTCCTCTATGATTTCTGTAGTCAAAAGTCAGTACTTTTTCTAGGACATTATACTGGTATAAATTCATCACGAATTCTTCCCTGTAAAATCTAATACCAAAGCTGGGGCCACAAATGCTAGTTAGCACATGTGTTATGATAAAGCATTCAGGGATTCCTCTTTCTCACCTCTTTGTCACAGTTCAAGCCTATCTGAATTAGTCACAAAAATCTATAAGCAAGGTCAGTCTTGAAATAGTAAAGTAACTTGAAGAACAAAGATCTTCATTGAAAGGAGTTTTTCATGAAATTGGAAGAGCCAAGTTGTCATGAGATTTTCCCCTTAAATAGAGCATTTAGAAGTATGTCTTTTTAGCCAGAATCACTGGAATGGGGTTTTATGGTGAATACAGAGCCAACATCCTTGTTCTGTTACGCTCCAGGAAACAGGGGAGGTATGAAAATGATCATTTATAATGTGACCCCCTTAGGGGCCTTGCAAAAACACTTTCCAGTAACAAGCCTTTTAAAAAGTACTTAGTTCTCAAGTTCCCTTTGAAGAGAGTGGAAGGATTCAAATTTCAAAATTATAACCTACAAGGAGGCTTCCTGCATAAAACTCTGAACAGGAAGTCTGCAGAATTGGGCAATTCTGGATCCTTGTTCAGTGCCTGAGTTTGTCAAGGAAATTAATTCAGAAGATGGGAGCTGGGTTTAGTTTTTAGATCTGCTCTTGTCATGAGGTACTTACCACTAAAGTTCTACCCTGTTGCCTCTGCATGGAACTGAGGATGTGATCCAGGGTTCCTGAATGCTACACCAGGAGATCTATTTGATTCCTACAAAGCTGGGAGTACTTTGATTGCAGGCCAGATCATAGTTTTAATGTTCTTTCCCTTTATTAGCCTAAAGTTGGCCTTAAATTTCCCCGATATCGAGCCTACCTTTCCCCTAACTGACTGAGTAATTTTAGGGACATTCTGATAAGTGATTCCTATAGGTGCTGACTCCTTCAGTTCCAATTCCATGAAATGTTTTATAATGCAAAGTCTCATTTGCTGCTATAGAAATTCCTCAGGTAGGAAATGGTACAAGGAGGAGAGTGGAGTCTTTTCTAGCTCAATGTATAAGCTTTCCATTTCCCCTCCCTGCAGTGGGAAGATAAGGCAGCCTTTTGGATGCTTCCTCATCAATGTTGGCCAAGGCTCTGCCTTAGTAGGATTTGGTAGTCGTGTGCTTGAACCTATGACAAGTGGTTTTTATAGAATAAGGATAGATGGCTTACAAGTTACAACAAGGAGAAGGGATGCTGTGGGAAACATCATCATGTTTTATTTTATGATTATTCTACAGGAATGGCAAAAACTCAACTACGATATCTACACCTTACGGAAAACTCGAAGAGAAGTAAGAAACAGATGGAAACGCATTTTGGAAGATTTAGGTACAGTGATTATTTAACCAGGATTTTTTTTCCTACTGTACACACATTTTTTATAAAAGTATTCAGATAACAGAAAAACATTTTCCTCCACTTTCCTTTGATTTTTTTGTTTGTTTGTTTGTTTTGTTTTGTTTTGTTTAAAAGTGCCCAGTAATGGTCTGATTACTCTGTATGGATTATTTACTCATTTCTTTCTCTTTTAAAGTCACGTTCCCATTATCTCATAATTCACCATGTCTCAATGATGTGTATATATATATATATATATATATATATATATATATATATATATATATATATATATCTTGGTTGTTATGTTCCATATTATCATTCCACTAAGGTTGTTAGCATACATAGTGGGGTAGAGTGCTGGACTTACAGTCAGGAAGGTGTGAGTTCAAATCTTGCCTGAGACATTTATTAGCTGCATGAACTTGGGCAAGAAATCTTACCTCTGAGCCTCAATTTCCTCATCTGTAAGATGGGGATGATAAAAGCACCTACTTTCCAGAGTTGTGAGAATCAAATGAGATAACACAGAAGGTACTTTGCAAACCTTGCTATATACAAATGCTAACTTTATCACCTTCCTTTTATGATTATCCATAGAAAAAAAATTTTTGGTATCTTAAAAAGTGATGTGTTTGTTAATAATGATAATAATAAAGATGGTGTTGATATATTGCTTTCAAGTTTCCAAAACATTTTTATTTTATATTATTAACACAAATTATTTATTTTAACCTCACAACAATCCTGGGAGGTAAATGCTATTATTATTCCAATGGGTTGTGGAAAGAGCATTGGGTTTGATGTCAGCAATTCAAATCCAGCCTCAGACACTTATTGGCTTTGTAACCCTGGGGAAAAAAAAATCATATAACATTTCTCCCAGTTTCCTCATCTGTAAAATTAGGGGGTTGTATCCTAATGGCTTCCAAAGTTCCTTCCAACTCTTGATTTATGAAACTTCAAAGGGGCAAGTCTTCCTTTTTGAAAGCAGAGAAATGCTAGACCATGGATTACACCCTTTTAATATCATAGAGTTGAGTGATTCTACTATATTCTTTTGGCCTTGGGGTTGGTTCTGCCTGCCTTACTAATTAGAGCTACATATTAGAATCCTGTTTTAAAATATGAACACTCTTTTGGAGAACCATACAATTCATACTTTAGCATGAATTATTTTAATTAGGTTGTTAGGGGAATGATAACAATAGTTCACATTTATACAGCTCTCTAGCTGGTGAAGCAGCCACGACTCTGTTATCTCCATTTTACAAAACAAGAAACTAAGAATCAGTTGTAAATGCTTTGCTAGAGTCACACACAGTTTATAATAAGTAGTACAATTGAGGTTTAAACTGAGATTTCCTAACTCCAAGTCTAGTACTCCTTTCCACGGCAGTATGTGGGAGCTGGATTTGGGAGGAAGCTAGAGTTCACAGTTTTCGATACTTTAAGGAGGAGGGCAGGCTGAGGTGGGTAATCCTTCCCATTTGTGGATGTGGGTACCCATAAAGAAGCATGGGGGAACAAATGGGGGAATTAATATCTAGGATTATGAGAGGCTGAAAGAAAATGGGAGAGGGATGCACCAAAGACACCAAAGTGAAAACAGTCATTTCCCTGCTAAGAAATAATTTCTTAATCAAATCACTGCTTTATAATGGAATTTTTCTATTCTAGGCTTTCAGAAAGAAGCAGATTCCTTGTTATCAGTGACTAAACTCAGCACCATCAGTGACTTTCAAAATACAAGGAAGGCACGGGAGATATTGTTAAAACTTGCTGAAGAGACAAATATTTTTCCAACAAATTGGGAGCTCTCAGAGAGGTACCTCTTTGTGGTGGTAAGTGGATGACTTTTCTCTTTCTTCACCTAATATTACCTTAAACTCCCCTATCTTTTCTGCTTAGCATGTGAAAAAATGGATTTTGATATTTTTTAGCCCCAATAATATTTTTAGATTCAATTCAAGTTGGCATGTGACAGTGGAATCCCAGTACACATGTTCTTTGGAAATCTGATAGTCAATGGATGGAGAAAAGGGGATGGGGCATAGGTTTAAATTTTTGTCTTTAGAACCAGGCTTGGAGGCTTGTTGAGCTCAACACCTCCCTTCTTTCTGGCCTTGGCTATGTGTATTTGCCTATATTCCTTAATATAGGTCAAGTCTTGTTGGGAGATTCCAAACCTTTCCACTAACTTCTCTACCTCAGCTTAGACTTTGAGATAAATCTAGCTCCTTTTGTTGGCCATAAATTGATAAAATAGTTTATTACAGATAGATTTTTGTCCCTTCTTGCCCCTTATACAAACACTCTGAGATATATCTGATAAGATTGGAATTGGGCAAATAATAGGATATCTGATGGGACAGGGAGATCATCAATGGACCATGGGTCATGGAATTTTAGAAGAATTAGGAAGGCGTTGTAGAGATCACAGCATCATAGACTTATGACTTCCCTAAAACACACTTTCCTGCTAATTATTTCCTATTTATATTGTATACAGCTTGTTTGTACATATTTGTTTGCTTTTTGTGTCTCCCATTAAACTGTGACTCCATTGAAGATTTTTGCACTAATTTGTATCTCCAAATATCTAGGTCTCTAAGTACACTTTTCATCACATCATAGGATCATAGAATATACAAATAGAGGCTGATACATGTTGGGGATGTGTTTATAAAGTAAATCAGTTTAGTCTTGTCATTTTACAGATGATTTATAGATGAGGAAACTGAGACCTACAGATGCTAAATGATGACACAGTTTTGAACTGGTAGAACTGGGATTTGACTCCAGTTTTTGTTCCCAGATTCAGTACTCCTTCCACTGCCTCATAATCAATATCTTTACAACATAGTCAACAAGTGAGAAATCCTGCTCGTGAAAGATAATGACAATGGGAGTTAACATTTTTATAAGCTTTAAGGTCATGAAGAATTTTTTCATCCATTATTCACCTCCCTTGATATTCACAAGGACCCTATGAATTAGTCAGGATATTTAGGCGTCAGGCAGTAATGGTCTTGGGGCCACTAAATCACAGAAGCTTAGAGTTGGCAGAGCCCTCAGAGGACAAACCTGCAAAATTTGATATGTAGATTTGAATTTCAGCTCTGAGGTTTTCCAAGGCTGATATTTGACAAATCACTTTACTTCCTTGGGCCTCAGTTTTCTCATATGTAAAATGGGAGGAAGACTAATAATATTTGTACTGCCTCCCAGAGTTGTGAGGAAAATGTGTTTGTGAACCATAAAGCACTGTATATAAGTGAGCAATTTTAATAATCAGACTTAATAACATATTTTGATTAAAAATTAAATTTAATATGCTTAATAAGTATTGGTTGATTAATTCATTGATTATCTATACAGCAATGGGACTTAAATAAGAAAGTAAGCTTCTGCTTCCTCCTTTGGAAAAAAAAAAGGAACTTGGGCTAAGTGATCACCAGGTCATGTCTAGCTCTGCTGTTCTATTAACTATGAATATACCCATGGGATATGTGTGCATGCGTGTGCACTGGTTCCTGAAGGAACTCAATGCTTAATGGGGAAAATAAACATCTCAATGATTATGTATGGATAAGCTATATACGGGATAAATTGGAGATAATCAACTAAGGGAAAATACTTAATAAAACTTAAAAAAACAGTGTTAAATACATGTGTTAATTGATTAAAGGTAAATGTTTAATCAATATTTTAGTTTTTCCCAATTACACATAAAAACAATTTTTAGCATTCATTTTTTAAAAATTTTGAATTCTAAATTATCTCCTTCCTTCCTTCCTTCCCTTACTCTCTCTAAGAAGGCTGATAAAGGTTATAAATGTGTAGTCTTGCAAGACCATAGTCATGCAAGTCTACATTAGTATCAGTCACACTGTAAAAAGAAGGCACAGACAAACAAACAAATAAAAAATCCAAGAAAAATAATGATTTTTTTTTTAAAGCTTTGGTCTGCCTTCAGACTCAATTCTGGAGGCATATAGCAGTTTTCATCATGAATCTTTTGGAACTGTTTTGGATCATTGTATTGCTGAGAATTGCTGAGTCTCTTGGTTCTGCTCGTTTCACTTTGTGTCAGTTCATGTAATAAATAGTGTCACCATCTAGCAGTTTCATTTGTGACTTTCAGAGCCTTTTTCCACTGAGAGCAGCCCTGTCTTATGCCTCTGCATTTTTGCTTTTAACAGGATCGTCTCATTATTCTTGATGCTGCAGAAGAGTTTTTTAAAATGGCCAGCCTCACTTATCCCAAAAAACCTGGACTGACCCACTTGGCCGATGGCCATAAGGAACCACCCTACCTTCTATTTCCAAGCCCCTAAAGAGATGAACCTGGAACAGAACTTGAATTTTTCCCTGGGGACTCAGGGCAACCAGCCAAAGTACCATGGATTTTCTTTGGAGAAGTGCAAGTAGGAAGGAGACAAAGGGAGAGAATACAAAAAGTGTCTGTGGTGTGATTAGTTCACATATCTGTGCGCAGAAGCATGTGGAACCCTGATCAGCTCTAAGGAAGAACTAAACTAGCCCTATTGTGGGCCTTGTTCTAGGAGATATTATAGTTAAAGATTGTAATCCTTAGTTAGGAGGACTCACCTTGTGTGTTTAAATTATTAGGGAAACCCCATAGTCTTAGTTCTTCCTTTGAAGAACTTTAAATTCTGCTGATTTTCATGAAAGCAAAATTCAGTAATTCAACAAGTTAAAAATAAATGCCTCCTATATGCAAAGTACAGTCTTAGGCGCTGGTGGAGACAAAGATGAATAAGACTTGGGTTCTGTCCTCAGCTCACAGTCTAGTGGGGAATGGGGCAATAGACCAGGTAAATGAATCTTAGTTGATAGGAAGCTGCTGGTTATCCCATGTCAGGATGAGCTATTTTCAAATAGTGTACAATAAAATCTGCTGAACCCAACAATAAATCTAAACCAAATGTGGTTTAATTTCTCTTTGGTCATTCAGAAAACACTTTAACTCCTCATGGCGCCTCAGGACTATAAGTAGTTAATATTACTTTTTATGCAAAAAGGATGTTGGGTCAATTATTAGAGATGTATAGAAATCCTGGGTTTGGAAGCAGGTTTTTAAAGGTTAGTCCAAAAATGCTACTTAGAGGAGTGAAAGGCCCATCACTGGAGATACTCAAATAGAGTTAGGGAGTGTATAAAGAGGATTCTCCTCCCCCCCCCTTTTTTTAAATTTATTTTTTTAATAAAGCTTTTTATTTTCAAAACATATGCACGGATAATTTGACAACACTGATCCTTGTATAGTTTGGTGTTTCAGATTTTCTCCTCCTTCTCCACACACCCTCCCCTAGATGGCAAGCAATCCAATATGTGTTAAACATGTTAAAATATATGTTAAATCCAATATATATATATATAAACATATTTATACATTCTTCTGTTGCACAAGAAAAAGGAAATAAAAAAAGAAAGCAAATGAGTAAGAAAACAAAATGCAAGTAAAACAACAACAGAAAGAATGAGAATGTTATATTGTGATCCACATTCAGTTCCTGCAGTCTTCTTTCTGGGTGTAGGATGACTCTCTTCATCATAAGATCATTGGAACTGGTCTCAATCATCTCGTCGTTGGAAAGAATCACGTTCATCAGAATTGATCATTATATAATATTTATGTTGCCATGTATAATGATTTCCTGGTTCTGCTCACTTCACTTAGCATCATTCATGAGTCTCTCCAGGTCTCTCTGAAATCATCCTGCTGGTTGTTTCTTACAGAACAATAATATTCCATGACATTCATATATCATAGTTTATTCGGTCACTCTCCAGTTGATGGGCATCCATTCAGTTTTCAGTTTCTAGCCGCTGCAAAATGGGCTGCCAGAAACACTTTTGCACATGTGGTTCCCTTTCCTTCCTTTAAGATCTCTTTGGGATATACCAGTAGAAACAAAGGGTATGGGGATTACTTTTTGGAAAGGAGCTACAATATATTAACTTTGAGCTTCCTTTCAACTTTGATCTTCTATCCTTCTCAATTACTAGGTTTCTAGAAAGCTTGAGTTTACTGTTAGAAAGATGAAAAATTTGGGTCTTCCTTAAATGTGAATACAGAGAGATCAATTTCTTGAATCTAATGATATCAGATTACCTCATTCTCCCTATTATCTATAAAAGTCAGAAGGATAACTAATGAAAAGCCTTTTTTTAAAAAGTAGATCTAAGGCAGCTAGGTGGTGCAGTGGATAGAACGTCAGCCCTGAAAACGAAGGACATAAGTTCAAATCTCATCTCAGACACTAATACTTCCTAGCTGTGTGACTCTGGACAAGTCACTTAACCCCAGTTGCCTCAGCCAAAAAAACAAAACAGATCTAACCATTTTATTTCATGTCCAGTAGAATGTAAGCCCCATGAAAGCAAATATATATGTTTTTGTCTAGCAGAAGTCTTATCAGAGATGCTTAATAAATCATCTTGAATTGTTGCCATCTATAAACTGAAATAGATTTTTTTTTCTTTTGCTGAGGCAATTGAGGTTAAGTGACTTGCCCAGGGTCACACAGCTAGGGAATGTTAAGTGTCTGAGACCAGATTTGAACTCAGGTCCTCCTGACTTCAGGGCTGGTGCTCTATCCACTGTGCCATCTAGCTGCCCCCTGACATAGATTAATGTGGGTTTTTTTTATGCGATGCCCATATTCTTTTATTTCTTCTTCAGCCGTGATGATTAGTAGACAATGATTGTCCCCTAAGTCAGAGGTAGAGTACTTGACCTGGGAGCCTGCAGCCTAACTGCTATGACTGTGTCTGAGACCTTGTTTTGCCTTCAGTTCTGAAAGGATGCTCAATGCAATAACACAGTCTGGCAAATCCCTTTCAACCACCAGTACTTGAAATGCTCCTTAGATAACTGAGAAATGAGCCTTGAAATCTGATTGCCCAGTTTTCCTAGATAAGTGAGCTCCTTACACTGACTCCTTTTTAAATAGGAGCATTTTATTTTAAAGGTTTTAAAAGTATCTGGGATTTATTAGTTGAATACTATGTAAAACTGTGGTGTTTGTAATTTTTTATTTTAAATTCAACTTCCACATAGTTGACCCCAGTTTAAACTGTGCTGCCTGTTTAATTTCTCCAAGAGATTGTGTCTGGATTTTTTTTTTTTTTTTTTTTTTTTTTACTCTGGCTTTCTCTTTGGTCAATTCAATGCATTTTATAGAAGAAATTAAGAGACTCTTGCTGTATGACCCACTGAAATGATGTATCAGTTAAATATAATTCCTGGTTCAATAAGCAGCAAAATAGAAGACTTGCTTCTTTAAGAACTCAACTTAGATACATTTCTAAAGGCAGCTTTCTTATCATGTCTCTGTGTTGTTTCAACATAAGCTTATTTTGGGAGGGAAAAAAAAAGACTTTGAAAAGCAAATTGTTTTTATCTCAGTTCTTGATTTTCTCTTTTCTGCTTTCTGTCTTCTTGTTTTCAGAATAGATGAGATTGGTTGCATTTATGGAAAACATAAGGCTTTTAAGTAACTATTCCTTTACTTATGGTAATGAAATGCAACTCTGATTATAAAAACACACTAAATTATACAATTGTTTTTTCTCCAAGATGCTAATGGGTTTTATATATACCTCTCATTTATTCTCATGATATTTCTGTGGAATACACAAGAGCAGAGAATATATATCAGTCTCCTTTCCTCTTCCATTGTATTCTGTAATTTTTAGATAGAGATAGAGAGAGTCATAACTTGCCATTATTTTTGTACCTGGAGCAAGCAATACAAAATGTGCTCAAGGCCAATGGCATAAAATACTTCAAATCAGCTTCTTCAGGCAAGTTCATTTGTTTGTTTTTTCTCAATAGTATTTTATTTTTTCAAACATATATAAAGATAGTTTTCAACATTCATTTTTATAAGATTTTGTGTTCCAAATTCCCCCACCCCCAACTCCTCCCCTCCAGCAAGGAAATATAGGTTAAACATGTACAATTCTCTTAAATATATTTCCATAGTTGTTATGTTGTACAAGAAAAATTGGGGGAAAAATCACAAGAAAAAACAAGCAAACAGAAAAAGGTGAAAATAGTATGCTTTCATCTACATTCAGGCTCTATAACTCACTCTGGATGTAGATGGCATTTTCCATTCCAAGTCTATTGAAATAGATATTCATTTGTGACTCAGAGAAAGAGGGGGACAGAATAGGGAATACAGGACATTGCAAGGCTGCTAAGGAATGGAAGGGTATGTGTGTGAATTTTAGGAAGGAGAGAACTTTTCGAGAGAAGCTCACCTGGAGTTTGGGAAAGAAGAAAGGAAATATGTCATGTATGTTTTAAACAATCATTCTTGTTATCTAGGGACTAAGTTCAGTTATATGTACCTGCTGACAGATATCAAGAGTAAGTACCTAATAAGTTTCAATGCCCTAGACCACCTCTCCAGTCACTCTACTCTACAAAGAGTAGTTCATGAAGGAAGTTTTCATCATTAATCAAGGGCCAGAACTGGAATTCAGTAGAGCCTCACTGGCAATACTGATGCAGCTGCTCCATAAGCCAGATGTTCCCATGTATCCAAATAAGGTCCAAATGTAGTCCCTGTTGAGGAAAGAAAAGAGAATAGTATGATTTTGTATTTTTTTCAGCTTCATATGTAATCTAATGATTGACTGATACTAAGACCTGTCTTACTAGATGCTTGGAAGTATAAGAATGTAGCCAGAGACATACAAAGAAAATTTTGTACTTTTTTTTTTTTGTATTTTTTTGTACTTTTGTATCACTAAAGTGATTCTAGTAATGACAGAAGCTGTTGGGTCAGACAATTAGAACTGTGTTGAGGCTCATATGAAATAATGGATATAAAAGCATTTTTTTTAAGCCTGGAGTCACCATGTAAATACCAGATGTTGTCATCACTGTTCATTGTCATCATCATCATCATCATCATCATCATTATCACTACCACAAAATCATCATCAATCAGACTTTGGTCCTTAGGTTTCTAGTCTGATGATGACTTTATCACTTTAGCATTTTCCTGCACCCTGCTGAACTCAAGTAATATTTATAATACAAAAAAAGAATGTACAGGTAAATGGTTAATAACCAGGATCTTTGGGTATTTGTGTAGAGGGAATTGTATGGGAGCTATTCTATTTTGGAAGAACTCAGAAATATTAAGAAATCTCCACTTAATATGAAACTGAAATTTTCCCTTTTTACAACTACAAACCATTATTTCTAGATACAGACATTGGGAGTTCGACGGAATCTTAGAAACCATCAAATCCAAAACCTTTGTTTTACAGATGAAGAGACAGAAAACAGTTAAATGATTTGCTGAAGGTCACACAACTAGGAAGTGAGTTGTGATTTGAACACTTCCTGACTCCTCTATCTAGTATAACATACTGTTTTCTAGAGCCAAAAAGAATCAGTTTAATTCTTCCCTTTGGGACCTTCAAGTTCTTAAAGACACACACAAATACACACAATACACATGCATACTCAGGTTGTTTTAACTACTTTATTAATACTTTCTAAGCCTAGATAATAAAACCACCCAATAATTCAAGCCTTGATTTGTTGTTACAGATTTCTGGATATAAACACTCACAAAGAAAACAGTAATTTTTTTCTTTTTTTACAAGCTATAGGCTGATTAGAGCTAATTTCAGCACACTCCTGTCTGTATTTAAAGCAGACAGGATCATAATGACTGTGTGGCTGTTGAATAATGACCATATCTTTAATAAGGAGTATAAAAAGAGACAGGCACAATGACCTAACTTTGGATGGCTGGGGAACAGTGATATCCAGAGACCATAGGATATCCAAAGACATAGGACTAAAGGAATGAGTGGTCTTTTGTGATATATATGAATTCTAACAGTCATACCAGCACTGCCCTGTTTGTCTATATCCTTTTACTACTTTACTTTGTACTTTCCTGTGTATTCAAAAAAATGATTTCACTGATGCTTTTTTCTTTTCTTTTTGAGGTATCATTACTTTAACAAGAAGACCTTTCCTCTTGTATCTATGATTTCTAGTCAGAGGCAGACTTAACATAGTCAGGCCTCCTGGTATTTTCAACTTAATGGACAAACATATCACTGTTTAGCCAGTTATCATCAGTGGTTAAAAAAAAAAAAGTAGCTGACTAAATGGATGTATGGGTGGATAATGGTGAGTATACAAAATATCTCTGGGTTAATACACTGAAAAATAAAGTCATGGACAACAGAGCAGAAAGCCTAGATTTTGAGTTGGAAGAGACCTTGGAGGTCATGGAATCCAGTCCATACATGGACAAGAATCCTCTCTACAGTATACCTGATAAATGAGTACTAAACTTTTTCTGCTTTTTTTTTCTGCTTACTAAACTAAACTGCTTTTTCTCAGGGCAACTAGATGGCCCAGTGCATAGAGCACTGATCTTGAAGTCAGGAGTACCTGAGTTCATAATTGGCCTCAGACACAATACTCACTAACTGTGTGACTCTGGGCAAGTCATTTAACCCCAATTGCCTCACCAAAAAAAAAAAATACTTTTACTAAGGTATGAACTTATGACTACCTGAGAAAACCCATTCTATTTTGGAAGAACTCAGAAATATTAAGAAATCTCCACTTAATATGAAACTGACATTTTCCCTTTTTTACAACTACAAACCATTACTTCTAGATGCAGATATTGGGAGTTCGACGGAATCTTAGAAACCATCAAATCCAAAACCTTTGTTTTACAGATGAAGAGACAGAAAACAGTTAAATGATTTGTTGAAGGTCACACAACTAAGAAGTGAGTTGTGATTTGAACACTTCCTGACTCATGTGCCCTACCTAGTATAACACACTGTTCTCTAGAGCCAAAAAGAATCAGTTTAACCTTCAAGTTCTTAAAGATAGCTATCATGATTAATTTATATTGACCTTACACAATCCACAAAATCCTTCAGATATTTTTTTTATCTCTAGCCATTTCTTTCCCATCTTTGTGATATTTATCCCTTTTCAATTACATCTAGCTTTCTGACCTTGGGTAAATCACTCAAACTAAGTATACTAGGCAATTTTTTGCCAAGAAGATGCTGATGTACACCAGTGGAGGAAGTCCTTACCTGGGATTTCCCTATATACCAAAGTATAGGTCAAATATCTGTTCCTATTCTTAAATTTCATTTTAGTTGATATGGACCCAAAGCTCTAGCCTGTTGGAGTTTTGGTGGATCTTGACTGCTACCCAAAGTGTAGATTATCCTTTTCCAAATACGTGTCATCTGAAAATTGAATAAGCCTTCTTTAACTCAAATAATTTATACAAATATTAATAGTGTAAGTACTAGATTCCTGGGAGAACTAGAGACTTTTGAAGCAAATTAATGAATACTCTTTGGGTCTATTTCCTAGAGAGCCAGGAAGGTTCTCTTTCCTTCTATATACTGTTTCCTATTGGAGCTTTCTTTCATATTGCATCTTCAATTGCAAATCATAAAATGATGGACATTTTAGGATTACCCAATCTCTGGAGATCTCAGGTATTTTCATTTCAACCAAAACACAAGTCCATCAACAGTACATGAATGCCCTGACTTTCCCCAATCCCTTCAATATTGACTGTTCACTATTTATTTTTATTTTTTATCATTTTGTGTGCAATGAATTGAATCTGTATAGAGTAAATTATTTCAATTCACACTTATTTCTCTAATAGTCATTTGGAACTGGAATTTTCATAAAATCACAAATCCTCAGAGTTGGAAGAGGTCTTGGGACAAATAAAAATACAAATAATTCTTAAACAATATCTAGGTGGTAATAATCTTCAGGGAGTGGTAACTCTTGGGAATAGTTCTCCATTTGTAGAATTCTCCAGAGTGCTGCTTTATAATATACACTACATATCATTCTTACTATGCAAAACACAAAAGTCTTTTTTAATCCTTTATAAAAATATTACTTGACAGATCTTATGAACATCCACTGCATCCTGTATTTTGTTCCCAAGACACACTGATGGGTATGTTTCTAGGTATCTACTATCATGTTCTTTAGTTTATAGAATACTGGTTGAGCTAGACAAGCCTGTAGAGAACCTTATAAAACTGTAGACTTGGAAGTGGAAGAGAACTTAAAGGTCATTTAGTCTTTAACCCTCTCATTTTGCAAAAGAGGAAACTGAGATTGAGATGTCATCTCTCTGAAAAGCAAAATAATACAGTTAAACACTGAGAAAAGTAATATACAATTGCTATATCCAAAAGGAATTTATTATATTACATATTTCTTTGAATTCAAATAAAGATTTTCATTCATTTTAACATCACTGTTCATTTTGTCTTTATAATTCTCTTGCCAATCTGCAATTTATACTAAAAACATGTATTTAGTAGTAGTAGTAGTAGTAATTAGATTTTAATCAAGTAAAATGTGGGTAGTGTGATCTATATTAAGACCAATATTTAATGAAACTCAATTCAAACTATCACAAAAAAAATGTTTCTTTGATGACTCAATGTGTCACAGAAGAGAGAAGATTTGGATCACTAAAAACTAAGTCCACGGAGTGCAAACTCTGACAGATCCTACATAATTGGACAGCCTTTGAGAATGGCTCAGGAATGGACTTTGTTATCCAAGGATGAACCTGATAAAGCATGAAGAGGCTTGGAAAGTCGACTGCTAGATGACAAACTTTTTTTTTTGTTGTTGTTGTTGTAGAGACCCTTGAAATGGACAAAAATAGTAAACAACTCCCAATCCAGGATGATCCTTTTCGAATTCTGCTATGATAGTGACTTAATAATGGAAAAAGAGCCAGAAAGTTCTAGGAATCATAAAGCTCTTTACCCTTTCCATAAACTCAAATGTAATTGTTGGTAATCTTGTGGAGTTTTTTCATTGTTCCATGATTCCTGACTTGACACATCACTGGAGGGATTGAATCATAGACATATCGGCATTCTATAAACGAAATTGTAAGACATTTCAGCTCGATGGAAATATACCTCTTGGGTTTTCCACATAAAAACGAAGAAGTTTTGGTTTCATTATTTATTTGTGAGGCAGCCTGATGCAGGGGAAACAACACTGGCTTAGGTGACAGAAGACCTGGATTCAAATCCTGTCTCTTTTCTCTATTATGACCTTGAGCAAATTGCCACATTTAAAAGGTGAAGAATTACGTGAAGTAGTTGATAGAATCCTTCCAAGTGAAATGAACCTATATTTTGATAGATAATGGTTTCATTGCAAAAATGGTCATAGACAAGGAGAGCAAAAAATTTGTTGGAAAATATATGATAAAAATGAAAGAATATTCTAGACTAGTCAATAGCAACATGCCTGTGCAATATGGATACTGCTTTTATGAAAAAAATTGGAAAGAAATCAACTCAACAAAGATTAAGAAAACTTTTACCTGATTCAGGTACAATCTTCTCTGATTCAGTTAAGTCACTTTGGGCAAGTTACTTACTGTAGCTAAGGCCCTATTTCCTCATTCATAAAGTGAGGTTTGCAATGCTTACATTATTAGGTTGCTGTAGGAAAATACTTAGCAAGCTATAAAGTACTACATAATCCATTATCATGATACTTTAGTCATATATCTAATCAGTTACATATTGGAGCAATCTAATACAATGCTGAGAGCATTGGATTTGAAGTTAGAAAACTTGGGTTTGAATCCCAGTTTTGGTATTCACTACTTTTGTAGCCTTAATTCATCTCCATAACTGTAAATGAGGAGTTTGGATCATTTGATCCCTAAGATCCAATAGCTTCAAAATGTGAAAAATGGACAAAAGCAAAAACATTGTCTCAATTAATTTAAGAAGCCTAAAGAATAAAACCAAATTACTATAATGGAGAGAGCCTAAAAAACATAGAAATCACTCTTCTTTTGCCAAGTAAAGAAATAAGGCAGCTAAAGACAGCATTGCTCGTTTGAACAAAATTACAGAGAAGACTAACAGAAAATGGAGTAATTCTGTATCACAAAAACAGCTTGAAAAGAAAATGATCCACAAGAGACTGTAGTGTGAAATCCAACTAAGATCATCCCAATAATGCTTAAAAAAGAAATTAGACTTTAGATATGAAATGGAATAGATCTTCTAACGTTTTTACTCTCATTTATGATAATTGTGAAACTCACATTTCTAGTCTGTTATCCCAGTACTGTATGAGAGGACATGGTAATGATATCTAGCAAGATGAATTTAGGAACAGTGCCTAGATCTAATCAAATATAAATAAGAGGAATCTGTTTTAGAGATGATGTGATTTTAAAGGTTCTTTTTTTTCCTAGTACATAGTAGAAGTTTGGGGACTTGGCAGAGTTGGTTTTACAAGGGAATGTGGCAGATTCAGTAATACTTAAGTCTTTACTATAGAGGATTTTAACTCACCTATGGAAAAAATATCAAAATGTAATTTTTTATGGTCAGATTTTTTAAAAAGTTATTTAAATATTTTTTCCCCTAGCTGCAGGAAAAGACAATTTTAAACATTCATTTAAAAATTTGAGTTCCAAATTTTCTTCATCTTCCCCCTCCCTGACACAGTAAACAATTTGATATAGGTTATACAAATTCAATCATACAAAATATATTACTCTATTAGTTATATGAAAAAAGAGATAGGCCCAAAGGAGAAAAAAGCCATGAAGAAATACAGAAAATGAAAAATAGTATTCTTTAATCTGTATTCAGAAACCTCAATTTTCTCTCTGAAGGTGGATAGTATTTTTCATCATGAGAGAATTGTCTTAGATTATTGTATTGCTGAGAACAGCTAAGTCATTCACAGTTAATTATCTTACAATATTGCTGTTCTTGTGTACAATGTTTTCCTGGTTCTGTTCATTCCACTTTGTATCAGTTCATTTAAGCCTCAAAGCCTAACTTGAGACCCAGAGAATTGGGGCTCAGTTAATTAAGAATACAACTAGGTAAGTCGCCAAATCTTAGGTGCAGGCGTCTTAAGGGAATAACAGCAGTAACAGGAGGAAAGGGGCCAAAGGTTCTATGAGAACCTACCCTTCAGATTCAGTCCACTAGGGTTGTTACAATCTCTCTTCACTTTTTTCAGTCAAGGTCTTTTGTCACCTCGACACCAGGGGGAACTTGATAATATGGGTAAAGGTCATGGGTATTATAGGGAGGAGGGAAGTTCTTGCTCAAGCATATCTGAATGATTTTCCATCTCTAATGTCAAATACAGACATAGACTAGGGATCAACCAATAAGGTAGATTAATGTGGGACATGAAGTTTATTTTTTTCTTTTGAGGGGGGGAGATGGAGTTTCAAAAAAGAATGGAAGCTGAAGAGAGAATATTATGAGATTAGAAGAGGAGTTAGATCTGTAATAGAGACAGCCTGCTATAAAATATTTGGCCAAATATCTTTCTCAGAGTTCATCTTTATTATCTTTCTCAGAGTTTCCTCTTTAATCAAATCAGAGAACTATGGATTTAATAGGAGAATTCTCGCTAATTAAAATTAACTCAATTAGCAAAAACAAAGTTTACAGATTGGGAGTGTATTAAGTAACAAAGTTAGGAATTTCCCTCCATAGGAATCTTGAAGACATTAGTATTTGGGATGGTTGGCTCACATCCTATCTGGACATAGAGTAGGGAACTAATAATGACTTCTTGAGGTTCCATTCAACATCATATTCGCTAATTTATTATGTCCTTATAAACAAGCCATTCCATGCTATTTTCCTTTAACTTTCGGTGAGAAGTGTTCACACCATAGTAACTCTAGCCAAGAAACCTCAACGTTCTTCCTTTCTATTTTGAGGACTTTGCACATCAGCCACAAGGTTTATCTGCTGTTGTAAATCTTAGTAAACACTAGAGGTCACTGTTGATTCATGCTGAATTCTGGCTGGAGCCTGTCAATTTTTTTCCATTTAAAAGCAGGAATAATCTCAAAGGCCTGAGTCAGTACACAATATTCTATTGATTTCTTCCTCCACCTCCCATTGGTGATTGATTTAGAGAGCCTGTTTTGATAAACACTTTTCTTCTTCCAAAGAACATCTGCTGGTTGGCAGGAGGAGAGAAGGTCTTCAATGTTTCCCTGGGGGGGGGCACCCTGCATTCTTCATCTATTCTTTAACAAAATAATGATCAAAATCCCTTTTCCCCTTCTATTATCCTGTCAGTTTCTTTAACAATAGATGTGGTTTTATTTTGTGGGTGGGGCGGGGAGAGTGGAAATCGTATTTATTCCTCAAGCTAATTTTTTTTTCAGTTTTTTTGGCAAAACAAATTTAAAAAAAAATTTACAATTAATGCTGAAATCAGCTACATGTTTAGTCTACTGTTGTGTGAATATTTTAATAGTACTATATTTGCAGATTACCTCAATAACAAAGTATAATTAATAACTTAAATGGCTTCATTTTTCATCAATGATTAATTTTATAGGTAGACAAAAAAGCCTGGTGCAGTCAGAGAACCAGGGTTCATATCTCTGCTTTGTTATTTACTATGGTTAATCTCTTTGTTATTTTACTATTTGGGTTTCAGCTTCCTCATCTTTCAAGTGAGAAGTTTATATTAGAAGGATCTTTAAGATCTTTCCCAGTTCTAAATTAATTTGATGACTTTGTAATGAGACTGGGCTTTTGAACAATCACAAAGTTATTTTCATAGTCCCCCAATTCTCCTTGAATTAAAAGCCTATTTTTTTTTTTTTTTTGGCACTAATAGTCTTCCAGGGATGTTATTTGGCTGTAGGTCATAAAAAACTATGGCTTCCAGAAAGCTAAAGTTGAAGAGAACCCAAAAGGCAGTGTAGATGTGAGCAGATGACAAATAAGGCATTTGGCAGGAAAATTGGTATAAAAGATATTGTCAAAGAAATTTATGCCTGAGAGACAAGATTGTCATGTAGCAAGAGCTAGAGATACTCGATTGATATCTTACATGATCCTTTTAAAAAATCTATGCCAAGAGAATGTAAGACCCCTGGCACATTGGATGAATCCTTTCTTACAAATCTATGGGAGGACAAGGACAAGAACTGTATGAAATGAGTAGATATAGCTGGGCTATCATTTGCATCAATGGAGGGTGACCACTGGAGAGTAACTCCTACATGAGTGAAATCAGAGGTTCATTGGAGTAATAACTAAATAGTGGAATATAAGCTTGGATTCACTTCATACTCTCATTACTATATCAAAATACAAAATACTCATAATTACTACATTATAAAGTTGGCAACATTTTTATTTATGTTTTAGTAAAATTAGGATCACAGTTTTGCTCTCAAGGTTATCTCGTTTAATTCCATCATTTTAAAGTGAGAAAACTTTGGTCCATAGGAATTAGGTCAGTGGTCTAACCTCACAATGCAGGACTACAATTAAATGGAATGAGTGCCTATTTAGAATAAGACAAGTATGATAGCCAATGCTTATCTCATGGTTTCTGGAGGAAAATATATTCCAAAATGAATTTTGAAAGTCCATTTCTAAGTTGGGGACACTTTGCATTTATAATGGAAAATTTCCAACTTTGGTGTTTTTGCTTCTTTTTATAATTGACATGTCTTTCCATTAGATGGGAACTAATTGTATCCTCTTCTACCCCCATTCTTATATGTGCTAAAAGAATGGGTTCTTTTAGATTTATGAGACAATGACTCAGGATCAATTTTACCAATCAATTTAAAATGAGGATGAGGCTCCCATTCTGCTTTGGAGTACATTCTAAAAGCAGGGCTACCATATACTTTTTTCCTATTTTATCTAGATCTTATTTCCAGAACTGTAACTAGTGTGGGGCAGATAGGATTTTGGCTTCAGTCCTGAAATTTAAAGAATATTGATAGTATTTGTACTCTTTCAGTAGGTAGAATCAACATAACAGATTTTATTTAGTGAGAATAATTAAAGTAGGTGAGGGGATAGCTCTACAACATGATACAATACCAGAAAGTTTTCTCCCTTCCTTTGATAACTACCCTCCAATGTCTTAGATCTATTCTGGGCCCCTCTCTTATTGAGTTGTCTTCAACTATGGGCCTTGAACCCTCTCCTCTAATTGCTTTATCTTAAAAGATTGATATAAGTGCCCTTTTGAGGGTCTGCTTGCTTGGGATGAGGGGAAGGGCACTAGAATTGCTAGTTATAGTGCTGCTTATTTTCTTCAGCAGCGAAAGCTCTTGCTAGAATAACTGTTTTCTCTACATTATGCACAGCTTTAGCACTCCCTGAATGACAGATGATAATACAGGAGATTCTCATTTCATGGCCATAAATTCAACCATCTCTATACTCTGGGCATCAGTTAAGTATAGTACTAGGAAGCTACTGATATCATTCATTCTGTTAGCCAGAACGAGCTATTGCCAGCTACTTCTATACATCCATAGCAAATGATAATTGATATTCCTAATATGATTCTGAGGCATGGCAGGTTTCTGAAGTGCCTCGTGAATCACTGAGCAGAGATTGGGCTCCACACAGTTTTAGTGGTAAGCATATTTTATTGAATGCTCATTTAAAGCATAGGTAATTGAGTAGTAAGATGCTTGCACTAGGAGTCAGGAGGGCTGAACTCTAACTCAAGCTTTGCCCCTAACTTGCTGTGTGATCTGGAAAAGATCATATAATTTCTCTGGATCTCAGCTTTCTCATCTGCAAGATGAGAAGGAATATCAGTATTTTCCAGTCTCTAATCTGTGTCAAATTTTCACCAATCACTCAACTTTTACTACCAAGGATTCTGACCTTATGGATCTGGGCTCTTGTAGCTCTAAGCATTCGCTCCAACAATATAGATTGCAACCCATTCTGTGACTCTTATCCAAGTTTTCTCTAAGTATTCCATAAGAAATCTATTATAGGACATTGCATAGATTTCTTATGGAATACTTAGAGAAAACTTGGATAAGATATCCATCTTTCTCCTAATATTGGAATGATACCACTGGAGTAGTTTGGTGGTCCACTTAGGGATCCCTTACCTTTGTCCCATAACTAGCCCATCTATATCATTCCTTCATGATATCTTTTGCTCCTATTTGTCCTTGAAATACCTTCTTCACTATATATTACATTTTGCTCCTACCCATCAAAATACCTTCCCCAAAGAGGAGAATCTGGAACATCTCATTGTTCACAGAGAAATCCTTCTTCAACTTTCTTACATATTTCTAAATTGTTTCTTAGAATGGTTGGATGAATCTATAGTTCAACCAGCAATAAATATTATTGTGCGTATATGCTCACAATTCTTCCCACATTGCTCCATTTTGGTTATCTTTGCCAGTGTTTAGATTGGGAGACAAAACTTCAGAGGTATTTCAGTGTGCATTTCTGTGATTACTATGGAACATACTTTCATAGGCTTATTCTCTCATTACCTATCTTAACTGAATTAAGATTAATTGAGTCAGGTTGTAAACTTTTTGGGAGCATGACCATATATATGTAATATATATATCTATATCATTCTCTTCATTATAATCTCTACAAAACTTCAAACAGTACCTTGTACTAGCAAACATTCAGTAATTGTTGGTTGATGTCATAACTGATTTGTTTGCTAGCTGGTAGTTGTATGATCTCATCAGATGAGTTTTCTGTGGGAAGTCTATCCCCATGTCTATTGCAGCATCTTTGGGACCTTAGTTTGAGCATGCTGGTGTATTCTAACCAGTCTGAGTCATCCCTCCCTATCAAGGAGACCACTTAGTTGGAGCTTCTGCCCATACATGAAGAGGGCAAAAAGCACCTATATTTCTAAGGTGATTCATGATTTTTCCTTTCAAGCAGGAGAATTAAAAGCAAGGAATAAGAGATAGATAACTCAATTATTGCACTGTTTAAAAAAAATTAGAAAAAGAACAAAACCCAAACCAAAACTGATGAGAAAGTAGATCCTCTCTGGATGACTTAAGGTATAGATAAGACTCATTTAGGCTACAAAGACAAGGAGAGGCAGCAATCTGCACTGCTGAGGGACTGAGGAGATCTTAGATCCATTGAAATATCATTATTCTTTTTAATGACAAGCACCGAAAAAGCATTGTCTGTGAAGTCAGGAGAGCCACATTCAAACCCCACCTCTGATATATAGAACCTGGGTCAAACTACTTGTTTTCTTTAAATCTCAGTTTTCTTATCTGAAAAATGAGGGGATTAGATTGGATGGCCTCTGAAGTTCTAGATTCAGAATTCCCAATCCTACATTTTTGTCTTTTGCTAACTCTCCTAAACTGGAGACACTTGGAAATACTCATTCTCTTGAGATTAGGGACTGGCTTTTCTGAAACCTTTGTCTGGTTCTGAATACCTCCTATAGAACATCATGGCCTGTTGGCAGGTATCTACTCATTAAATGCTGCTGACTCACAGGCTGAATAGCTTTTGGAATTTTCCCCTCTATGGCTACGTTCATTTAAAAGGCCTGCAGATTCAGGAATTATTATCTGTGCTCTCAACTGTTTACTAATGTGGCAGCTATAGTGATTTGTGCTTTAATATTTTTCAAAGTTCATTTCCTTATGAGCATAATTCTCAAACTGCTTATGTTGGCTCTGTGATAGACGTGAGTGTCCCAGAAACTCAGACCCAGATCCAGAAGATGGCAGTAGAGGTACATTCATGCTTTCCCCAAATTAATAAAGTGCTACTTTCTTGCAATTGTTCAGTGTGGCTGAATATTTGTGACTTTGTTTCATTAATTTTGTTATTGTAATTGACCTTAGAAATGGCTTAGGGGTAGGGAAGTATGATGGACTTAGAGACAGGAAAACCAGGTTCAAATTCAAGTCTGGATCCCTCCCACTTTACCTTTCATATACTATGTTGTTTTCTCTCAATAATACCTCCAGGGGAGAGACTGTCCCACTTTTGCCTTTGTATTCCAAAGCACATACCAGCTACTTCCTCAATGTTTTATTGAATGAACATTCCTGATTTAGCCTCTCTATCTCTAGTCAACACTAGAGATCAGAACTTGGAGTCCATGGACCTTTTTTTTTTTTTTTTTTTTAATATCTTTTGATATCTGTATTTTAGTATAATGTAATTTTAATATAATAGTTTCCTTTATAATTCTATGTCATTCATGTTATGCATTTAAAAACACGATTCTGAGAAGGGTGTTCATAGCCTTCTCTAGTGTGCTGGAGGGCATCCATGATTCACCCCTCTTCTAGACCTTACCTACTAAATCATAAATGGTTTACAATCTAATAGAGGGAGTTACCACACTGGGAGTTTCCTACAGGGATGAAATCACCATTCCTTTACATATTTATGGCTAGCATAGCATAATTCTGATACAAGGCAATCTTATAAAGTTTCACACAGTGAAACATTGAAGGAATTCTCTTGAAAAAAGCCAACCAGATTGTGAACTTCTTATGGGAAGCAAATTGTGTCTTACATCTCTTCTGTATTCTGCATGGTGTTTATCACAGTGTTGGATAGGTAGTAGGTGCTCAAAACGCTTGCTAAATGCAGTAAACTTCTGGAATTCAAGGATCAAAGACATACATGGGCTCAAAGGGAAAGAAACCAGAGGATTAATCTTTAGAAAGCACTTATTATCTTTGCCCCTTGCAGAGACACTCAGGTTAAGCAGAGTGATGGGAAAGAAAAATAAGAAAACCTTTCCCAGCTCACTGGATAAAAATTAAAGGCATTTTAAAGGATTTGTTATATTTATAGAATTATATTTTAATTTATTATAATTAATTATGTTGAAGATCATATGAAAAGAGAGTTTACTGTTACTATTATGGATGTCACTATTTTTCTCATAATCTCCATTGAAGAAAAAGAAATCTCTTTCTAGTTTCTTGTTTTTTGAGGGAGAGATCCTGGTTACTTACATATCTCAATTATCACCTAATTCTTTCTCTTTCCTGTTTGATTACTGAGTAAGTAGTGAATTTATATAGATTTTTCTTTGGGGCATTGACCAAGGAAGGGAGCAGGACACTTATGGAGTCAGAGACACTTTGGAGAACATGTGTTATAGAAATAGATCCAGACCACAGCAGTGAAAGGAAACCCAGGGATGATCTAGTCCAGCCCCCTCATTTTCTGAATGAGGCAATTGAGGCCAGACATGAACATATTTTTCACTTCCTCTCCAGGCATGTTCTAGTCTTTCCTAAAGGTCTGTTCAAGAACAGCTGGCCTATACAGTCAGTCCTATGGTGATCATGGAAAGTATGGGTAAAAAGGGGAAAGATGAAGACTTGTCCACTTCTGTGTAAACCACAATAGGAACCCTTCTGGTTGAATTAAATCTCTTCTCTTTTCACAAGACAGGTACAAAATGGAAAGGGTAGAATTAGTAGAATTGTGGTTTACTCTTTTTAAAACACTTCTGGGAACTTCATCAGTACTTGTGACTTCATCTATGTGGGGAACTCCACTCCCACCAGTCCCTCTTCTCTCTATCAATACAGATGGACAACTTGTTAGTAATTTATGGTCTTCTGGGATTTAACTGGGGCTAAATGACTTATTTGAGGAAGTCACACATCCAGTGTAAATCCAAGATTGTATTCAAAGTCACCAGATCTTTCTGACTCCATGGCCAATTTTCTATTCATTCATTCCATGCTGCCTCTTCCTCAAAATTTTTTTAAAATGAAGAAGATATCTTCTTGATATATTTCTTTGTGTTCTTATGTAGTCTCAGTTTCTTCACCTGTAAAATGGGGATATTTCATGGCATTATTGGGAGTGGGGTGGGGATATCTTTTGTAAAATACAATGTGTTGGGGTGCTAGATGGTACAGTGGATAAAACACTTCCCCTCGAATTAGGAGAATCTGAATTCAAATTTAGCACCAGTCCTTTAACACTTACTAGCTGTGTGACCTGGGGCAAATCACTTAACCCAATTGCCTTGCCAGAATACATACATATGTATGCATGTATATGTCCCATTTCTATAGCTCTGATTCTATCCTTGTTATCTCCCCAGGAGGAGAGAATAAGGCAAGAGAAAACTGAGGCAACATAGCACAAGCCCTGGCTAAAGAGCCAAGGGAATAGCATTTAAATCTTGCTTGTTCTTAGGCAAAACTTGTGTGATCTAAGGCAAATCATGTAACTTCCCTTGACCTCTATTTGCTCATCTTTAAAATGGGGGAGTTAGCCAAGAAAAAAGTTTCCTTTCAAGATTTTAAGCATCAGTTCCAGCCTCTTCTTGCACCTCATAGAAAAGTCTAAGTGTAGAGATAGGTTGATATTTGGTCACTTTTTCTTGGTCTGTGGAAGTGTGAGGAAACCATAGGATTCAAGTTAAATTAGCAAGCATTTATCAGGTCCTTCCTTGAAATGGAGGTTTTGGAAGGAAGAAACTAATTAGAGGAAGAGACCAAATGGATGGAATAAATTTCCAGGATAAGAAGGTCTGGAGAGTCAGGTATACAGCCTGGAGTGGAATGAAGAAAGAAAGAACAAAGGTTTCCAGCTGGATGTCCCTCCAGAAGGGATAATGCAAGGAAGACATTAAGACACAGTTTTCTCTATATGAAGGATTTCCTGATGTTAATGGATGGATTTCACAGAGTGGCTTTGACATGAGACCTGAATAAAAGGCAGTTTTGGAATGAAAGCCCATCAGAGCTCCAAGCTCCCAAAGCCTTCTTGTGAAGGAAAGGGGTAGGGGGTTGGATATGGTTCTGGTCCTTTGGCCTGCTAATTTGTTTTCACTCCTCAGTCTCTTTTTTCATCCTACTTGCTGATCTTTCTCTTTAAACCTTGAGCATGAATAAGTCCACTTAGCCTGAGGGAAGGAGTAGGAAACATGTAGGGTTGTTTGTACTGTAATGAAATATAAAGTTGAAAGGCTGAGGGAAGTGGAAGCAATTGGAAAGAAAGAACAAACAGGGGAATGCACTTAAATTTTTTTTTTTTTGAAGAATCAGGGTTCCAAAATCTCTTAGTGGCAGGGTGAAGAAGAGGGATTTTTTTATGTTGCTTAATTCTGAATTCCTCCAAGCTATTCTGTCTCAAAAGACATCTTCCTAAATCAAATGATTAGCTGTTTTATCTTTTAATTTAGATTTTTATTTTTATAATTCTTGTTAAGTTTATTGCTTTGAAAACTATATGCCCTTGCAATGAAGTAGGATGAGAAGAATACATTTTATAGAAGACCTGAGTTCAAATCCTCTCTCGTTTGTTTACCACTTATGTAAGGACCCTGGCTAAAGAAATCACTTTATCTTAGTTTGCCCATCCTCATCTGTAAAAATAAGGCATTAGATTAGGTGGAGTCTTTGGGGTCTCCTCTATCTCTGGATCTCTTTTCTATCTCCTTTGTGTCTAGAAATGTATAGTTCTATGGGGTTTGGATGGGTAGTGGTTTGGTGCAGTGAGACCAAGACCACAGGTGTGATCGAGGTGAATTGGGAATGTATTGGGAGTCAGGAAAATTTAGGTTGGAATCTCAGATATTTACTAACTGTAATAAACTGGGAAAATAGATTTCATCTCTGATCAGCCTTACTTTTTGTGTCTGCCAAATGGGGATAATAATAGCACCTACTTTAAAGGGTTGTTGTGAGGATCAAATGAGACAAGATTTATAAGGTGTTTTACACATCTTAAAATAATGGGTTATTGACATTTATCTAGCCATCATCATCATCATCATCATCATTATCATTATTATCATCACTCTATGAACCAGCTAGCTTTGTGATGTAGCTAGAGGCTGGAAATGTTATTCTAGGAAACCACCTTATAAATGTTTGCTATTATCTTTAAAATGGTCTCACCAGGCTGCTCTCTGGACTTTTCCATCATGCCTCAGAAACTTCTTCATCATGGAAGAAGACTTTAGTCCTGGCATTCATACCTCAAAGGTGCCCTGCATCCATAGAACCCTCTCTCACCAGCACATAGTAAGAATTTAATAAAGGCTGTTTTCTGACTATTGACCGACAGAACTAGAGTGGGATGAGTAGGGCTTTGTCTCTAAGTGTCAACATCTAGGGACCATACTTTCCCCTTGTAATGTTTCTGTGTTCTGCCATCCCTAAATCTCTAATTTACTACCTCTCTTGCATTATTCAGCATCTTGTTGGCTTACTCTGGGCTTCTTTTCCCTACAATCTTTTCTGAGGATTGCTCAACACAATTGTATCTAATTCCAAGCATGCTGTCCTCAGCATACTCCCTTCCCCATTCCCCTGCACTTTATAGATATCATCTATTTGTTCTTTAAATGATTCTTTGAAGCAGATAGTATGGTTGTTATTATTAACCTTAGGTTACAAAAGAATGAATGACCATTTATATGACTTAGAGCTCTAAAGCTAATATGCTAATATATATGTATGCATATATTATATATATGTGTGTATATGTATATATATGCATACATGCATATATATTTATATACATATTTAGTTGTTATTTGTCTTTGATTTTCAAAGATGTCACCAATAACATCAAGATATTGGGGTATGGGCAATATATTGACTTGTAGATGAATTGGATTTAAGTGAGACAGAGTTTCACAAAGTCATCTGTCTGTGATGCACTGGATGACCTCGGCATCTTTGGTGACTGATCTAGTTCTAAGTCCTCCATAGCATCAACTTCAGCAGCTTTCATTGTCATTGGAACAAATTGTTTTCATCCACCTATTTTTTCTGGGAGAAGTTTTCATATACTTGAGATATATATACCCCTAATTCACCAACATGTTTGAGACCTGTCTGTAAGCCTCAACTTGGTTTAGCCCATTTGCTGAGACAGTTTTACTGGGGTGTGGTTGCTGTACCTGCCACAGCTTCTTTGAGCCACAAGTGAGAGTTGGATAAAAAGTGGACACTAAAGGTGGATAAGTAGTCCTGAAAGGGGTTTAGCAATTCCTCACACCAGAGATGCTGGTCATCCTCTGCTCTACACACACACACACACACACACACACACACACACACACACACACACATATACATACATATAAACATAGATATAGATATAGTTATGAGTGTATATATAAAATTAAAAGTAAATTATAGAGCTTACATCTAATATGAGGAGCAATAAAGAAAAATAGGACCAGGGAGAAGCACTTTGATTCAGAAAGTTATAAAAATGATGAATGGGGGGAAGTGATAAGCATGATGAGTGGAAATATCGTGGGTAAATTGCCACATTCTATTCAAGATGGCAGAGCTAATTGATCTTGATTCAGGATTCCAGAAAGCTAGAGGGGGAGAATTGTCAAGACTATGGAGGAAGTGGTTGGAGAGTCCAAGATGAAGCATGCTTTGGACTTTTTTTTAATGTAAAAGTCCAAGAGAGGCAACAACTATTCAGAAAAGGATAGGGATGCTCAGTCACAAATTTCATCAAGGCAAGAAGGCAGCTGAGAAGACTATAGAAGAGATAACTGAAGAAATGATAGTTCAGCTAGTGTCCTTATCCCTACATCAGTGTTGCTGCTTTTGCGGGGCATCACAAACTATCCCTATTATTGGAAAACAACTTGAACTATATGCCCAAGAATGTAAAAAGTGTTTAAATCTTATATATTTAAAAAATTGTGCCTTCCATCTTTTGTGATTATCTTTATTTCAATTAAGAGACAGGTGGGTGGCTTAGTGGATAGAGAACTGGGTCTGGACTCAGGAAGATTAGAGTTCAAATGTAGTCCTAGGCACTTACTAGCTGTATGATTCTGGGTGAATCATTTAATCCTGTTTGCTTCCATTTCTTCATCTGTAAAATGAGTGGAGAAAGAAATGGTGAATCACCCTAGTATCTTTTTTTTTTTCCAAGAAAACCCCCAATGTGGGTCACAAAGAATCAGATACAATTGAAACTACCAGACAACAACTACTATTCCAATTGATCATGAATTCTCCTACCAAAAGCATTTTCTTCTTAGCTCCTCAAAATTATTTATGATGCAAATTTTTATATCTTGTCATGCATCTATTTGTAATTTATCTTTTTTTAAAGAATAAAGATTTTATTTATTTATTTATCTTTTATATATATTTCCACACTTATTGTTGTGCAAGAAAAATCATATTTACAAGAAAGACATATGAGATAAAGGAAACACAATGTAAGCAAACATTGTATGAAAATGTTATGTTGTGGTCCACATTTCACATCCCTCTCTCTGGGTGTATATGGCTTTCTTCAGTGAACAATTGGAAGTCATTTGAAACATTTCATTGTTGAAGAGAGCCATGTCCATCAAAATTGATTGTCATATAGTATTGTTGTTGCCATATATAATGATCTCCTATTTCTGCTCATTTCACTCAGCATCAGTTCGTGTAAGTCTCTCCAGGCCTCTCTGAAATCATCCTGCTGGTCGTTTCTTACAGAATAATAATATTTTTGGAATTTTTCTTGATAAGAATGTGAGATGTTGACCTCAATCTAATTTTTGTCAGTTTGCTTTTCATTTTTCCAATAGATTTTGTCAGAGTTTTTGTCTCAGTATTTGAAATCTTTAGAAATATTGAAAATCATTTAAAAATGTTCATATGCCTTATATACCCATTCTGTTCCACTGATCAACTTTACTACTTGTTAGTACCAAATCATTTTGATATTTACTGCTTTTAAATGTAAATTGGAATTTGGTACTGCCAAGCCCTCTTCCTTTATTTTTTCTTTACTTCCATTGGCTTTATCAACTTTGTATTCCTCTAGATGGATCTTACTATTATTTTTACAAAACTAAAGTAATCCTTTAGTTTTTCATAGCACTGAATAAGTAAATTAATACAGCTGGCATTACTGTTTTTGATACATTGAATTTATGTGCCTATGAGTAATTCATAGTTTCCTAACTATTCATGTCTATCTTTATTTCTGTAGTTTTGTCATTATATTCATATTGTTTTTATGAGTTTCTTGGTAAGTAGATTCCTAAATGCTTTTCTCCTTCTGTAAATATTTTGAATTGAACTTTTCTCTCTAGATCTTCCTTCAAGATTTTGTTGGTAAAATGAAGAAATGCTCATGATTTATGTGAATTTGTTTTATATCTTGAGACTTTGCTGGAGTTACTGTTTCAATTAAATTTTAGTTTACTTTTTAGGATTTTATGAATAGATCATCATTTCATTTGCAGAAAATGATAGTTTTGTTTCCTCTTGGTTATGTTTATTCCTCCAATTTATTTTTCTCAAGTTTTTGTATATTGTCATTTCTGGTTCTATTTAATTTTGGGGATTACATCAATAGTAATGGATATCCTTGTTTCGCTCCTTATCTTTCTCCATTAAATATAGTGTTGGATCTGTACTTAATATAGATACTATTCACCATATTTTAAAAAGAGATATATTTTAATGTTTTTAAATAAATGGGTGTCAAAAGGCTTTTTATTTTACATCTATTGAAAAATCATTTCATTTTTATTATTTTTGTTAATGTGACATATTATGTTTATAATTTTTCTCACATTAACTTGGCCTAAATCCAGGCTGGACATAGCATATTATCTTTTTAATATGTTGTAGCAGCCTTTTTTCTAACATTTCACTTAGTATTTTTATGATGATATTAATTGGAGACATTTTTCATTTTTTTTGGTTTCTACTTTGTTTCTCCTTAGTGTAGGTATTAAGACCACATTTATATAATAATCATTTATAGGACTTCTTATTTTCATGTTTTTATATGCAGCTTACATATTATTGGAATGAATCATTATTTTATTGCTTGATATAATAAGTTATAAACATCTGATTCTTGGGTTTTTTTTCTTTGGGAATTCATTTATGGCTTGTTCAAGTTCTTTTTATGAAATTGGGTTATTTAAGTTACATCTTTTCCTGTCAGCCTGGGTATTTTATATTTTTGTATATATTCATCCATTTAAAGTAAGTTGATAGTTTTGTTGACAGATTTAGAGCTGAAAGGAATTGTAGAGGTCATGTAACTGAACACTTTCATTTTACAGGTGAGGAAACTGAGAGGGGTTGTGACTTGCCTAAGATCATACAGAGTTGGTATTTGAATCCTGTCTTTATTTATAAATCCAATATTCTTTTCATTGTACCATACTGCCTCTATTGAAGAGCTGGAGCTATATTGTTGTACAGGGAGAAGAGAAAGAGAAATATACTTCTATCTGGAGCAGAGCAGCAAGGAGAATCATATGGAATCATCAAATGATCCAAGTTTAAAACATGTTTTTTATTACTACTTCACTGTGTGACCTCAAGTAGGTCAACTCTTCTCTCTGGTTCTGTTTCCTCATTTGTAAAATGTGGGACTTGAATTAAATCAGGATATCTTCTAGCTCTAATTATGGATCAGACACATCCCCCATTTTTGTGCCTATTAAAGGGGTTAAATTACAGCAAGAATTCTGAAAGCCAGGTATAATTTGTGGTCATAATAACTATTATGATTTTATCTTTAATTTAGGGTACCTGGCAGGTTACCTTCACTCTTAGAAGCAGTTTAAAAGTATGAAGATAGAATTGAATAAACATCCAGACAAAATATATATGTGGTGTATTGAGAAGACATTTGAGGAATTTTTCTTTCTTTCCTTTCTTCTTCTTTCCCCATCTTCCTTCCTCTCTTCCTTCTTTCCTTCCTTCCTTCTTCCTTCCTTCCTTTTCTTTTTCTCTCTTTCTTTAGACAAAATATATATGTTGTATATCGAGAAGACATTTAAGGAATTTTTCTTTCTTTCTTTCCTTTCTTCTTCTTTCTCTCTCTCCCTCCCTCTCTTCACTCCTCCCGCCCTTCTTTCTTTCTTTCCTTCCTTCCTTCCTTGCTTCCTTCCTTCCTTCTTTTTCTTTTTCTCTCTTTCTTTAGACAAAATGTATATGTGGTATATTGAGAAGACATTTGAGGATTTCTTTCTTTCTTTCTTTCCTTTCTTCTTCTTTCTCTCCCTCCCTCCCTCCCTCTCTTCATTCCTCCCACCCTTCTTTCTTTCCTTTCTTCCTTCCCTCCCTTCTTTCCTTCCTTCCTTCCTTCCTTCCTTCCTTCCTTCCTTCCTTCCTTCCTTCCTTCCTTCCTT